>QRFJ01000632.1:691553-763216 GCA_006176705.1 Cocos nucifera
TTTGAGCCAATCATCGATGAGAAGGTAGACTTCCTTATGACTGCTCGAGATGGTCACGCTCAGTGCCCTCATTCTCTAACGAGTGCACTGTACTCTTGCTCCGGTGTCTCTACATCGTAGACTCAAAACTCATTTACTCTAAAAAAGTGATTGTACATCAACCTTCTGGATCAATCACCATCCTCATGATGATCCTACGGTCGGAAGCATTTTATGAGTTAATAATAAAAATTCATGTCTTAAATTTTCAACTCTTAAAAATATGAACTATCATTACCATTAACTCAAGGAATATATCATAGATACTTTCAAATACACAATGTGATAGAAAATAACCCATTTTATTATTTATAATCAAAATTATAATCTTATCCTTAGATGTGTATTACAAGTGTTGGCCAATTCTAGCTTTTAGGGCACACATATCTAACAAACTCTCACTTAACCTAAAGTCAATTGGCTACAAATCTAAGTTCTATCTTCTTAAGGTGGGCTTCGATCTTCTACTGGCCCAACAGCTTTGTGAGTGGATCTGTCGCATAGTCTACGGAGTCAACTCTCTTGACCTCGATATAACCTTTTTCGAGGTAATCGTGGATGAGGTGATATCGTCGTTCGATGTGCTTGAATTTTTTATGAGACCTTGACTCCTTAGCAAGGGCTATGGCGTCATTGTTGTCACAGTATAGAGAAATGACATTCGATGGCATTAATCCAATCTCTGTGGTGAATTTTTTGTACCAAAATGTCTCATTTGCAACTTCTGATGCAGCGATATATTCTGCTTCCATAGTGGAATCTGCTATCACTGTCTGCTTGAAACTCTTCCAACTGACAGCACCACCATTACACACAAATAGATTTCTAAATGTCGACTTTCGATCGTCTATATCGAACATAAAATCTGAGTCTGTAAACTCCTAGACTTGGAGTTCTCCATTACCAAAAACTAACAATATATCCTTAGTTCTTCTCAAGTACTTAAGGATACATTTCATAGAAGTTCAGTGTTCCTCATCTGGATTCGACTGATATCTACTCGTGACACTCACAGCATGAGTTATATCAGGTCATGTACATAATATGGCATACATGAGGCTCCCTATTGCTGAAGCATAAGGAATCTTGCTCATGCGTTCAATCTCCTCTGATATGTTGGGATATATTTTCTTAGAGAGATAAATACTATATCTGAAGGATACTAATTTTCTCTTAGAGTTTTCCATGCTAAACCTCTTTAGCACCTCCTCTATGTACATCTTCTGTGAAAGACCTAGCATTCTATTCGGTCAATCTCTATAGACCTTAATTTCTAAAATGAAGGATACTTCTCCTAGGTCTTTAATGGAGAATTATTTAGATAACCATATTTTAACTATGGTCAACATGAAAATATTATTTTCAATAAGGAGGATATCATCCACGTACAGTACGAGGAAGACAATAGCGCTCCCATTGATTTTTTTTAAGATACATGGTTTCTCCTTATTTTTGATGAAACCAAATAATTTGATCACATCATTAAAGCGAGTATTTCAGCTTCGAGATGCTTGCTTAAATTCATATATGGACCTTTGCAGCTTGCATACCTTATGATCAATATCATTGGATGTGAAACCTAACGACTGTTCCATATAGATATCTTCCTCAAGGTATCCATTTAAGAATGTCATTTTCACGTTCATTTGCCATATTTCATAATCGAAATAGGCTGCAATAGCAAGCAATGTGCGGATAAATTTTAGCATAGCTACTGACGAAAAGATATCTTGATAGTCAATGCCTTCACAGTGACTATACCCTTTTACCACTAATCTAGCTTTGAATATCTCCATATTTTCATCTGCACCAATCTTTCTTTTGTAGATCCATTTACACCCAATCGACCTCTCTCCATAGCAAATCCCATACAGCCCCAAGCGGCCCACTACCGGATGGTTATGGCTGTCACTATCAATCTGACAATATCTTTCTCTCTGTACCGAACCCCACACAGCCCCGAGCAGCCCACTATCGGACGATATGGCCGTCGCTATCAACCAAGCTCCATCTATAAAAAGGGACCATCCAGATACGTTTTCTCTAAGCTCTCTTCTTCTTTCTAAAATTCTGCTGAATTCATATCTGAGCACTCCATTTCTGTTGGTCAGAAGAGCTGACTTGATCGTCAGAGGATTCCGTCGGAGCCACCACCATTGACTTCGGATGGGACTTTGTTTTGTAGGTCATCGGCGGCGACCTCATCTTCCTCGGCTCCAGCTCGATCCGGCGTCAATCAGATTCTGTACCAATAAAATCATTCACTTTACCGATCAATGGCTGGTTGGTTGATCATCCAAGTCACCACATTCACACTGTGCCTATACTTTTCCCATTGATTCGGTCCGGCTAACAAACAAGAACATTTTTGGACATATACCTTTAGAAATGGTTGGCATCATGAAGGTAAGTTGTGGACCTACTAGCTTAAATTTTAAGAAAATTATTGCCTACATCATGTGCACTATATGACTATAAATGCCGCCAATTATGACCATGAATTTTCACATGCCTCATTCACCAAGCATCTATCGTAGTGCACTATCATAAAAATCAGTGGTTATGATTGGCTGCATGCACAGCGACACCAATGCATATGGATGATTAGTTGAAAATGTAGCAAAATAAATCCACCATCCCCATTTCAATGTTCCAACTAAGCATGTTCCAACTAGATCATTTATCTTTTAGCCGTCAAGATTCATTGTAATTAAGCTTGGAAGAGCCTATTGAGCGAGTCCATCCACCAATGCACCAGCAAATTTTGCTTTTTTTTCTTCCCTCGGGTGACATGATGAAAATATGCCTCACCAGGGTTTTCGCGTATCTTCCACCACCGGCATCGCTTAAATTTTAGATGAGTTACACAAATGTGTAAGTCGCAATTAGATGATCCATCGATGGAGTAGGATGGACTGCACACATCAACATTCTAGAGTTGAGCAATTTCAATTCTACTTGAGATTGGGCCAAACTTACAATTTGGATTGATAATTTTAAGGTTGAGCCGAGCATGGATCTAACAAAATAATGGTAAAAACATATCCTATCATTGTGAAATTTGATTCAACTTTTGCAAAATTGGTATTAGAAGTAGGAATAACGATATGCAAATTTCGAGAATATGAAGAAGCTAAATTCTATTGTCTATCTTTCATGATATGAGAATTTTCACAATGCAATTAGATCAAAGACTTTTATTT
Organism: Cocos nucifera; assembly: GCA_006176705.1. NCBI lineage: Eukaryota > Viridiplantae > Streptophyta > Magnoliopsida > Arecales > Arecaceae > Cocos > Cocos nucifera. The sequence goes on from QRFJ01000632.1 coordinate 694,796, forward strand.
GGTAGAGGAGCCTAGCAATTGACCCGGTCAATGTGCATGAGATCATGCTTATTTTTCTATGTTCATGTTATGCGTTTGTGTGGTGCATGCTGATACATAATGTGGATCGGTTAAATGAATGTCTACATCTACATTTTTTATGATACTTGTCTTTAGGTAATATTAAGGGCAGGGACTAATGTTTTAAAGGAATAATCTTTATTTGATGTTTTATTAGTTGACCTGATGCCCTAGTTCTGAATATTTGGAAACAATATGCGCACTATTCAGTTATTAAAACTGAGAGTAGAGATTCTAGCTATCAGCACAAAGGGAATCAGTGACTGAAAGTCACCTCAGACTTTAAGATACACAAGATAATTACCATTATTGTGGTCTAAAGCAATGTAAACCTCATTTTTTAAATTTTTATTTATTACCTGTAATTTTATTCTATTGGATTGGATGGGGTTTCTGCTAGTGAGGTTAGATACATGCATAGCTCTCAACAAGTCAGATGATCCACTTTGTAACAAGAAGGGCTGCATGCATGCACACTTCAGCCTTCAGAATTATCTCTATTCTAATTAACATGAGGCACAACTTACAATTTGGATTCAGCGTTTGACAAAATCATGCTCGAACAAAATATATCTATCGATCTCATCTGCTTTAACTCCATGGTAAAAAGTACTGAAATTGTGAGTGAAATTTAATCCATATTTATCATGACTCGTACCTGTAGGAGCAGGAATATTGCCGTATGAATTTCGAAAATCTTGTCGAGCTAGAGGGAATTTCCACAATGCAATTAAATTAGAGCCTCTGGTATGAGGCGATAGACTTGGCCAATTAACGTGGTCAACGAGATCTTCACTAGATTTTTATGTGTTCGTGTAATGATATATCATTGTTCCAACTAGTTGGCCAAAGGCAAACCTGGTTAATAGTTCTGAGATATAATCGAAGAACATGGAAAGAAGTTTTACCAAGTCGACGAGTAATAAAGTAGAATATCCTTTCTACTTTATTTAGATATATTAGTATGACTTTAGGGATCATATATTAATTTATAATAATTTTTTTGTTAACATGATCTATAGTATTTTTCTTTATTAATATGAGTGTGTATCATTTGTTAGATAATTTTAAACTTTTATGTCTGAATCGTGCTCCTATATTCATATAAAATCAAATAAAAGCATACATTGCACCATCATCTCATCAACACGATGATCACGTAGCCCGCAGAGCGTCGGATCCATCTTCCATAGGTAGCTGATCTTGTCTCTCCTCACCCTCCACTTTTATGCGGATGATTGATGGAAATCATCACGTCCTACTGAGAGTTGGAGAAAAAGGACCAGGCTACCTTTATTTATACATGTACTTATCTTATCCCATCAGAAGACTTAATCCTGATTAGAGTAGGAATTTCAGTCTAAGTCTTATCAGAAATAAAACTCTTTAATTAATTGAGCTCACCATAATTGATTCAGGACTTGACCTAATGACTTAAACCTAACTAAATGACAATTAGGCCACATTAAGGAGTTAAATCCAACATTCTCCCACTTAGCCTATATTATCACTCAAAATTAACTCTTTGATTTTGCCAAAATATTTCAATTATCTATATATATAATTTTTAAAATAATAATCCAGAATCAAAATTTTAAAATTGATCTGACGAGTGCACACTCATTAAAAAAAAATTTACTCAATTATTTATTCCTTGAAAGGTCCTTTATACTTTGATTAAATAAAAATCATTAATACAAATCATAGCGGTTATACATCTCAATTGACATACTTCCTTTCATATATCATGACATCAATGATTCTCACTTAACCCGGTCTTATATGCTGGAATATATAGGCTATATATAAAAAATCGTAATGTCTATGATAATGGTCCTACTATTATGTCATATAAATGGCCCTTCTGTTTACTTTAATTTTGATAAAAGTCAACCATAATGTATACAAATAATAATTAAATAGAAGTAATAGCAGTCATCAAGATATTAAGAGATCTCAAAATAAATGTCTATTACAAATTAAATATCTTAATGACAAATGCCAATAACTTTTATATGCTCTTTGAAAATTTTGGGCACTAAACCTTTCGTCAAAGAGTCAGCTATCATACAGCAGTACCAATAGAATTAATAGACACCTGATGACTACTAATTCTCTCATTTATAGCAAGATACTAAATATCAATGTGCTTGTTTGCATTGATCATCTTGCTACTATTAGAGAAAGAAAATACAGCAGAATTATCACAATAAATTCTCAATGGCTTGGAAATAGAATCCATAACTCCGAGTTCTGAGATAAATTTTTTTAACCAAAGAGCATGTGAGGAAGCCTCAGAGTAGCTCATATATTCAACTTCCATAGTAGAGCAAGCAATAATGTGCTATTTTGCGCTCCTCCATGAGATTGCTCCACCAGCTAACAAGAAGATGAAACTAGATGTGGATTTTCTATTATTGAGGCAATCAGCATAATCTGCATCTGAATAATCAATCACCTCCAACTGATCAGTCATCCTATAAATAAGCATGTAGTCTTTAATTTTCTGAAGATATCGCATCATCTTCTTGGCAGCTTTCCAATGGTCCATACCTGGATCACTCTAATTGTAGGAACCAGATCTAGGGTTTCATAGGTAGATCTTAAAATTTTTTCAAGATCTTGCAGCGGAAGACTTAAATAAATTTAAAATTTATTTAAATAACCATATAAATATCTAGATCTTAAATCTATTACATGATTAAGGCATGATATTAAATCAAATATTAAAATCAAATAAGAAAGAAAAAGGTTGATCAAATCAACCTAGATCTACACTACATCAAATGTAGGTATAAAGTTTATAGATCAGATCTATTACCTGAGAAAATTTAGACGTTCTAACTTACTGATCCGGACTTGAGGATGAAGTCACGAGCCGCACATGCATCCAACCTCTAGGAGTCATCCACACGAGCCTACGATCTTTGATCTGATGTCCGATGTAGGAAATCAGCACAGCATGCTAGTATTGTATTGATCCTTCTTCGACGGTCGATCCGATGCTCCCTTATTCAAAATTTGGACTCTCTAAAATATGAGAAGAAAGATGAGAGTTTACTGATCTGAGACTCTCTCAAAAAAACTCACAAGAAAGAAGGAGAGATTGAAAATAAAACAGCCCTAGAAGAAGACCCTCTTCTTCTTCTTCTTCTCTTTTCTCTCACCTAGACACCTAGTTTGATGCCTATGGAACCCCCACGCCCAAGGATCTTCTTCCTCTAATTTTTGCACACCCCAAATTTCTCCCAAAGTTCTATATTTCATGAAAAAATTAGAACAAAATTCATCCAATAAAAAGAGAAAAAGAAGAGTCTAAGTCAGGTCAAATTCCTAGACTAGGAATATCCAAACATGGAAAGTTGTTGGAGCACCCAACTCTTAGGCGCCTCCTTTAAAATTTTTAGCATGGACCAACAAGGGAGGGTGCACAAAAAAGAAGATTATTTTTATGGAATAAGAGAAGAATTAATTAAAAGAGAGGGCGGCAATAAAGGGAAGATGTTTTGGTCAACAATGATTCTATCTCATAGAATCCTAAGCAAAATCAATTCCTCCTTTGACTTGGTCTTCCACCTAACTTCCAAATATGACTTGGAGGGAGAGAGTGGATATGAAAATTAGGGAGAAAAAGATTTTCCATGAAAAATATATAAAAAATAGGTATGGAGGGTGTTGGGACCAAGATGGTGCAAAGAGATAGGGAGTCCTAGTCACACTAGGACTCCTATTTTAACTTGGTCAAACAAGATCTTTTAGCCAAATAAAATCAAGATTAAACCAATCTAATTAAATAAGACCCTAATCCATTTAAAAATTTAATTTAATTAAATTTAATTCTAATTTATTTTTTAATTAAATTAAAAAATTAGATTAATCTGAGTCCTAGTTAGACTAGAACTAGTTCTTTCTTGCACTTGGCCTATCCAATAAACTAATTAGACTTGATCCAATCAAGCCCCAACTAAATCTAATTAAATCATATTTAATTAAACTTAATCTCAACTTATTGGCTTAATCAAATTAAGTCAATTAGCAATCCAATTGCTAATCGATCCCTCTGCAACACTTGCACTAGATTAAACACCAATCATATTGATTGTTTAACCCTAGAAAGATTCTTAATTATTGATCAACCATCCAATTAGATCATAAGCTCAAATGTGTATGACCTTATAGGTCCGAACCTAAGTCAGTAACATAAAAATAAATTTTTGTACCAATCGAAGTGACCATCTAGCAATGATATCCGACGGTCAGATAGGTCAAAGGTGTAAAACAATATTCTTAGAACCCATGCTGATATAGTTTCCATATACTTCATTTCCTTGATTACAATGCTCGTAGGATACATCAGAGTTCAACTGTCAACTCTGATCAGGTTATCCACATTGTATTTCAAAATACCAAATCCATCTGATGGATTATCCTGGCCAAGATTTTGTTATATTGAAATACAGTGATACATTCTTCTCCAACTCATGGAGTGGTCAGTTCCATCTTGATCACACTCTAACTTCACAAGTACTTGACTATATCCGAAAGCCTTTCATTGTTGAATTAGAAATTTAGTTAGTCCGGTACTAAAGCACAGTGAGTTACTTACAAGTCACTGAGGTGATCTCAAGTCTAAGGGATACTTATATCTATATCCCATTAGAGACATTCTTGACAGTAGAATGCTCTGGAGTTGGTCATGTTCAATGATGATGTATCCATACATCTCACCTATATGCCATACCAATGTCTTCATACACCTTAGTTAAGAGGACAACCAACCTATATAGCATGTAGCGACTTATACTCAATAGACGCTGTCATCCTAATTAACAGCCTATCATTTGGTTGTGAATAAATTTAAAAACTAATCGATAAATCCTCTCTTTATCGAAACAAAATAGTCCTAAAGACTTTATCACAACAATGGAGTTTATTAGAAGATGTAAACTTATGATGGAAAAAGATGCCAAAATATTTTTTATTAATTAATAAATCAATTACAATATCTCAACCATCAACAGACTGATGATTGACTTTGAAACATAATTTCCAACAACTCCCACTTATCCTAAAGCCATCCGACACAGTATCTAATATCCATCTTTAACTTATGGTTGTCGAACTCCTTGATTGTCAGAGCTTTAGTGAAGAGGTCGGCTAGGTTCTTCTTTCCATCGATCTTCTGAAGGTCGATGTCACCATGATCCATGATCTTATGGATCAAATGAAAGTAGCACAGAATGTGCTTTATTCGTTGGTATGCTTTCGATTTCTTTGCTTGAGCTATGGTGCCAGTACTGTCACAGTAGAGCAGGACTGGAACATCAATGGAGGGTGCTACTTCGAGCTCGGTGATGAACTTCCTCAGCCACACAGCTTTTTTTATTGTATCTGATGCTGTCATGTACTCTGCTTCATAAATAGAGTCGGCCACTGTATATTGCTTGAAACTTTTTTAGTAGATGACTCTACTATTTAGAATAAAGATATACCTCAACATACTTTTACCGTCATCATGATCAGATTGAAAACTGAAATCTATAAATCCCACAAGCTTCAGATCTGACTCATCATAAACCAACCATTGGTCCTTAGTATTTTTTAAATACTTAAGGATGGTTTTAACCATCTTTTAGTGATTTTCTCCAGGATCAGACTGATATCTACTCACTACTCCTAGTGAGTATGCCACATCTAGTCTCATACATGTCATTGCATACATAATAGACCCCACTATCGAAGCATATGAAATTCTAATCATTCGCTCTCTCTCTCTTCAGGAATTGTTGGACAATCCTTCTTAAAGAGATAAATTCCTTGGCCTATCGGAAGATAGCCTTTTTTTAAATTCTCCATGCTGAGCCTCTTCAGCACAGTTTCTATGTACGTGGATTGGGATATACCAAGCATCCTTTTAGATCTATCTCTATAGATCTTCATCCCTAGGATGTAGGATGCTTCGTCCAAATCCTTCATGGAGAACTGTGATGACAACCAGACTTTTATTTCATGTAATACGGGGATGTCATTTTCGATTAAGAGAATATCGTCCACGTATAAAATAAGAAATACCACTACTGGACCATTTGTCCATTTATAAATGCAGGATTCTTCTTCGTTCTTAACGAAGCCATATATTTTGATCACTTTATCAAAATGCATGTTCCAACTCCGAAATACCTGCTTCAATCCATAAATGGATCTCTGAAGCTTGCACTCCTTGGACTCATCTATGGATGTAAATCCTTCAGGTTGTATCATATACATCTCTTCGGTCAACTCTCCATTTAGAAAAGATGTCTTCACATCCATCTGCCAGATCTCATAGTCTAGATGGGCAATAATGGCAAGCATGATCCGAATGGACTTGAGCATTACCATAGAAGAGAACATCTCATCATAGTCAATACGATAATGTTGACGATACCCCTTGACAATCAAACGGACTTTATAGATCTTCATCTTTTCATCTGCGCCCCTCTTCCTTTTGAAGATCCATTTACATTCAATGGGTTTAACCCCTTCAGTTGGATCAACTAATGTCCATACATCATTGACCTTCATAGAATCCATTTTGGATCTCATGGCTTCTAGCCATTTCTCAGAGTCAAATCTCTGCATTGCATCCATATAAGTGATCGGATCCTCATCATTCTTATCGTATTCGATGGGATCACCATCCTGGATCAAGAATCCATAGTATCTATCCGAATGGTGCGGTACTCTATCGGATCGTCTTAATGGTGCGGGTTCACTAGGCTTCAGATCTGATCTAATCAAATTCGACTTAGGTTCAACATTCTGTGTCGGACTTTCTACCTATTGAACTTCATCAAGTTCAACCTTAGAGGCAATAGTTCCTTCACCAAGGAATTTTTTTTCCAAAAAGGTTGCCCTAAGGCTGATGAACACCTTTTGTTCATCAGCATGATAGAAATAGTATCCTTTGATCTCTTTTGGATACCCCATGAATGTACACTTGTCAGACATAGATCCAAATTTGTTTGTAACTAACCGTTTGAGATAAGCCGGGCACCCCCAAACCCTAAGATGTGAAAGTGTTGGCTTACGTCTTGTCCATATCTCATATGGGATTTTAATTACAGACTTACTTGGAATCCTATTTAATAGATAACAAGTCAATTCGAGTGTATATCCCTAAAAGGATATCAGCAAGCTAGCAAATTTCATTATGAATCAGACCATGTCTAATAGAGTTTGATTCCTCCTTTCAGACACACCATTATACTGTGTTGTTCTAGGAGGAGTCCATTGGAAGAGAATTTTATTCTCTTCTAGATATGTGAGAAACTCACCAGAAAGATATTCTCCTCCTCAGTCAGACCAAAGAGTTTTAATACTCTTTTTAGTTTATTTTTCTACTTTATTTCAGAATCATTTGAATATTTTAAAAGAATTTGACTTATGTTTCATCAGATAGACATATCCATATCTGGATAGATTATCTATGAAAGTGATGAAGTAGACATATCCACCTCTGGCATTTATGCTTATTGGTCTACATACATCAATATGTACTAGACCTAAGAGCTCATTGGCTCTCTCATCTTTTTCATTGAAAGATAACTTAGTCATTTTACCAAGAAGACAGGACTCACAGGTTGGAAGTGATTCACAATCATTAACTTCGAGGATTTCCTCCTGAGTCAACTTATTTATTCTGTTCTTGTTTATATGACCTAGCCTATAGTGCCATAAGTAGATATCTGATATACTATCTAATCTAGTATGCTTGCCAGTAGAATAGACTATATTAATAGATTATGATAACATATATACACCATTGTTCAATTATCCACAGAAAGCAGTAACATCATTCACAATGATATTATAAACTCATTTCTTTATTAAAATTTCATAATTGTTCATGGCCAAAAGGCCTACAGAAATGATATTTAAAAAGAAACTATGATAGAAATGATAATCACTAAGAACAACGGTATGAAATTCAAATACAAGTTTTAAAATTTCTAAAGCTAGATCTGGAACTGATCTTCAATCTCCAATGTTCAGGAATCTCTCGCCTTGCTCGAATCTTCTACTGACCTGCAACTCCTGCAACGAATTACAAATATAGTAAGGACCATTGATATCCAATACCCAGTCAGTAATATTATAAATAAAGAAATTATAAAAAATTATCATATAAATATCTTGCCCAGCAATAGCTTGTATCTTTCTCTACCTGTTCGGATCCAGGGAGGTAATGTACTGAGGATAGTTCCTCTTCCGGTGCCCCTACTTCTTATAAGAGAACCATTTGGCTTGACTCTTATCGGGCTTGGTCTTTGGGATTTGAGCCTGCACAGGTGTCCTAGCATAAATATGTACCTTCTTGGCTTTCCTCTTCTTATTCTTCTTTCCTTTTCCAAAGAATCAAGAATGAGAAGACGAACCTTCCACTAAGTTCACCGACTCTTTATGGAGCTGGTGATCCTTCTCAAAATTCTAAAGTAACCCCAGTAAGCCATGGTAGTTTACTTCAAACTTTGACATTCTATAATGTGTAAGGAATGAGAGATAAGACTTGGGCAGCGAGTCAGTATTGCATCTTTCTCAAGTTGTTTGTGTAAGAAAAAGTCGAGCTTGCTTAAGCGCTCTATCAGCTCGATCATGTATAATACATGATCAGTGACAAAGGCACCATCCTGCATTTTGGCATTGAAGATGGCACAACTAGTCTTGTGCCTTTCAACGTCATCAGGTGTGCCAAAAGAATTCTCCAATACTTAAAGTATTTCGTTTGGCTGAGCTGTCTCAAACTTGCGACTGAACTCATCGCTCATCACAGCCAGCATAATGAAGCGCACCGTGGTTCGATCACTGAGCCACTTTTGATAAGTATCTCTGACTGTTCCATATGCATTGGCAGCTGGCTCCTCAAGTGCAGTATCCGTCAGCACATATAGGATCCGTTCATGCTCCAAAATAATCTTCAACTTTTGGTACCAACTATCAAAGTTGGATCCTACCAACTTATCATTATCTAACAATGATCGAAATGATAGAGAAGTAGTCATGTCTGCACAAACAAAAATTAAAACTTAATTAGTAATTGATTCATTAAATCTAAAGATTTGAACTTTAATCAAAAAATTTCTTCCACTATTTGAATTGGTAGCCTCTACCTCCAATTTGAGAAATTATCCTAATTTTTTAATGGATATTAGAATCCACATAGACTGTACACGAGCCCAACTTTGGTTGGCTCACCCATGTACATCTAAGAGTAGGTTCATAATCAATTATTTCTCTAAACAATTTTCAATAATTAAATTTTGCCCCAAGCCCTGATCAGTTGACTTTGGCCTTCTCAGAAAAGGGGTCCAGTTAAGTCCCACGAATGAATAATCAGGTCTAACTTTGGTTAGCCCATCTGATCACCATTTAGAAAGATGTATCCAAGAGATCATATAATGAATGATAATTTCATCAATCGATAAGCACCAGATCTTTGGAATGGATCCATTATCATCCACTTTAATGGAAGGCTATGATTCAGTTATCATATAATTATTTCATTTTAGGAACCTAATAATTTTAGAGAATTTATTTATAGAAGTGAGTAGGTTAGATTAACCAGCTTGTCATGATCCTTCCACTAACTTCACCAAGTCAGCTTAAGGAAGACCATTAATAGGTTGATCTAGAAGCACCTAAATCAGTCAAACTGATTTACCTAGCTGACATGGGTTAGCTCGGATAGTCAAACGATGCGATCAAAACATAATCACACCAAGAGGTCAGATAAGTTCGATCAGTGGAAGGATCTGCCAAGCTTACCTTACACACCATAAAAAATGGTTAGATAAGCGGGCTGCCAATTAAAAACCACTGGTATGGTTTATCTTAGACATCAATTGATTTAATTAGTTTCAATTAGATTAACCTAACAGTTCGTGCTAGACCGCATAACCAAGAATCAAGTCCATCTTGGGTCTTGTTAAAGACATGGACTTGACCAACTACAACTATTGTAATTGATCTAGAGAATCCTTGATCTAATCTAAGACAATAATTGATTAGATTTAGTTAATTTTCTAATTAAATTCATTCTTTAATCTAACCCTAGGTCTAACCCAATTAATGGACCTAATCTCCACTAATCCATTAACCCAATGTGTTATGATTCGTGTCATAGGATCTTCAATTTACAATCTAGAACCTAATCAAACAACTTCTTAATTCTTAATTAAGTTTTGTGCTGAGGGTTGGGGTTTAGCTTTTCAAAAATAGTTTTTATATTTGTAAAATAATTTTACAACATGGTTCTATCAACCAAGTTGCATGTTTGATTCATAATCAATATGCAAGTAAAATAAACATAAAACTACTTTAGATCTAATTTAAACAGGTTCATGTAATTGAAACAGTTTCAATAATAATCAATCATAAATCTTCCTAGATCAAATCTAACATATTTATGATGATTGAAATTAGATTAAAATATTTTTAATTAGATCATAAAATCTTTTAAATCTAATCTAAAATTTTATGATCAATATTTTAGATTAGCATGTACTAGGACAATCTATTCACTGTAAGGGATAAATCTTACAGCATGACAACCTTATGATAGTCCGTGCAATCTAAAATATTTTTTTTTTAAATTATAAATTTAATAATTAAATTATAAATTAGATCTAATCTAAAAAATAATCTAGACATGCACAAAAATCATATAATAAGAATCTAGGCTCTGATACCAATTGTAGGAACTAAATCTAGGATTTCACAAGTAGATCTTGAAATTTTTCAAGATCTTACAGTAGAAAACTTAAATAAATTTAAAATTTATTTAAATAATCATGTAAATATCTAGATCTCAGATCTATTATATGATTAAGGCATGATATTAAATTAAAAATTAAAATCAAATAAGAAAAAAAAGATTGATCAAATCAATCTAGATCTACATCAAATACAGGTATGAAGTTTATAAATCAGATCTATTATCCGAGCAAGTTTAGACGTTCTAACTTGCTGATCTAGGCTTGAGGATGAAGTCATGAGTCGCACATGCATTCGGCCTCTAGGAGTCGTCCACACGAGCCTATGATCTCTGATGTGAAATTTGATGCAAAAAATCAGCATAGCATGCTAGTACTGTGCTGATCCTTCTTCGACGGTTGATCCGATGCTTCCTTCTTCAAAATTTAAACTCTCCAAAATATGAGAAGAGAGATGAGAGTTTGCTAATATGAGACTCTCTAAAAAAAACTCAAAAGAAAGGAGGAGAGATTGAAAATAAAACAATCCTAGAAGAAGACCCTCTTCTTCTTCTCTTTTCTCTCATCTAGACATCTAGTTTGATGCCTATGGAACCCCCACGCCCAAAGATCTTCTTCCTCTGATTTTTGCACACCCCAAATCTCTCCCAAAGTTCTATATTTCATGAAAAAATTAGAATAAAATTCATCCCATAAAAAGAAAAAAAGAAGAGTCCAAGTTAGGTCAAATTTTTAGACTAGAAATATCCAAACATGAAAAGTTGTTGGAGTGCCAAACTCTTGGATGCTTCCTCCATAATTTTTAGTGTGGACCAGCAAGGGAGGGCACACAAAAAAGGAGATTATTTTCATGGAATAAGAGAAGAATTAATTAAAAGAGGGGGCGACACTCAAGAAAAGATGTTTTGGTCAACAAGGATTCTATCTCATAGAATCCTAAGCAAAACACTAATACAAAAAAGGACTATGACAGCAATTCGTAACCATTGTCGTAGCTCAAAAAATTAATGCCATAGGCTATGATAGTGGTTATTTAATCACTGCTACTGCAGCCATCACCGTAGCTCTATGTCAGCGATTGTTGCAGCAGTTGTTTGAACCGCTGTCATAGATAGCCTATTGTAGCGGTTTATAAACCACTGCAATAGATCGACTTATAGCAGTGGTTATATAATCGCTGTCATAGATAATCTATAGTAGTAATTTTTTAACCATTGTCATAGGTCTAATGCAGTGGTTGACATCATTTGCATCAGGAATCTATGGCAGCGATTGGTATGGATATGGCAGCAGTTATAAAACCACTACCGTAGATCTTGAATAATTAAAAAAATTAAAATTTTTATTTTTTATATATTTTATCTGATAAATATAATTATATAATATAAAAAAATATAATAAATATAAAAATTATTCTAAAATGCTAAAATTTTATTATCAAATAAAATTTATTATAATATTTTTTTAAAAAAATAAAATACATAAAAAATCTCCTAAATCTACATCGTCGTCGTCGTCATCCAGAGTCAGAGCCAGAGCTAAAGTCGGAGCTAAAGCTGGAGCTAGAGTTGAAAGGTGGGCCAATATATCCTCAAAGCTCGTGACTCCAAAACATGCACTGAGTGTCGACATTATGTCTCTCACGATACCCTCCAAATGAGATGCGCGCTCTTCAGCCCGATCTGCCCATATCGCAGTATGATCTATCCATGCCAATGCCTCCTCAAGTTACTCCCGACTGACGATACCAAAAGTCTGTGAGGAGATGCTCACCTCAGATCAGTAGCTCATCGGCACGTATCCAGGCCTGCATCGAATCCTCCCAGAGTGCTCAAGCCCCAAGTCCTGAGATAGATGGTCATGGGGCCTAAAGGTATCCGGGCCCTCACTCACGAGTGCATCTAATTGATCCTATAATTATAAATTAAAATAAAATTTTATAAAAAATGCTATAATACTAATCATATATACTAATATATTTAATACTTATAAAAATACACTCGATTGCAACGTTCATCGGCCTGCCCATCTTGTCCGTGTGATTGGATCGAAAGATCTCGCTATAGTTGGGCATCACTCCATCTCTCATTAGTTATAACAAAGAATAAATTTGTCAAAAAGATGATAAAAAATATGAATTTAATTTATCTAGTAAGATTTAGAATTAATTATCTCTCTATACACACGACTGGCCATAGACTCGCGGCCTAGAGTATGCATATACTCCTAGGCTGCACGGTTCTCCCAGTTCTAACGAAAGATAGCCTAACAAGTATTCAAATAAATAATAAATATTTAAAAAATATTTAAATAAAACTTTAAGTGTATTGAAAAATTTAAAAGTTAGAAATTTTACCTCAAACTTCTTGCTCCTCTGGTATCTAACCATCCTCTCCCACTAACTCGGAGGACAGTCCTGTATCTAGGGAACAAGCTCCTTCAGAGTGTCTCATCGGTATTCAAGCCATCCTCTATGAAGCTTGACCTTATAACCCTGGTACAACTCTCCGATCTTCCTCAGTCGGACATCTCAAACCCTCTCATGATCAGGAAAGTCGTACCTCCTCTGCACAAAGTTATCAAACATTAGTTACAAAATTATTCTAATCAAACATATATAGTATAAACATATAAAATGCCTAAATATAACTAAGATACACGTACTTATCCATATCTCCTTTCATACTCAATCCCTGATGGCAGCATCCATCAAACGTCAGTCTTTAGGCTCTACGGGAATGATGTCCGACTGCCTCACAAGCACTCCAAAAAAAGAATGCATCTCTCGCGCGATCTCCCCTACCAATTTTTCCTTCGCATCGTAATAGACCATCATCTGATGCTGGCAGTTTCACACATGTGCTATACGTATGAGATCACGAAATGTCCGACTGGATGATGCACCTGCAATGCAAATACGTTATGCAAATATATAAATATACAAATACTATATAAAAAATAAAGTTGTGCTAATATAATAAAAATATATACTTAGATGCTTGCATAGTAGCATGTATCTCAGATATGGACGATGGTAGAGGCTCAACTGTCGGTGGAGTAGATGCCGTCGGTGGAGTAGATATCATCGATGGAATAGATGCTGACGGTGAAGGTCCCTAAGCAATCGATGTCGAGGTGGATGGAGTATGCTCTGACTGCTCCTCAGATGCTAAACTATGCATAACCCACCGAGGGGAAGAAGTAAAAGCTAGATGGCATTTCGGTGCCATCATGATCTGCAACGTTAATGAACATTAATCAATATAACATGTTGAACAATAATATTAGTATAGAATCAATAAATAGTCTCTAATATGCACACTAATCAATTAATGGGTCTATCATTATATAATGCAATAAATAAAAGCAACAAGATATAAATATCCAGAAAATATTATGTAATAAATTCTACAATATGAATTACATTCATAAATAATTATGGATGAGCAACAGTCGTAGATCCGATCTCTTGTGCGAACTTTGGTGTTAATCCAGAAATCTGAAAGAAGAACAAAGTAGAAGATGGTGGCACCTTAGGGCTTAAAGTTGAAACCTTAAAAAGACATATCAAATTCTATTCATTCAGAAGCCGAGCCAGCTCCATGCCTGAGATAGCCGGCTCCGTGCCTAAGACATTCTGCTTGGGTCCTCCCTCAGTTGGCTCGATCACGGCCTGAGCCAACTCGGCTGTGTATCCGAGCCAACTCGGTTGTGTGCCATCCCCTCGATCACTCTCCCTCTCTCAATCTCTCTTGCCGACGATGGCGACGAGGTCGAACCCCTTCCTTCCAGCTTTTTCATCTTTCAATCTTCCTCTCTCCTTCTTTTGATCTTCCTCGCCGGCAAGGCCGAACCCCATCCCTCCCTCTCTCACTCTCTCGATTTTCCTCGTCGGCAAGGTCGAACCCTCTCCCTCCCTCTCTCGATCTCCCACTCTTCCTCTCTCGATCTCCCTCGCCAGTGAGGCCGGACCCCCTCCCTCCCAATGACGGCGGTGAGGTCGGATCCCTCCCTTCCTCTCTCCCTCTCTCGATCTCCCTCGACAGTGATGGCGGCGAGGTCGGACCCCCTCCCTCCCTCCCTCCCACTCTCGGTCTCCCTTACTGGAAGCCAACGAGCGACTGGCCCTCTTTCTCTCAATCTGTCGGTCTTCCTCTCAGTCTTTTTGTTTCTTAGTTTCGGATCCCAAAATCAGGTCCGACCTTCCGAGATCCATTAGGATGTGGGTCTGGTACTTCAAGTACAGACCCATCATGTATTCGCATTTAGATTCGGTATTAGTAATTAAAATTGGATCCAGATCTGAATATTTAGATTTCAATCCGAACCTAATCCGTTGATAGATCTAGTCTACAACCATCGATATGGCATAGCCCAAGGCTACCGCCACGGTACTGCCTAAAAACTATGGCATGCAGATAATTATAATATTTATACAAAATATTTATAATATTTATTATAAATATTTTATAAATTATTATAAATATATATGATTAATAAATAATACTATAAAATTAAAAATATATATATATGCCTATGCCTATAGAGAGTGGGTCGCATCGAAAGCTCCGAGGGTTACCGACGATGATGCTAGAGGAGGATGATGGCACTAGAAGTAACTTACGAAACAAAAGTAAGATAGTAAGATAGAGAAGAGAGAGAAAAAGAAAAGAGAGAGCAGGGGTGGCCGGGGATGGGGGCCAGGGAGAGGAGGCACAGTGACGAGGAGGCCCGGGAGGCATAGTGACGGAAGGGTCGACGATCGGAAGGGGGAGTGTGGGGGGTGGGGGGGTCGGGTGGGGGGTGGTAGGGAGGGGCGGTCGGGATGGGGGGGTTGGGGGGTGGCAGGGTGGCTGAGAGGGACTGCCGGGGATGGGGGAAGGAGGGGCGGCCGGGGGGAGGGTGGAGGGTGGGGGGCTGGGTGTGGGGTGGCGGGGAGGGGTGGCCGAAGATGGGGGGACTGGGGGGTGGCAGGGATGGCGGGAAGGGGAGACCGGGGATGGGGGGAAGGAGGGATGATCGGAGGGAGGGTGGGGGGTGGCGGGTGGCGGGGAGGAGCAACTAGGGATGGGGGGAAGGAGGGGCGGCCAGGGGGAGGGTATGGGGTGGGAGGGCCGAGTGGGGGGTGGCGGGGATGGGCGATCAGAAATGGGAGGGGCTGGGGTGGCAGGGTGGCGAGAGGGCGGCTGGGGATGGGGGGAAAGGAGGGGCGATCGAAGGGAGACCGGAGGGAGGGCGGGGGGCGGTTGGGGGTGCGGGTGGCGGAAGGAGCGACCGGGATGGGCGGAAGGAGGGACGGTCGGGGGAAGGTGGGGTGGGGGGCCGGGTGGGGGGTGGTGGTGCCGGGGATGGAGGGCTGAAGGGGGAGGGGGAAGGAGGGGCGGCGCCGATCGAGGGGGAAGGAGCCTCACTGGCGACGAAGAGGAGAGGGAGAGACAAAGAGAGAGATCGAGTACGCACGAAAGAAAAGCAGAAAAAATCTAAAAATTTTTAACCTAACCTACGACAGCGATTATTGAATAGCTGCCATAGATCTACGGCAGTGATTATCCAAAATCACTACCATAAATCTATGATAGCGGTTCTATAACCGCTGTTGTAGATCTATAACAGCGATTTTTGATAACCACTATCGTAGGTTGAAAATAATTTTTTTTATTTTTTTTAAATATTATATAATTTTAAAATTTAATATGCATCTTCACTATTCATTATCTAAATAATTATCATTAGAGTATCATCGCAAAAGATCACCTCGATCCGATGGCCCTAACTTAATTGATTAGAAAATTTTGATTTCGACGATCAGAAATGATGATGCGATGATCTAATAGATAGAGATCTTTGATGAGTCTGAAAATCTTTAATGATGATCTCGATGATGTTTGTAGCATACTATCAAAGTTTCACTTCAATCGGATATCGTTATCATGGTCAATTTAGTATAAAATGATTTCAACCATTAAATTAGAAACAAACGATCCAAGGGTTAAATGACGTTCGATTATGAGATAATTTTTTAGTTAAATGATCTTTATTATAATTTTAAATATTTTATATGACGATGATAGTAAAATCATTTTCGTATAAACTATTTATGTTAAGCAAATATTGCAAAAGTACAAGCATAACAACTAGTGAAGTTTCAGAATGGTTATCAGGAGATATATAGTTTTAGATCATTCTTCATCTCACGAGTTGAATTTTATAATCACCACCATAAAAAATGATTAAAGTAGTAGCCAAGATTATTTATAAAAAAATTATCTCATAATCGAGCACTGTTTGGTCCTTTGATCACTCGTTTATCATTTAACGGCCGAAACTAATCTATACTAAATTGACCAAGAAAATAATATCCGATTGAAGTAAAATTTTGATAGTACGCTACAAACATCACCGAGATCATCATTGTAGGTTTTTGGATCCATCAAAGATCTCCATCTATCAGATCATTGCATCATCGTTCGTGATCGTCGAAATCAAATTTTTTTAATCGACGAAGCTTGGGCCATCGGATCGAGGCGACCTTTTACGAAGATACTCTAATGATAATTATTTAGATGATGAACGATGAAGATGAACATTAAATTTTAAAATTATATAATATTTAAAATATATATACATATATGACAGTGGTTATAATTAATCGCTGTCATAAATAAGCTTATAGCAACGGTTAGTAACCGCTGCCATAAATAAGCTTATAATAGTGGTTCCTACTAACTGCTGCTATAGGTCAACCTGTGGAAGCGATTTTTTGTAACCACTGTCATAGGTCCGATATATAGCAACGGTTATAAAAATCGCTACCATAGGTCCGATCTATAGCAGCGGTTAACAAAAACCACTGCCGTAGGATCTATGGCAGTGGTTTCGAAAATCATTGCCATAGTATGCACTATCATAGACTATTTTTGTAGTAGTGAAATCAATTCCTCCTTTGACTTGGTCTTCCACCTAACTTTCAAATATGACTTGGAGAGAGAGGGGGGTGTGAAAATCAGGAAGAAAGAAATTTTTCATGAAAAATACCTAAAAAATATGTATGGGGGGCGTTGGAACCAAGGTGGCTGATAGAAATGCAATGTTATCGTTAAGACACTGTATTTATTAGTTTAATCTGACTTTTTAAAATAATTAAAAATGCGTAGATAGTAGTGAGTCGGATCGAATCCATAGGGAAGGTAGTGTTTTTAGATTTGAAATCTTTGATTTTACAAAAGAAAAAAGAAAAGAGAAGGGTTTTGGGATCAAAAGTGAAGTTAGAAAATAAAAATAAAAAATAAAAATTAAAAGGTGCAGGAATTTAAACTTGGTACTAAGATCTACTAGTTAGATCTTAGCATCTACTTACAATAAAATAAAAAATAATAATTAAAATATTAAATTATAATAAAAATAAAAAGCATAAAATTAAAGAGTATAAAAATAAATATTATATTAAAAAGTTTATAATTTAAATATATAAAATAAAAAGAAAATAAAATAGGCTGATCTCTGATCTTGGATCGGTATTGATGAAAAGATGGTGTAGAAGCCTAACTTTTCTTCTCGGCACCCATTGCTTCGAAGCAGCCATTGACCCATAGCCTGGCTTCATCCTATACCAAAGCTTCACCTTAATCTGAGATGTTGATTTTTGAAGATCTGGGGTCCTTTTTATAGACCTAGGGAGACTAGATTTTTTTTTAGGAGGCAATGTAGAACTAAGGGTTGTTTTAATCATGAAAATAGGAAGAAATCCGAGTGAAATTCGGATTAAAATAGCCCCTGTTGAGTTCTTTTAATTCTGGCCGTTAGATGGTGATCTGATGCTTCTAAAAATAGACGTGTAATGGCCCAGATCAAGTCGGATTAATTTCTGACCATTGGATCACGCTTGATGGAGGAATTTAGGCCATTGATCACGCGCCTGAGAGTTTGATCACCGTCGAAAGCCTTCTAGATCGTCAGATCGAAGCTAGAATCAAGCGCTGCCGTCCGATGGCGATTCGGATGAAATCAATAATCGAAAAAAAACTTGATCGTTCGATCTTAACCGCAATCAACCATCACTGCACGATCGCATATTTACTATTTTCATGGATCGCATTGACCGGCCACATCGTACACCGCAATCAATTGGCATCTTTTATTGATAGATGAAAGGACCAAAATATCTTATGAGCCACGATGAATTTTCTGTAAACCCTTTAGGGGTCTAGGTCCACCACATGGCAAACTCTGATTCGCCGATGTCTGTTGAGCTGGCGGTCCACACTGTGCTGTAAACCGACTGTTGGCTTCTGGGCTTGAGTCGGCTAGTATGGATGGCTTAGCGCGCCGGCTTGGTCGACTTTGCTCGGCTTGTTTGGACGCGCCGGCTGCTGCGGCATGGCGGCTTGAGCCGTTTGAGCCGTATGTTATTTTTTTATTTAAATTTTTTTATTTTATTTCTTTAGAAATTCATATCTTTTTCGTTTTAGCTTCGTTTTGCTCCAAACTTATTTCATTATGATAAAAAAAATGAGCTCTTTCCATTGATTATAAAATTTTATTTTTTAATTTTTATTATTTTATAATTAATTTTTTAATTAATTTTTTAATTAATAAAAATATGAATTTTTCAAAAATTATATATAAATTAATCATTAATTTTTAAAAATTAATATAAATTAATTGATAAATTAATACTTTTATTGATAAATTTATGATGCTTATCACATCCTCCAACTTAAGTTTTGCTCATCCTCGAGTAAAGAAAAAATTTAGTTTTAAATATCTTTTAACTTTAGAGTTTCGAATTTTACCTAAGCAGTTTTCAAAATGGCCATTGATATTTAGTAGAGCTTAAGTGAGACATATCATTGGGGTATTAATACTTATCAATAGAAAAATTAAGTAAAAAATATTAAATTTTTCTAAATTTTTTCTATGTTATCCCACTTTTATCTCTGATTTATCTAAACTTTCATATAGACAAGTATAGTACTACTTTCATCTTTTATTTATTGATTTTTATTTTTACATTATCCATTTTTTAACACGAATATCATTGCTTACTTAAGCAACGAAACCCGGTTACTTGGTGGAAAACCATTTTTTTTTTTAATATTGTACCACTATTGAGTGTCTTAACCTCTTAAGCTTTCTATTCGATCCATGTAGCGAGTTTTAGGTCAATGACTCCCAAACCAGTTGACTTTAGGGCACTAGATATAGAATACCCCTTGGGCTTATTAGCTCGAATCAAATAGGCTACGAGTTAAGACTAGCTTTACAACGAGCTTCTATGTCCTTTCCACCTTTTGATGCGAAACTCAATGCTTGCTTAGGAAAAGATGCCCGGTTACTCAGTGAGAAGTACTTAAAAATTATTTTATTAAAATAAATTTTTTATATGAAGAAATATATAGTTATCCTACACAAGCCTATAAAAAATAGACTTTTCTTTGATGCTAGTAGAAATAATTAGAAATACTTTAAGAAATTTTTTTTTATATTTTAGACTTAACTCTTTATTGAATTTTCTTAATACTTGATTCCTCAATATCTCACAAATTCTCTGATCTGTGTATCAATTTTTTTAAAAAATAATTAGTTTAATTCGATTCTTAAGCATAATCAGGTGTCTAAATACTAAATACTAACTTTTTTAAGGACTTAAAATTTTAAAAATTTTTATTTTTCTCCTCCCAACTTAATCGACATTATCCTCAATGGAGAAAAAAAATAAAGGGTGTAATAAAGAACATGAAAGAATACACCTGACTCAGTATATTTTTGGTCCAGTACATATCTTTAAAAATTTAAGCTCTCCCTCCAACTTATTCAAATTATCCTAAAATCAACTAAAAAACTAAATTAAACTAAAAAAAACTAAATATTGGATTGCCTCCCAACAAGCGCTAAGTTTACCATCTTCAGCCAAATACAATGCAGCTCACTATCCCGTGTCGAATATTGGATTGACAAATTTCAATGGTTTTGGATTGTCAATTTTAGAAAGTTGATTTATAATTCTATTATTGATATATTTATTATTAATTTTAGGGATATAATTTATAATCTCATTCTCAGACCCATGTTTATTAAGAATTTCTCCTATTTATTCTTCTAAAATACTCATGAATTGAGTTTTTGTATTACGAGTTAAGTTTGATTCAATGGGTGCTGGAATGGTGACTAAAGATCATTTTAATTCTAGAGGTAAATTAATGTGATCTTGCTTAAACAACTCCGTTGATTCTTTATTACATGCCTCTTAATTTTTGTAAGAAGAACCTGCTTCTAGGATTGAAGGGAACAGACTTTTAGGTTTACAAGTTTCGGATAAATCATCTATTCTCTTTTCCTTTTTTTCTATCTTATTTAAACTAGAACTAGCATCAGTACTAATTCTTGGCTCGGATTCTTCTATGTGGTTAGTCTCAGTACTAACCAGTTTCTCTAAATTTTTATTTTGGCTAGCATCGGTACTAGCCTCTCTCACCTGGTCTTGGTATGGGTCCATAAGAATCCTATAACTTTTAAGTTCAGAAATTACTTTGGTATTCTCAAATTGGGGATTCTTAGATGAGACATTAAATTGATAACTTGGTCCAGATGGTTGGTGGATATTAGGTGGATTGTTTGAAATTGATAGGTTCGGTAGTTGATCTAGTTCTCTCCTCGTGTTAGACTCAACTAATTATCCTATTTGAGCTTCTAGCCTAGCGATTGATTGTTGTTGGCTTAGAATTAATTATTGAAGTTGATTGAATTTATCGTCGACTAGATTGATCTGTTGAAAAGGTGGGTATGAGGGCTGATTATAATATGATGGTTGGGTAAACTGACTAGACTGAAAATTATTATAGGCATAGTTTTGGTATTAGGGCCTATTTTGATAGTTTTGGATAGATAAAATTTGGATTTGAGCCTGAGTCTATTGGGATGTCCAAAAAAAATTATGAGAAAAATTATGGTGGTTGCTCCAATCTAGATTATATAAATTTAAAAATGGGTCATTAATCAATTTGGAGTATTCTTGAGCAGCTTGAACTTATTTTTGGATAAAATATGGAAACTGTGTAGTCATAGGACATTCACTCACATGATGGGCTGGGCTAGCATAAATTGAATAAATCTCCTGATAATTAGAAGATGATGTGAATTATGCAGAAGATTGTTGACCTAGGATTAGGAGTTGATCTAATTTCTAAGCAAGAAGATCAACTTTATCTAATTTTTAGACTATTAGGTTTAGATCAACCATTCGATTATTAGGTTTAATGTGAATCAACTATTCAATTAAGTTCAACTAAATCAAAAAAAGTAATTTTCTACCATGCATGTATTAGTGTAACCCTAATGTATGGTTCAAAAATTTTTTAGAATATTTTAGAATTATATATATATATATTATTATTTTATTATATTAAAAATTAAATTTTTTAAATTATTTTATTTATTAATTTTAATTTAATTTAATTTAATTATCATTTTTAATATTTTTTTAGTTAGTTTAATTTAATTTTTATTTTATTTTATTTTTAGAGGAGAAAGAAGAAGAAAAAAAGAAGAGTTCTAAAGAGCAGGTCCTAAGAAGTCCTAGAACTAAGAAGAGAGAGAAGAATTAAGTTTAATTAGGTTTGATGTTGGTTAGCAATCAAGTTGATCAATCAATCTTGACTAAGGATTATCCTAGATCTAGATAGCTCCTAACTGCCAAGGTCACCTTCAAGCCCTCCAAGTGTAGGATCAACCAATCAACTGGCCAGGTAAGTATAAGATCGATGGGAGTCCCTCCGTTGCTTGCCTTAGACATCAATTATGCTTGACCAGGTAAGCTAACAGAATCAATTAAAAATCATCTTCCTTCAGGCCCAGTCATCTCCAAACCATTTTCCTAGACATCAGTCAAATTGACTAATCCTAACCTAGTTCAACTCTTAGGATTTCTTATCCTATTGAGCTCGAGTTCCTAAGCTGATGTCTAATTGATTTTAAAATTAAAGGTTTAGGTCAATGCAGGATTCTAATTGATTGTTTGTGGGTCAAGGAAGGATGATCAAATCTCCATCTTATCTTATTTAATTAGGTTGTGCCCTTAATTTGGTTTAATATGAATATGTACAAAAAAAATTTTAATCAAAGGTTCCTATGCAATTTAAACTAGATGCATGCAACTAATTAAATTCTGAAAGACTTACCTTACCTCCAGCAATCACCAAAAAAAATAAAAATAAAAATAAAAATAATATGATACATGCACTAAACAGTTAAGGTTTCTAATCTTATCATGAGATTTTTAATTAGATTTAAGTGGATATATTTTTTTAAAATTTAATTTTAAAATAAAATAAATAAATAAATAAAAAGAACTAGGGTTAGGATTGATCTCACTAAGCAAAACTAAATAATTTATTACTTGCCCTGGTTCTTTTTGTTCTTTAACCTCTTTTTCTGTAAAATAAAAAAAATAGCAAGCAATATTTAAAAAAATATTTATAATTAATTTACAAAAAAATTAAAAAATTTTTTAAAAAATAGCATCTTATTTCTTCCCCGGCAACGACGCCAAAAACTTGGTGCATTTATCAAAATTATTTTTGATTTATTTAAAATAAATCAAAAAAATCAAAATCAAAAATCAAAAATATTTTTCAGTAATGGTACCAAAAACTTGGTGCATTTATCAAAATTATTTTTAATTTATTTAAAATAAATCAAAGAAATCAAAATCAAAATTCAAAAATATTCTCTAACAACGGCATCAAAAATTTGATAGGAATGCGATGTTGTCATTAAGACACCATATTTATCAATTTAATCTAACTTTTTAAAATAATTAAAAATACATAGATAGCAGTGAGTCAGGTCGAATCTATAGGAAAGGTAGTGTTTTTAGATTTAAAATCTTTGATTTTATAAAAGAAAAAAAAAAAGAGAAGAGTTTTGGGATCAAAAGTGAAGTCGAAAAATTAAAAAAAATAAAAATTAAAAGGTGCAGGAATTTAAACTTGGTACTAAGATCTACTAGTTAGATCTTAGCATCTACTTGCAATAAAATAAAAAGTAATAATTAAAATATTAAATTATAATAAAAATAAAGAGCATGAATTAAAGAGCATAAAAATAAATATTACATTAAAAAGTTCATAATTTAAATATATAAAATAAAAAAAATAAAATAGGCTGATCTCTGATCTTGGATCGGCACTGATGGAAAGATGGTGTAGAAGCCTAGCTCTTCTTCTTAGCACCCATTGCTTCCTGGCTTCACCCTATACTAAAGCTTCACCTTAATCTGAGATGTTGATTTTTGAAGGCCTGGGGTCCTTTGTGTAGAGCTAGGGAGACTAGATATTTTTTCTAGAGGTAATGTGGGACTAAGGGTTGTTTTAATCGTGATAATAGGAAGAAATTTGAGTGAAATTTGGATTAAAATAGCCCCTGTTGAGTTCTTTTAATTTTGGCCATTAGATGATGATTCGATACTTCCAAAAATACCAAAAATAGATGTGTAATGGCCCAGATCAAGTTGGATTAATTTTTGACCGTTGAATCGCGCTTGATGGAGGAATTTAGGCCATTGATCATGCGCCTGAGAGTTTGATCATCGTCGGGAGCCTTCTGGACCGTCAGATCGAAGCTGGAATCAAGCGCTGCCATCCGATGGCGATTCGAATGAAATCAGCAATCGAAAAAAAAACTTGAACGTCCGATCTTGACTGCAAACAACCACCACCGCATGATCGTGCATTTACTGTTCCCATGGACCGTGTGGATCGGCCACATCATGCATCGCAACCAATCAGCACCTTTTATTGACAGATGAAAAGACCAAAATGCCCTATGAGCCACGATGAATTTTTTGTAAACCCTTTAGGGGTCTAGATCCACCACATGGTAAGCTCTGATTCGTCGGTGTTTGTTGAGCTGGCGGTCCACACTGTGCTGTAGACCGGTTGATAACTTCTGAGCTTGAGTCGACTAGCATGGATGGCTTGGTGCGCCGGCTTGATCGGCTTTGCTTGGCTTATTTGGATGCACTAGCTGCTGCGACGTGGCAGCTTAAGCCGTTTGAGCCGTATGTTATTTTTTCATTTAAATTTTTTTATTTTATTTTTTTAGAAATTCATATCTTTTCCGTTTTAGCTCCATTTTGCTCCAAACTTATTTCATTACGATCAAAAAAATGAGCTCTTTCTATTGATTATAAAATTTTATTTTTTAATTTTTATTATTTTATAATTAATTTTTTAATTAATAAAAATATGAATTTCTCAAAAATTATATATAAATTAATCATTAATTCTTAAAAATTAATATAAATTAATTAATAAATTAATACTTTTATTGGTAAATTTATGATGCTTATCAGTGGCGTAAGGAGATGGCACTAGGACTCCTATTTTGATTTAGTCAAACAAGATCTTTTAATCAAATAAAATTAAGATTAAACCAATTCAATTAAATATGATCCTCACTCATTTAAGAACTTAATTAAATCAGATTTAATTCTAATTTATTTTCTATCAAATTAGAAAATTGAATTAATTCGAGTCCTAGTGAGACTAAGACTAGTTCTTCCTTGCACTTGGCTTATCCAATAAATCAATTGAACTTGATCCAATCAAATCCAAACTAAATCAAATTAAATTATATTTAATTAGACTTAATCTCAGTCTATTGACTTAATCAAATTAAATCAATTAATAATTTAATTACTAATCGATCCTCCTATAACACTTGCACTAGGTTAAACACCAATCGTATTGATTGTTTAACCCTAGAACGATTCTTAATCATTGATCAACTATCCGATTAGATCATAAGCTCTAATATGTGTAACCTCATAAGTTCGAACCTAAGTCAATAGCACAGAAATAAATTTTTATACCAATCGAAGTGACCATCTAGCAATGATATCCGACGGTCGGATAGGTCGAAAGTGTAGAACACCATCCTTAGAACCCATACGGATATAGTTTTCATATAATTCATCCTCTTGACCATAATGCTCGTAGGACACATCAGAGTTCAACTGTCAACTCTGATCAGGTTGTCCACATTATATTTGAAAATACTAAATCCATCTGATGGATTATCCTGACCAAGATTTTGCTATATTGAAATACAGTGATACATTCTTCTCCAACTCTTAGAGTGGTCAATTCCATCTTGATCACACTCTGACTTTATAAGTACTTGACTATGCCCAGAAGCCTTTCATTGTTGAATTAAAAATTTAGTTAGTCTGGTACTAAAGCACAGTGAGTTGCTTGCAAGTCATTGAGGTGATCTCATATCTAAGGGATACTTATACCCATATCCCATCAGAGACATTCTCGATAATAGAATTCTCTGAAGTTGATTATGTTCAATGACGATGTACCTATACATCTCACCTATATGCCATACCAGTGTCTCCACACATCTTGGTTAAGAGGACAACCAACCTATATGGCATATAGCGATCTATGCTCGATAGATGCTATCGTCCTAATTAACAGCCTATCATTTAGTCATGAATAAATTTAAGGATTAATTGATAAATTCTCTCTTTATCGAAACTAAATAGTCCTAAGAACTTCATCATAATAATGGAGTTCATTAGAAGACATAAATTTATGATAAAAAAGGATGCCAAAATATTTTTTATTAATTAATAAATTAATTATAATATCTCAACCATCAACAGACTGATGATTGGCTTTAGGACATAATTTTCAACAACTCCCACTTATCCTAAAGCCACTCGGCACAGTATCTAATACCCATCTTTGACTTATGATTGTCGAACTTCTTGATTGCCAAGACTTTAGTGAAGAGATCGGCTAGGTTCTTCTTTCCATCGATCTTCTAAAAGTCAACGTCACCATGATCCACAATCTTACGGATCAAATAGAAGCGGCACAGAATGTGCTTTATTCGGTGGTGTGCCTTCGATTTCTTTTCTTGAGCTATGGCAGCAATGCTGTCGTAGTAGAGCAGGATTGAACCATCAATGGAGGATGCTACTCCGAGCTCGGTGATGAACTTTCTTAGCCACATAGCTTTCTTTGATGTATCTGATGCTGCCATATACTCTGCTTCGCAAATAAAGTCAGCCACTGTATGCTGCTTGAAACTTTTTCAGCAGATGGCTCCACCATTTAGAATAAAGATATACCCCGACATACTTTTACTATCATTATAATCAGATTAAAAGCTGGAGTCTATAAACCCCACAAGCTTTAGATCTGACTCACCATAAATCGACCATTGGTCCTTAGTATTTTTCAAATACTTAAGGATGGTTTTAACCATTTTTTAGTGATTTTCTTTAGGATCAAACTGGTATCTACTCACTACTCCTAGTAAGTATGCCACGTCTGATCTTGTACATATCATTGCATACATAATAGACCCCACTATCGAAGCATATAGAATTTTACTCATATATTCTCTCTCTTCAAGAGTTGTCAGACAATCCTTCTTAGAGAGAGAAATTTCTTAGTCTATCGGAAGATAGCCTTTTTTGGAATTCTTCATGCTGAACCTCTTCAGTATAGTTTCTATGTACGTGGATTGGGATATACCAAGCATCCTTTTAGATCGATCCCTATAGATCTTCATCCTTAGGATGTAGGATGCTTCACCCAAGTCCTTCATGAAAAACTGTGATGACAATCGGACTTTTATTTCTTATAGTGCAGGATGTCATTCCCGATTAAGAGAATATCGTCCATGTACAAAATAAGGAATACCACTGCTGGATCATTTGCCCATTTATAAATGTAGGATTTTTCTCTGTTCTTAATGAAGCAATACATTTTGATCACTTTATCAAAATGCATGTTCCAACTCCAAGATGTCTGCTTCAATCAATAAATGGATCTCTAAAGCTTGCACACCTTGACTCATATGTGGATGTAAACTCTTCAAATTGTATCATATACATCTTTTCGATCAGCTTTTTATTTAGAAAAGCTATCTTCACATCCATCTATCAGATCTCATAGTTCAGATGGGCAGCAATGGTAAGCATGATCCGAATGGACTTGAGCATTGTCACAGGAAAGAACGTCTCATCATAGTCAATACCATAACGTTGACGATATCCCTTGGCAACCAGACGAACTTGATAGATCTCCACCTTTTCATCTGTACCCCTCTTCCTTTTGAAGACCCATTTACACCCAATGGGTTTAACCCCTTCAGAAGGATCAATTAATGTCCATACATCATTGACCTTCATGGAATCCATTTTGGATCTCATGACTTCTAGCTATTTTTCAGAGTCGGATCTCTGCATCGCATCCATATAAGTGATCGGATCCTCATCATTCTCATCGAATTTGATGGAATCACCATCCTGGACCAAGAATTCATAGTATCTATCCAAATGGTATGGGTTTACTAGGCTTCGGATCTGATCTGATCAAATCTGACTTAGGTTCAACATTCTGTGTCGGACTTTCTACCTGTTGAACTTCATTAAGTTCAACCTTAGAGGCAACAGTTCCTTCACCAAGAAACTTCTTTTTCAAAAAGATTGCCCTAAGGTTGATGAATACCTTTTATTCATCAGTATGGTAGAAATAGTATCCTTTGGTCTCTTTTGGGTACCCCATGAATGTACACTTGTCAGACCTAGGTCCAAGTTTGTCTGTGACTAACCATTTGACATAAGTCGAACACCTCCAAATCCTAAGGTATGAAAGTGCTGGCTTACATCTTATCCATATCTCATATAGGATTTTAACTACAGACTTAATTGGAACCCTATTTAATAGATAATAAGCCGATTCGAGTGCACATCCCCAAAAGGATATCAGTAAGCTAGCAAATCTCATCATGGATCGGACCATGTCTAACAGAGTCCGATTCCTTCTTTCAAACACACTATTATGTTGTGGTGTTCCAGGAGGAGTCCATTGGAAGAGAATTCCATTCTCTCCTAGATATGTGAGAAACTCACCAAAAAGATATTCTCCTCCTCGGTCAGATCGAAGAGTTTTAATACTCTTTCCAATTTATTTTTCTACTTTACTTCGGAATCGTTTGAACATTTCAAAAGAATCCAACTTATGTTTTATCAGATAGACATATTCATATTTGGATAGATCATCTGTGAAAGTAATGAAGTAGACATATCCACCTCTGGCACTTGTGCTCATTGGTTCACATACATCAATATGTACTAGACCTAAGATCTCATTGGCTCTCTCACCTTTTTCAATGAAAGGTGACTTGATCATTTTACTAAAAAGATAGAACTCATAGGTTGAAAGTGATTCACAATCATTAACTTTGAGAATTCCTTCTCGAGTCAACCTATTTTCTTTAAATCCAAAGGAAACAATGGTATGATTAAACTTTAAGTACCATTGCCTGGAAGCTTGTTTAAGATCATATATAGATTTCTTTAATTTACACACCAGTCTTTTATTTTCTTGCACTAAAAATCCTTCAGGCTATTCCATATACACCTCTTACTTTAAATTCTTATTCAAGAATGGGGTCTTGGCATCCATTTGATATAGCTCTAAATCAAAATAAGCTACTAATATCATAATTATTCTGAATAATTTTTTTTCAAAAATAGGAGAAAATATTTTATGATAATCAATACTTTTCTTTTGAGTGAATTCTTTTGCTACAAATTTAGCTTTATATCTCTTGATATTACCTTTGGAATTCTGTTTGGTCTTAAAAATCTATTTACAACCTACAGGCTTAAATCCTTCAGGTAATTCGATAAGTTTTCAGACTTGATTCTTATTTATGGATTCCATCTCATCTTTCATAACATCTAACCAAAGTTCAGAGTCATCACTTTTCATGGCATCCTTAAATAAAACTGGATCATTCTTTATTCTAATATCATAATCACATTCTTGTAAGTGTATAATATAATCATCTAAAATAGCCGATCTTCTAATTCTAGTAGATCTCCATAATATTTCAAATTCAGTATCATTATTATAATTATTTTTAATTGGATTAGGTTCATTGATAATCTATTCAAGAAGTGGGATATCAATCACCTATTGATATTCCATAATTTCATATTGAGCAGGCTCAAATAGAATATCTCTAGGTGTTACTATAATAGAAAGATATTCTCTTATTTTCTATAATATCGTATTACACGGTGTACCACTCTCACTATTTTTAATATCCTCAATGAACTTAGTAGTTCTAGTTTCAATAATTCTAGTGGTGTGTGATGGACAATAAAATCTAAAATTCTTTGACTAATCTGGATATCCTATGAAGTAATAACTAACAGTTTTGGGATCCAATTTCTTTTCTTGTGGGTTATATAATCAAGCCTATGTTGGACAACCCCAAACATGTAAATATCCTAAATTTGATTTTCTATCCATTCATAATTCAAAAGAAGTTTTAGGAACAACCTTACTAGATACCCGATTTAAGATATACATAGCGATTTTTAAGGCTTCTCCCCATAAATTCAAAGGTAATGAGGATTTACTAACCATACTCCTCACCATGTCCATCAATGTATGATTATGTCTTTCAGTCACATTATTTTGTTAGAGATTTTCTGGCATAGTATACTATGCTACAATGCCATGCTGTTCAAAAAATTTGACAAAAGATCCAGGATTACTGCCAGATTCATCATATCTATCGTAATATTCACCACTCCTATCAGATCTCATAATCTTTATTTTTCTGTCCAACTAATTTTCTACTTCAGCTTTGTACACCTTAAAGATTTTTAAAGCTTCAAACTTTTCATGCAACAGAAAAACATAACCATAACATGAGAAATCATCAATAAAGGTAATAAAATACTTTTGGCCTTCAAAATAAGTTATAAAATAGTCATAAATATCAGTATGTATCAATTCTAAGAGTCCTTGACTTCTAGTGATACGCTTTTTATGACTTTTAATTTATTTTTCTTTAATGCAATTGATGCACATATCAAAATCACTAAGATCTAGATTTGGTAAAACGTCTTTCTTAACCAATCTAGTCATCCTTTCTTTTGATATGTGACCTAATCACCCATGCCACAGCATTGAAGAACTCTCATTTACAATACCATATTTTATTCCGACATTAATATTTAAAACAAGCAAAGATTGTTCAAAAAAAGAATCCAAATTTAATTTATATAAATCATTACATAATGTTCCAGTACCAATAAAAATAAATTTTTTTATTAATTTAAAACTTAAATTTATAAAAATAAATAAAAAATCTTCTAAATCAAGTTTTGACAAAGAAATTAAATTTTTAGATACTGAAAGAACATAAAAAATATCATGTAGATCTAATTAAAATTCGATGTCTGTAATAAGTCTGTAGGTTCCGACTGTAATGACCTTGGACTTCATCTGGTTCTCCATAAAGATTCATCGCTCTCTATCATTTGGTTTTTGACTTGAAAGGAATCCCTGCATTGAATTAGAAACATAAATTGCAGCACCTGAATCAATCCACCAAGTATTAGAAGGAATATTAATAAAATTAATTTTGAAACAAATAAGTGATAAGAGAATACCCTTCTTTTCAAGCCATTTTCTTCTTTTCTCACAATCCTTCTTGATATGTCCCTCCTTCTTGCAGAAAAAATATTTTAATTTATGAGAAACTTTTGTTGGTGGATTGCTGGATCCTTTATTCTTCACCTTCTTTTTCTTAGGACATTCCTGTAAAACTACATGAACAGTTGGGATCCCTTTTTGTTTCAATCTCTCTTCCTCTTGCACACACTGGGAGATGAGTTCATTCATTATCCATGATTCTTTATTTGTGTTGTAGTAAATTTTAAATTAGATAAACTGAGATGGAAGAGAATTGAGAACAAATTGGATAAGAAAGTTTTCATATACTGTCATACCCAAATCATTTAATTTTTCAGCTATATCACGCATTTTCATTATGTGCTTTCACACTCTAAAAAATTCATAATATTTCATAGAGGTTAATTTGTTCATTAGGATACCGGCTAAGGCTTTACTTGATTTGGTAAATTATTATTCTATAGAGAAAAGATATTCAGAGGCCAATTCATTATCCAGAATAGATCCCCTAATGTCTCTCACTATGAAACTTTTAATAATCATGAGAGATAATCTATTAGAATGCTCCCACTTTTTGCATAATTTCTTATGATTAGGAGAACTAATGGGGGTAAGTGGATCTGGCTGAGGCTTTCGAAGGGCCAAATCTAAATTTAGATATCCTAAGATAATGAGAAGCTGCTCATGCCAATAAGAATAATTTGATCCATTCAGTATGGGAATGTTAGATAAATGCGACGAGAGTGAAGCATGTGTCATAGCTGTAAATAACAAAATATGCTTACAATTACCATCATGATGCAGATTTCATAATATAATTCTGCTAATAACACTTATTATACAACTATAAAACATCTTTGGACAAGAGTCATAGCATATAATAAGTATTGCAACTAATTTAATCATAACTTTAAACATAATAAATAATACCAAAATATGCATTACATAAATCATAACCAACAATAATATGAAATATGTAAGCAAGAACAATAACTATGACATATTGATATAATTTATGTTTAAATTATAACTCATCATATTAATTGTACTTTCATTTGTTTAACTAACTATAATTACAAAAATCCAAGGTTATTCCCATCTTTGGGTGTAGAACTCCCCGTCTTTATGCAATTCAAGTTAATTAACCTTTTACTATTAATTTTATATCAAATTACAGTCACCTTTAGGTTTACTGTAATAGATACACTTTTATGTAATTTTAGAATTGTAAAGAGAGAAGATCATCAGTCCTCAATGACTCAGCTATCCAAGATCCATAAAGTGCTCCGGGCCCTTTAGGACTACGCGAAAACAGATTTGAATAGTATAATAGCGAGCAGAATTATTAATTAAATAATTTAATTATTTAAATATTTTATTTTATATGAGAAACTTAACCATAATATTTCTCAAATTATCATGAGTCCAACGGTTCAAAAATCACTCAAATTGGATGTAAAATAAGAAAATTTTAATAATAAAGGACTTAACTATAAATAACAGAAATATAGGATCTTTTCTATAAAATAGTAGCTTTAAAAATTATTAAGAAAATTGAAAGGGACTATAATATGATATACTATTTTTCAGGGACTAAAATGCAAATTATCCTAAAGGACTAAACTGCAAAACTATCCTAAAGGTCATTTCGAAATTTAAACTTTATCAAGGGCTTATCTGCAAAAATCTCTTTTTATTATTCGCATTGGGTTTTCAAATCATAATTGGAGGGGTTTGGCTCTTATTGAGTTTGGATCGGGATCCGTTAGGATCCAAAACCCAATAACCAAAATCCTTCCTTCTTCCCCTTCTTTTCCGATAAAAAAACCTTTCAAAAACCCCATGGCCGCCCCTTCCGTCCGTGACCCACCACCGCAGACTACCATTCGCGGCCCGATTCATGATCGTCGTCGGCTCCCACTGCCCCTTATGCCATGGCAAAAGCTGCGGTTCTTGCGGCCGCGCTGGCTGCGGGCGGTGCTGCCACCATCGCCGCGAGTAGCGATGCGCAGCTCAGGCCTACCGTCAGCATGGCAGCAGCAATGGCTACTGCCTCGTTCGCCGGACAGTGTGGGTCGACCGGCGTGGCCGACCCCAAGCCCCTATGTTATTTTATTTTATTTTTTTAATAAAATTTTAATTTAATTTCTTAAACTTTAATCAATCCTGAAAAATATAGAACCATGATTTTAATTTTTTAAAAATAAATCAAAATTTATCAAAAAATATTTTATATGAATATGAAGCATATAGCCGAGTTCTGATACCATATATTAGATAATTTAAATTTTTATACTTGAATCGTGCTCCTATATTCATATAAAATCAAATAAAAGTATACCTTGCACCATCGTCTCATCAATGCAATGATCACGTAGCCCACAGAG
This sequence comes from Cocos nucifera, assembly GCA_006176705.1. Lineage (NCBI taxonomy): Eukaryota > Viridiplantae > Streptophyta > Magnoliopsida > Arecales > Arecaceae > Cocos > Cocos nucifera. The sequence continues at coordinate 728,510 of QRFJ01000632.1, forward strand.
CGTAGGATCCATCTTCTGCAGGCAGTTGATCTTCTCTCTCCTCATCCTCCATCTTTATATAAATGATTGATGAAAATCGTCACGCCTTACTAAGAGTTGGAGAAAAAGAATCATGTTATCTCTATTTATACCGGCACTTATCTTATCCCATCAGAAGACTTAATTCTGAATAAAGTAGAGATTCCAGTCTAAGTCTTATTAGGAATAGAATTTTTTAATTAATTAGATTCACCATAATTGATTCAAGACTTAACCCAATGAATTAAATCTAACTAAGTGATAATTAGACCATATTTAGGAGTTAAATCCAACACCATTTTTTTTTTAGCATTATTCTATATTAAATGCTCTTATTTTTTTTTTATAAAATATGTATGCTAGCATAAATAACTTTTGAGATAGTATTAAATGAGATTGAAATAGAAAAAAAAAAAAAAATTTCCTGCTTCTGCAAATATTTTAACAAGATGTTTATTCTAGTGGCCGTAGTCCGCTGGTGATCAGACTTAGGAATAAGTTTTGGCTTTTTCGGTTCTTGGTATGTACGGTATTAGAGAAGAATTTTTGTGAATAAAATATATTTTCTCGGCCTTTCCGATTTTTCTTCGTCTCCTCGTATTTTTTTGTGCTTGTTTCGGGCCTTTTGTTTTTGGTCTTGGACAACAGCGGACCCGTCAGCGCCCGGCGAGCCCTCGGTGCATGGTCGATAATGTCATGCCTTGTGAGTCCTGGGGCAAGCTCGGGCTCTAGACCCTGTAACCGTTATGCGTCACGTTCATTTGCCCTGCTTGATTTGCTAGCTAGCCATAGAGCTTGTGAGCAAAATTGCACGAGGGCCAAAATTTCCAAAAGTGACAAGAGGGGCTATCTTTTGCTTTATTTTTCCATTTAATTTAATTTGGTCCAACTGCGAGGGGCGCCAGCTGGTCAAGTCGCTAAGGTCTTTCGCGTGGATATCACGTGTTCAGTTTTATCAGTCCCTCACACATTCCAATTTTCTGCCCAGTCTCTACCGGCCTTAATTTCGTCTATTTTTGTTCTATTTTCCTTTTTATCTTTCCTTTTTCCTAAGTCTTGAATCTTGATGCACATCTTTCAGGATGTACGAGGGTACATGAATGACATGCAGTTTCAGCTTTAATCCACCCCCACATCTTCGGCTTTTGAATCAAAAACTTACAGCCAAATTATCAGATAGAAGAAATATATGACAATAAATCTGCATTTATTGTCATATCCACATTGACATGGAAGGAACAACGTTGCCAAATGTTACATGTAATATTAGGATATAAAAGTTAATAAATGGTAACAATGCCATGTGAAATTGACAGATCCAAATGCAAATTCACAATTCAGAGTCTGCAAGGGATATAAAAATTGAATTCATCAGTAAAAAAAGCATGTGATAGGCTTCATCAAATATGTTCCATGGTCTCTACTCTCTCTCTCTCACACACACAATAAATATATGAAGTCACTCAATGAAACTCGCTGCATTCCTTGGCTTTCCAATTTTAGACTGCATGTATCGGTCCTGACCAACCACATGCTTATTGTCTATTCCTTTAATTTTCAGTAAGACACTGACGCAATGCATGTTTCTGTGGCACCAAAGTCATCCTTTCCCATAGTTTAGCCTCCACATAGTATTGGCCATTGGAAATGGTTGAGAGGATGTGATTGCAATATAAAAACTTCGCTCTCCTTATTACACGCTATAGCGAAAGCAAAATTAAGCGAAAAAGGGGAGATAGGTTGACGTTTATTAATTTATCAAAATTATAATTGGAGATAGGTTGACGTTTCGTGGGGCAATGCACGGTTTGTTGGTTGAGGTATTAATACTGACGGCTATATATAGAGGATAAGGAGACGCAACTCCGCAAATTAAGTAGCAAGGGACTTCCTCTATTTTGAGTTTGAAGAGAGACGGATAGGAAGGCCTCAGAATTCGGAGGTGCTACGCTGATATTTTTGGCGTTATTCATCCCTAAGTTCAGAGGAGCAGGAGCGGCGTGGGAATTAGGAGGCCCATGCAACCTACTATTGAGGACGTGATGCTTCCAGAACTATGGGTCCGTCTTCTAATTAATCATCTATATATCTTTTCCATTTTTGAATCCACCAACTTAAAAGCGTATATACAGCTGGTATATTAGTATTTATTCTCCAACTATTTGTTTAATTACATGGACGTTTTTTTTTTTTTTTTTGGTTGAGCAATTTGGTCCGTAATTGTTGAAAATGCAGTTAAGAACCATAATATTTCGGAGCCAAGGGATATGAAAAATAAGATACTAATTATACGATATGTGATCGACAAACCTAATTAAGCTTGGCCAACGGTCGGCAACCAGCCTGCACCTCTTTTGAGGGGTCATGAAATCAATCAAGGGGCATGTTCTACGACATATCAATGGTATTATTATGTGTTACTTGCTTCGGCCCATGTACGTTCAAATGAAGCGATCCTCGCAAAGCCTGCTCGATATAATTTAGTTTACAATGTTAATGGATGGATTGCTACAATTAATGCAGGGGGTACGTGCTTGTGGTTAATTATGGGAATCTTTACAATTGACGGGCATGGGATGAAGAACACGGCATTAAAAGCACGGCAGTGGGAGCATGCATGTGCGGGGCATGCTTTGCTTTGCTTTCAGATATATAGCGTGCAATTGGAGGAACACCACAAATGGTGCATGCAAGAGGCGAGCGCACGTCACGGTGACAGCGACACACCATTGCCCGCCAAACTAGGACCGGCCCAACGGCAACGGCGGGCTGTGCAACCCACCAAGGAAGCACTGGCGGAGCAGGAACCGAAAGGGCAATTCTTATCTCAATGGCCCCAGCCTGTCCTTCCGTCTGCAGCTCGACGACGGTCGCGTCCGGACGTCCGTATATTAATTAAGTAGAATAAAGAAATAACTCCTCGGCTTTGTCGTTTGAGGGATTTCATTCTCCTCTTCTTCTTGTACTTTTTCTTGCCCATCAAAATTCCTCACCTATGTATGAACTCGAGTGAAAAAAAAAAAAAAAAAATAAAAAAATATATATATATATATATATATATATGAGATTTTTTTTTATCTAGATTCGTGCATGAGCGATCATCCTAGATGGTGAGCGTGAGTAGTTTTTAATTTTTTTTTACCCCAGTCAGCTCAGCTCCAGTGAGAAACGATAGCCAGGCCCAACTTTGAGGCCTGGCCCAATTTTGGATATCTTGTTCGTTTATTTCAGTCAGACTCATGTACATATATTTATCTTGCTTTATCTTTTCAGTTATATATTTATTTCCTTTTGGAAGTCTGATGCTTGTTGTGTTTTGTCATCCCCTTTATTTTCCCACGATCCTTCTTCTTTTTTAGGGCCTATCTACGTGATTGGGTCCAAAATCTCATTGGATTCTTGGGTTGAACTAATATAATTACTAAAAATAATAAATCATAAGGGCCTATATTGATAAATACCTAAAACTATCTTTTAGGTGGATTAGCCCTAGCCCAACCCATAAGTTTTATAAGATTTTGGGCTCAATCATCCAAATAAGCTTTTATTAAGAAAAAGAAAAACTCTAAACTAACCTAAATCATTTGCACATGGGACAACCAATGCCATGACTTAATGTTTCATGTTTTTCTCTAGGGAAGGGGATACCATGCACCAACTAGACTCATTTTAGCTAAGGAAAGATATGAATGGATAAGCTATTTTTTCAATTGAACCTCTTTTCCATTTAGGAGGAGGTTCTGAATTTTAGCCTTAGAAGATATTTGCAAGTACTTAAAATTGAAAGTTTTAATTTATGATGCTTACACCATTCCTCTCAAAAAATAAGCTATAATTCCATGGTCATTGCATTTCTTTTGGAAGCAATAACTTCATATTTTCTTACTAGCGCTTTGACGCCAACCTCTTCGTGTAAAATAACCTTATCTTTATAGATATTGAGTATTTCGATCTAGCATTCACTTGCAAGGTATTTGATAATATGTCTATTAAAGATGCCTCTCTTTTTCTCAAATTTTTCTCCAACCATAAAAAAATGAGCTTGTACGTCAACTGTTGCAATTTAAGCTGCAATGCCTCTTGAATTATATTGCAACTCAACTACAATGCTCAAAGTAGTCCTTAGATGAAATATTAATCAGTATTGATTAATGGAGGCCACGGGCATGTCTTTTAGTGTTTCTAAGCGATGTCCTATACAGTCTGACTATTTATATTTTTAATATTTATATATTTTGGATTACAATGATATATTTATGTAAGGGTATATAAAAGGATCATATCATATCCATATAAATCCTCACGATCGGCCATTTTGAAAGGGGGGCAACCAAGTAAGCAAACATTGCTCTACGGGACTCTATATCATTTGTATTATAATTTTATTTATTTGATGAAAGTTTGAGATTTTGTATCATCTCTAACCTTTCTTCATACAAATATTTGGTCTCTACTACAATTCTAGGCATATTGTTTAAGGTGTCTAGCTATACTTTGATAATGGTCATACTTCAGGGCTTTATTAGAAAGCTCAGTGGTGCTTGCAAGTTTGCAAGGAGGCGTAGAAGAAGAACATTGGTGAATCCACTCATGTTGCCAAAAGTGGACTATAATGACAAGGGTTTGAACCAATTTAGAGTGGATAAGCTAAATAATACTAATTGCGAATATTAGAGGCTTTACATAAATGCATATCTTCCAGGACAAGGTTTATGAGGCGGAAAATGGCTTGTTGAAGGAATTTCAAGAAAGTAAAAGAAAGCTTTGGAAATATTATAAGGTAGTGTAAAAGCAATTTATAAATACATCAAAAATTTAAAGAATCCAAGCAAGGTATGGGTGCCCAATAGAATATTGGATGGAAATTTTTGAAAAAAAATGAATTTTAGAAGAAAACTTGCATAAAGATGCAACACACAAATATATTTACAATATTGAAATCGGAGGAAAAGATGTTAAAGCAACAAAAGTTGGAGAGGTTAAAGCTGCAGAAAGGTGAATAAGTTAAAATTTTTGATAAAAAGTGCGCATCTATATGATGTGACTCCCAAAGAAAGGAATCTTTCTGGACTGATCCGGAGATATGCAAAGTTATCACCCTCCCAGCCAACATCTTTGATGTTGTAGCCTGCTCTAAATCCTTTTACAGATCTTTCAAGTGGTAAATATGATGAAAAAGTGCATGAAGCCAAAATAGTTGAAAATATAAATTAGATCAAAATTATATTTTAGAATGGAGAATTTGTTTTATGGTACATGTTGGATTAGCATGAATTAATGCTTTATTTGATCGAGAAGAGTAAGCTCGAAGTTTGAATTCACGAAGGAAGGTATGATGCAAGTAGATGAATATTTTATTAAAGAGAATAAAGATATTTTATGAAACTTTTCACACTGCTGGAGATGATCATGAGCATTGTTGCATTTAAAAGTAGTAACAAGCAAAACCAATTGATGAGCTGCATTTTTTCAAGCCCCTTGATTTTTAACATTATTCAAGAATCCAGAAGTGTTGCTGAAAACGGCACATAAGGGAAATAATTGGTTTAAGAGTGTTTTGGGAACTAAACTAAATTTAACAAAGTATTATTAGTACAAAAATACGTCTTTAGTTCTGCGTCTCTTAGAATCCATGTAGTTATATAATTATTGCGTCTTTTGGATTGTAGTAGTACATTTATATAACAGTGTACAACCGGACTTATTGAATCTATATAAACTGTCGTATTGAAAGAGAAGCAATCAAGTAAGTAAATAGTATCTAAATCATTATATTACAATCTTATTTGTTTAACGGAAGTTTGAGTATTTATTTATTTTTTTCCTCTAATTTGTTCTTGTTACCAAATTAATTTGGTGCTGCTGTGATTGTTGGCATGTAGTTTAGGATATCTAACTACAATGGTCACAGTGCTCTCATAAGCTATCATTGGCAAAGAATAAAATATTTGATTGTACCTAACTTGAGTGATGGCGTGGGAGGAGTCTGATCCCCCCGTTCTCAAATTAAAAAGCAAACGATGGCGGTAACGGAATATTCCTTTGGACTCCGCGTGAACCAAATTTGTCATCGTAGGCACGCCTTTTGTTTCTTCCCCCAACCATCGCGCTTCATGGGCATCTTGAGCTCGGTTTTCTAGTGACAGAGACCCCTTACCGTCTCTATCTGGCCGGATAACGGTGGGGTCAGGGTTCGCGCATCTCACGTCTCACCTACTCAGGGGGCTCTAATCAAAACTCTTCAATGCCCCTTCCCCCTCCCTACTTCATAATTTTGGCCGACATACAGCCCAGCCACAGCTCAAAAGGGGATTTGGGGCATCAACCAACATCACCTTCACATGGCATTGGGGAGTGACAATGATGCGTACAAAACTAATAGCATTTTAAAAATCTTGGGTATTGATCCAAATCATGTTAACAAATGTCACTTTGTCCTTACTAAACGTCGTCCAAAATTTGCCGGAACCTTTTCTTTTATAGCTGCTTTCATATCTCCCCTTGAAGGTGGAGAAAAAAGTAGTCATGTAGGCCACGGCACGTATTATAAAGGGGCAGGCTTTTTACTCATATTGATGGAAGCATTATAAATGTTGTGAACTACCGATATAACTGGGAGTGTCGTTACTCATGCTAGATACCTGACATGTATCAATCCCTACATGTGTCCAAATGTGTAATTAACATAAAAAGCGATGCAGATGTGCATTGCTACCAATTAAGATGCAAATAGGTTGATAGCGGAGGTTTATAACTTTTGACCAGGGCTCATGCTGCTAATGTGCTTACATGCAAGCAAACCACTCTGCATTCAACGGAGCTCAAGTATAAGCTGCAAACTAACTAAAGTCTTGCATGCAAAACACTATTGGTATTTGGTTGAATGTTTGGTAAGCAAATGTATGCTTTTATTCTTTCAATTTATAGAAAAAAATCGTGACTTCCATGAAAAAGTGCTAAATATTATTTGAATTGCTTTACGGTAACCTGTATGTCTATTAGAATTGTATGTGCACCAAGCAATTCTTGCATGGCCGTTAGAACCATCTCGGTTCCACCAACTTCAACCATATAATTGGAGTTCCATTGCTCCCCTCACTCCTTTCAATTACACTGTAATAAGTGAAAAGAAATCACAACCTATTCTCATCATAGCACCACCGTATGTCTTGTAACATTTATAATTTCAAAGTCATCTCAATCATCAATATTTATATAAAATATAATTTTATGTGATATAGGATATGACATGACTTGCAACAAAAAAATAATTTATTTGTCAATCCTCGCATGTCATCTCACTAATTTGAGTTTGAATTCTTCATGTTGCAATTTTTGCATCTTAGCATTTAACTGCTACATTATTTATTTTAAAGATATATTATTTTTTATTTTTAAAATTTGATAATTTTTATTTTTGTTAATTTTATTAGAAGAAAAAAATTTATTATAAGGACTAGATCTATCATACCTAAGATGAAATAAACCCACCTAGGGTAGTTGCTTATTCCACTTAATAGCTCGCAGGAAGATGTGGGAACTTGAGCTCCTTGTTAGGGGACCGGGCAAGGGTACTCTTGTCATTTCATCCGTAATCACCGCTCCGTCGGCGGGACTGACGGTTATACACGGTTGGGCGGTGGAAATGGAAATCCGCGAACGAGAAACTAGAAAGGAGGCAAAAAAAAAAAAATCCGCTTTCGTTCTCAAAACCAATCGGACAAGTAAGCTAAAAAAAAAAAAGGCCTGGCTATTTCGGCACTCTCACACTGCAGCTCAGCTCACCTAGTTTAGGGGTTTTTCTCCTTCTCTCCCCCTCCCTCTCCCTCTCGATCCAAGCGATCGACCGAGAGGACTCCGAGCCAGGGTTCTGTTCCTTGACGTGATTGCTCCGCGAAGTGCAATCTAGGGTTTTGGAGGTGCAGAGCAGAGGATTGGGGAGCAATTGAAAAAAAAATGGGGGATTCCGGGGGGCTGTGTGGATCTGAGATGGAATTCTCTCGGCCAGCGGTGGCTGCGAGGAGGAAGTGTTCGAAACGATCGAGTCTTGATGAAGAGGATTTCCTTACTCTGTTGCATGGGTCCGATCCGGTCAAGATTGAGCTTAACCGCTTACAGAATGAAATGAAAGGTTTATACTTCTTTTCTTTATCCGTCTTCGTTTTTCTTTCTTGTTGAGATGCTATTTTTAATGAACTCATGTTTATAGTCCAAAAGGGGAAAAAGGAAGAGAAAAACTTGAGATGGCATATGTTCATTTGGTTTATATTCTTTTTCTGTTAGTTTGCAAACTTATTTTAAGTTTAAACGGAGAAAAAGAAAAAGAAAAACAAGATTTTGCCATATTGTTGTGTATTTAGGAATTCAAAAACGGGATGTAATGATGTCATCTATAGGCTGCAAATATTTCCAGGAATTCGTCCATCAAAGTGTTTTAGATAACTTGGTGTTCAAGCAATGCCTTTCGTCGAATGGTTCAATTTGTTGTATGAAAATAGGGATAGGGTGGATGAACAATGTACGTTCAGGTGAAGAATGAAAAAATTAATATCCGATGGGAAATTAATGAAATGCAATTAGTCATAAAATCTATTAGCATTCATTATCTGACAAGAAATCTCCTGTTTCAAAATTCGTAGTGCAAATACTAATATTTGGTGTGTCTTAAAAAGGTTGTGCATGTGCGTGCATTTGAACAGAAGTAAGAAATATGTTGATCAAAAAGGAAACCGTGAAATATTTTTTTTATTTTTTTGGTTTCCTCCCCTCATCCCAGAAAAGGACCGTGAGCTAGCTGAAGCTCAGGGTGAGATAAAGGGCCTAAAGTTGACAGAACGAGCAAAGGATAAAGCTCTAGCGGAGGTAAAAGTTGACTTGCTGAATTCTTGATCTGGTGAATCCACCTTCCTCTCCATAACATCAGCTCAACAAGTTTTCACATGCGTATCCTCCTTTGATCTAATAGGTTACCGAGGAGCTTGAAAAGATAATGGAGAAACTCCAGGCATCAGAAGCTAATCTTGAAAACAAGGTGTGGCTTAAATTTTATGTCATAATATTTGTTTTATTGATTTGCAGCCTTTCTTGCCAGTTTCCTATTTCTGCAAAGTTGTATCGAATATCCAATAGAGATGAAATAATAGTTTGGAGTTTATTGTCTGGTTTTTGAACCGGACCCTCAGAACCTAGAAATAAAGAGAATTACCGATGAAAAGAAAGCAGCATTGGCAGCACAATTTGCAGCTGAAGCTAGTCTTCGGCGTGTTCATGCTGCTCAAAGGGATGAAGACCTACCTCCTTTAGAAGATATACTTTTCCCACTTGAAGCAGAGATTAAACTTCTGAGGCAAGAGGTGCAGTTTTTCACATAGAAATATTCTTATGAACTCTGGACTTCATCTTTTATGGGGGCCCATAAGAAGCTCGCAGCTTCTTCTTCAATATTTTGCAGCTCTCAAAGCTTCAGGATGATAACAGAGCCCTAGAGAGACTAACAAAATCCAAGGAAGCTGCTTTGTTGGATGCAGAAAGAGAGGTCCAATTGGCAAAGATCAAAGCTGCTCTTGTTGATGACCTGCAGAACAAGAACCAGGAACTTACGAAACAAAATGATATATGTCAGGTGGGTGGTCTTCATATCTTCCTTTACTCCCTTTTCTTCTTTCTCCTTAGAGGAATAAGGGGCAAAATAATAAAAAAACAACCTCAATTCTGCTTATTGCTTACATTACAGCTGATGATTATCATTATTTATGTTCTTGCTTATGATATGAGCTATGTGATCTGACAGGAAGAGTACAAAATATTAGATAAAATGCATCGTCAAAAGGTTGCTGAGGTTGAGAAGCTGAGCCAGACTGTTCATGAACTTGAGGAGGCTCTCCTTTCAGGGGCTGCTGCTGCAAATGCTGTACGTGATTATCAGCGTCAAGTTAATGAGCTGAAGGTACAGATTCTCGAACTTTTTTATGATTGATAACATGGATCTCGTAATTTGAAAATTAATAATGCAGTTCCCTTATTTCCTAGTATTCTGTTTTTGTTTTCTGCAGGGGGAGAAAAGAACACTTGAGAGAACATTGTCTCGTGCCATGGTTACAGAAAATCGCATTGCAGCTGGAATGGCAAATGAATGGAAAGGTGACAATGACAAAGTTATTCCTGCAAAGCAATGGCTTGAAGAACGGCGTATTCTTATGGTATTCTTCAAATTTTGATTTTGTTGTCGAGGTTGATATATGAGCATCTAAACCCGCCATATAATTCATTGCTTTTCTTTAGGCAGAAATGCAGCAGCTTCGTGATAAGCTTTCAATAGCAGAACGTACTGCCAAAGCAGAGGTTCAACTTAAAGTATGGTGATTTCTTGAACATTTATTTATTTATTTATCTGTCTTCTCATGCTGGTGGTGGGAGGTTAGTGAATAGTTCTTTTGCTTTTGTTTACATTCATTTATAGGAAAGATTGCAACTACGCTTGAAGGTTGTGGAGGATGGACTGAAATCATCTCTCCGCTCTGGCATTTGTTATGAAACTCGAAGCAGTCCTATTGGATTGTCTCGAAGTCGTTCAGTAAATGGGGCTGAAGTTTCTTCAAATACTCTATCAAGTGGGTTTGCCGTGAGGAAATCATCTGCTCCTATCGGAAGATTGTCTACAATGTATGGCCCATCCAATACAATGCTGAAACATGCAAAGGGTGTATCGAAGTCTTTCGATGGAGGAAGGTCATCAGATGAATATAGTTGTAGATCGAAGTCATTTGGAGATCCATGCTGTAATAATTCTCAGGGAGAAGAGATTGAACAATTATCAGTTAGTAACACAGCAACTGATGCAGAGAAGGAGCTTACCAGTGGCAAAACATCAGATCCTATAGAAACTGTTCGTGATGATACTGTTTCAGGTGTGTTTTATGATATTCTGCAAAAGGAGGTGATTTCTTTAAGAAAAGCATGCCATGAGAAGGATCAGTGCTTAGAAGACAAGGATAATTCAATTGAGGTATAATTTGTGCAAAGTTGCTATTCTTTTTTCTCGACTAGAATCTTTTAACCTTGATTGTGATTTCTTTTATTCTGCATCCATTTATCACTGAGCATAACAACTTCTGTAGATGCTCTCAAGGAAAATTGACACTCTAACCAAAGCAATGGAAGTTGAGACAAAGAAGTTGCGTAGAGAAAAAGCTGCTATTGAGAAAGAGGTATCATCCATTCGGGCTGAAAAGGAGCATGAACTGAAAGCTAGGCGCTTGAAGGGAATAATCAATAATATCCGCAATTAAGAAGTATGTGTCACAATTTCATGCCTAATTAGATTTTTGACTCCTTTGAGATTTAACATTATTTCATGGCTTGTTGTATGCATAGGTCAAGCTAATTAGATCGTGTTGCACTTGGCACCATGTGCCACTTGACCTGCAATTATTTGAATCAAGAATTTGAAGTGTTCACAGATACAAAAAACAAGCATCGCTATACAGTTATAATGGAGAACGTGGAATTAAAGATAAGATCATAACTCGTACTCATTTTTCATAGTTATAAAAACAGGTAGCATATAGATACCCATTGTTGTTGCTGTTTTTAAGGTGGAAGAAAACCCCTATGGCTCACCACTGGGTTATTATTTATTAATTTGAGTTGTAATAGAGGTCTGAATGGTAGCTTTGACAGTTTTGATTTATTCGTTAAGATCTAATGATGTACTTTTGAATTAGCTTTTGTGAGAGAGTTGACATATGCTTTGTCTTCATGTGATCTTTTAGCTTGTCATGTGAGTTTGTTAATTAGACATGGATGTCTTGTGAATAATGTGGTCCATTGGTTGCATGATGTTAGTCAGTTACTACTGCTCTATCTTAGACTTCATACCACAACTTTTTTGAACCCCAACTGCAGCTTAGATTCCTATATCTTTAACCTTAATGGCATCATCCATGTTATCAACTATTTGTCATTGACTGTTTAAAATGAAATCAAATTACAGGTCTGCTGGAAAATTTAACCAACCTGCAACTTTGATTTTTATCTTCGCTAACCTCTAAAGCCTTAATTGGATCTATATGATATCTGATTTCCATTGAATCCATACAGCCAAACCTTAAATTACTTTTCAAAAACCTATGCAGAATTTTTCATGGAAATTTGAGTTCAATATGTTTTGCACTTCAAAATGTTGCTTATGTTTTATAACATAAAGTTGGCATCTGGAATGCACATAATAAAATCCATTTAAACAAATAGTATTTATTACAATTGGTAGTGAAAAAAAACATTAAATTAAATTATATTATTTTTAAAAGATCTTAATATCGAACTGAGGATAACATATTATCCAATTAAAATGATAAGAAATTTAAAAAATTCAAAGCACATTTGCATAACCAAATGATCGATGAAGAATGCTTTAATATAGAAGCATCGATTCCTGCTCCGTTCAAGTGTAAATAAATGAGTTTATGTGTATGCCTTGAACGCTTCACATGTTAGCAATAATGATCTTATAAACATTATGTGAAAAAAGAAAAACAAAAAAATTTGGACAAGAATCCTACCATCACCCCCAACTGCAAGATGTCAGACAAGTACTACAAAAATTGCATCTATGCTCTAACCATTAGCAATTTGTGGCCTTCACCTTTTAAAGAACACACATACAGCATCTCATAAACATCAGATAGTTACCCTGTTGTTAACAACTAGCATCGGGTTATCAATGAAGCAAAAAAGAATATCTCTGTTCAACAATTACATAAGGAAGCATTTATCTTGTGTATTGCAATCTGGGTGTTGATGCTTTGAAGCTTTTAATAGTTTTCTTTGCTTAAGAACTGAGAACTCTCTCTTCTTGCAAAAGCTGTTTGAATTTGTCTCTTACCTTATTGGCATGCAAAGAAGCACAAATAATGCAAATCACAGTGCACGATCATATCGGATATGTATCTGATACCAATACACATTGGATACTTCGAGAATAACCGTCTGATATTTATGTGAAAAATCCTTTTTTCCAAATTTAAAAAGCACTTTTGATATTGCTTAGATACACTCAAGTACTTCGAGGATGCCTTGAAGAATGTGGATTTTTTTGTTGTTTTCATTCCTTTTCATGAGTGTTAGCTAATGGTTAATTTTGGAGCTTGTGATGACGTTGATATTAAAATATGGAGCATAGACTTGAATGGTAGTTGGATAATGAGTTTGTGGAAGTTGATGCTAACATATGAAGTATGGAATATATCAATTTGGTAGCTTGCTAATACCATCCTACTTTTCCTATATTTGCCATCTGTGTGTCTGTGTTTGATCATATCCTTGTCATGCTTCATAGCTGGCATGATGCTTGATATTTAAAATGCTTAAGGTCACTTGAATGTGGGTCTCCTTCTTGTCATCTTCTTAAAATATTGAATGGTAGGACTGGAACGGTAAGCCTTACTGGAACGGTAAGCCTTAAGGCACTGTTTAGAAGGGGGATAAATGGAGTTTATCCCTATTAATACCCAGGACAACTCCCAAGCACCTTGAGCTGTCAACTAGGTCCTCCTTATACAATCAATGCTGCCTTAAACCCATTAAACCGAGCTAAAGTTGCATGTAGCAGACCCTTCTAACTTTAACCCAAGGTATAATCTGGTTTTAGACCATCCGTTTGTCCCCCATCAAATGGGAGAAATTATGGATACTTCCCTTCATCTATTTACAATAATTAATATTGTAACATTATATTATATACAATATAATATATTAAAAATAAAGAAATAATGGAGCAATATTATATTTTATAATATGGTAATATAATGTAATATTACTAATATTGTAATATCATGTTATATTAATATATTATGTGACATTTTATTGTAAAATTACTACAATATGATATCATATAATATTACATATTATTATAATGTTATTGTAAAATATATTACTATTTAATATTATATTACTAAACTAAAAATTATAATATAATGTATAATGTAGTATCATAGTTATATTATACAATGATATAAATTTAAAGGGCAGACTGTCCAATTTCATAAATTTAAAAAAAAATCACCTTTTTCATTCATTTATCCCCAAATAAAATCCAAATTGCATTTGTTTATCTCCTATCAGTATCCAAGCACATAATGAATATAAATGCAATCATTACTTGGTATAGCACCATTATTTTTGCGCAAATGGATTATAAGGTGTATCCCTATTTTTTTTTTGGGTACAAATTAATACCTTTGGTATAACTTATCCTTACCCATACCTGGTCCTAATAGTGCCTACCAGCGTTACAGTGGTTAGCAGAGATCAGAATCTCAGAATTTGGAGAAGGAACTTGGAAGTTCATATTTTTTTATGTTAGTTGTTGGTGCAGAATTTGGTTGACGCCGGATCGAGCCAGAGCTGAGAAAAAAGAGGTCACCGTCGGTGACCTACAAAACAAAGTCTCATCCGAAGTCGGTGGTGGTGGCTCCAGTAGGACCCTCCGACGATCAAGTCAGCTCTTCTGGCCAATAGAAATTGAGTGCTCAGGAAAGAATTCGGCAGAATTTTGGGAAGGAGAAGAGAGCTTAGAGAAAACATATCTGGAGGGTCTCTTTTATAGACGAAGTCTGTAGCAGACTGATAGTGACAGCCGTAGCCGTCTGGTAGCAGGTCGCTCGGAGCCGCGTGGAGTCTGTCACGGAGGAAGGCGCCGTCTGTAGCGCCGCCTGTAGCAGACTGATAGTGACAGCCGTAGCTATTCGATAGTGAGTCATTCGGAATCGCATGGAGTCCGTCACGGAGGAAGGCGCCGCCTGTAGCAGACTGATAGTGACAGTCATAATCGTCCGGTAGTGGGCCGCTCAGGACCACATGGAGTTTGTTTCGGAGAGAGGTGTTCGTTGTCGTAATGTGACCATTCGTTGAGATTTAATAGTCGAAGTTCTGAGGAAGCAGGCGTTGGTTGGTGAAGAGCTTTAACATATATCAATTATAGAGGAGTTTGGACTCCTAAAGGGAATACGGCTAGAGGAGATCATTCGGGAGGAAAGCTAGTTGAAATCTGGAAGTAATCCACTAGAGGAATCCGGATGAAGTTCGACTGATGGAGAAGTCTAGAAGGGGTCTGGCTGGTGGAGAAATCCGACTGAAGAAGAAGTTCGGAAGGAGTTCGGCTCTTGGAGGAATCCGACTGAAGGAGAAATCCGGAAGGAGTTCGGCTCCTGAAGGAGTCCGGAAGGAGTTCGGCCGTTGGAGGAGTCCGAAAGAGGTTTGGCTGCTGGAGGAGTTCGACCGAAGGAGAAGTCCGACTGATGAAAAAGTCTGACTGAAGAAGAAGGCCGGAAGGAGTTCGGCCGTTGGGGGGGGTCCGGAAGGAGTTCGGATGGAGCTCGGCTGGGATTCGGCCGCTGGAGGAAAAATTTTCGATCGAAGCTCTTCCGTGATTGCCAGTTATATTAGGCTAAGCATCAGACTAGACTTTGGCAGGAGCGGAGTTTATCCCTAACATTAGTGAATAAGAATTTGTATACCTACTTGCCGTGTGCGTGCATGTAGATCTATAACATATATATTGAGTCTTTTGCTCTTCTTCTTTACAAAAGGAACACAACCATTGCCATTCTAGCCATAAACAATGGAGTTAGTTTCTGCCCTGATGTGAATTTGCCCGTATTTGTTTCTAAACTTCAGTCAATCGTTTCCAATCATGTTAAGCTGGTAGGTACTGTCCACCTTGGGTTATTTGAATTGAGCAATTTTTTTTTCTCTCACTATAATTATATGCCTGTGAGTTGTTTATCTGAATAATTATATTTGACATATTTTTCAACCGTTACATCACCATCAGCACCAATTTAGTGCAACCTCTAGATCAGATTGTTAACATTCATATTGCATTCTACCTTGCAGAAAATTGGCAAAAACATGAAGTGTCTTATTGACCTTCTTGCTGTTGCATATGACGATGTACAAGTGAGCTGCCATGAATTTCCTGCCCGATGCTAAGCAGCAGGATATACCAGTTATCAGTCATGTAAAAATGCATGAGGAAAAGCCACACGAGCAACACCTGGCATGGACTTGTTTACTGTTAAAGGTTTCAGGCCCAACTTTGTGGCCTTTAAGTTTCAATTTTAAGGCAACAATATTTACCAGTCATCAGAATTCAGTTGTACGTAAGTGTGGTTTTGGAAGTTGGAAATTCAAATGTTCGGGCACTTTCCTACGAATAACTTCAAGCTTGAAGATGTAATAAATCCAGAAGCAGTTTTTAGCTGAGGACCATCCAATCCAATATTTATGAATGCATGCCAGATGCAATCTTGCACAGGTTTCATGTCAGCCGACCACCTTAATTTGTCGTCGCCTTTTCTATATGATATGGATGGTTAACTTCAACTCTTTCTACTTTCTTTCTGAAAGGAGAGCTTCAACCCTTAAACGAGTCATTTTGCTTAACGTGTCACCCGCAGTCCTGCACAATGCTATTTTGTGGCCACGCAATGGCTCTCTTTAATTTTATCAGCAGTCATCCACCTACCATTTTCTTTATTTTGTGACCAAAATTTATAACACCCGTGGTGCATTTTAGCATGCAATAATTTTTTAGGGTTCAAGATGCACTTTACCACTACTTCCACATGGACTGAAATCGACTCTGAGGAATTGAGCAATGCTTGAAGGAACCAGTAATCTGGTATAACAGAACTAATATATAAAGAATGGAAGGCAGGAGGCATACCATATGTAGACTTCTGAGATCTATTTTGCTTGCAAGCATATTAGTTGAGCATCACATGCATCAGTTGCTAGAAGCTGTTGATATCTGTAGCTGTCTTTATGTATGCTGCTGGATTTTCTCTTGGATCGATCACTTACTCTTGCGAAACTGGCGTTACCCACTGCCCACAGGGCTGGAGGCAAAGCCCTTTCGTGTTAGATTGCAAAGCATGAAGATTTAGACTAACACCGGTGCTGAGAACCGTGTAAAATGAAGTCGGAGGGACCGGTTGGCTTCAGATTGGCAACGAAAGTTATCGGGACTGATATATAAAGAAAGGACGTAGAGCTGCCTACGGAGAGACGTCACCGGGAAATTAAGTGACGTTGATGGTTGAGTTCCGGTTTCAATAATAAAATCCAAGATGATCATTACCTTTTGTTTACTACTCGGTTACCTTTTGTCCCGAAAGAAGCAGTCCCGTAACCTGCCAATTCCTTAACGCATTAAGTATTCCTATTAAATGACAATAATATCTCTTCTGCTGTTTTTCCTGTTATACGATCATATTCCTTTGCTACTAGGCTTTGGCAGGAGCTGGCCCTCCCTCCTATGGATGCTGTCGTACTCATCCAATTATGTTGCGTTGTCATCTTAGTGCTCATTAATCAGAATCAGATTCTCTTTGCTATTATTTTTTGCATATTAATCTATTTCGTTTTAGGCCATCAAAAGCCATCATACTGTTTAGTCTTTGCGCAGAAATAACATTATGGTCTTTTACTGCAACATGTTGATGATATTGGAATTTTCTTGGCGTAAAGTCTAATCAGTCTAACAAATTAATTAAATTGATTTAAGAAACAAGATATTTTTCAGTTTATAGTCATTCTGAATATATATATATATATAATTGGGTATCGAAGTTAGACCACCGCATACTCCATGCTTGGATTCTGGCGCCCCTACTACCGGTCTTTTTTTTTTTTTTTTTTTTTTTTTTTTTTATGGAAATCTCTACTACCACCTTACCAAGTGCAGTTCCACGATTTGACAGCTCCACTTTCAACAGGTCCGTGGATTACCTGATGGAGCGACGGGGGGAGAGAGAGAGAGAGAGAGAGAGAGAGAGAGAGAGGCAGAAATATAACAAGAGCTGGAAGCTTTCATTTGTGCGTGTGGTTCGCACCCTCCCACAATTTATACCATGTAAATGATGAAGGCCACCTACTCTTTCACTTCCTTAGCATTATCACAACCACTCATCAAGCAGTACTCCTCCGTCCGTCCCGCATGCCAAAGGTTAGTTTGCGTAATGGAAAACCTTTTTCTTTTTATATGATGGGTGGATGGTTCCTTGAATGTAAGCCATCACTTTAGCTCGGACTGTGTAGGACGCGACCAGAGATCAGGGTGGACCTCCCACTAGCTGGAACACGAATGAAGTACGCTTTAAAGACAACTTTATTTTTCTTTTCTTTTTCCCTTCACATGTTGACGACTCGATACCATCCCGTAGACACATCCTTTAAATAAACCCCCCCCCCTAAAAAAAAAAAAGCTACATCCTATATAATTGCCTATCTAATCATGGAAGCTAGCTCACTTGTGCTTTTAATAAAATCAATTTGCAGCTAATTAAGTATGCAAGCGGAATTCAAGAAGTGCTTTAATAAAATCGGCAAATATAATTAAATAGTACCAAGGGGGATCCAAGAAGCGCAATTTGCAACTAATTAAGGAACATATAATCAAAGAGATCTGAGTGCCTTTTGTCTTTAAGCGGTGCACATCACAATTCTTTACTACCCATTTGGGTAAAGAAGATACGGGGATCCGCCTTGTTGATGCCTTGTTTATTGCTGATCGGTCAAATAAACAATTTAATTGTCGGCCACAAGTTAGTTGATGAAAGTAAGTGAAATAAATAAATTGATCGGCAGCCCTCTAGTTCATTACATGCATTAGGGAAAATAACTGAACCAAATAAAAGCAATCAATAATTGATCGAAAAGAGTGCTGCTGAAGTAGGTGGCACGCATACTTTGCCTGCATGTAAAAATCCCGTTACTTCCATGTCCACCATGCATCCGCAAGCCTTAACTACGAGGAAATATTTGGTGCAATCTGATACCATGCATTATATTATATAGTTTATAATAAAAAAAATTCATCTTTATACTATTTCGTATTGTTTTTGCATTTGATATCAAGAACATCAGGATTCCGAAAGGATTAGACCTAATGAATTGATCGATTAACAGATCCAATTCTCATTGTGGGAACAAGACCGAAACCACTGGGATGAGCTTTGCTTTTTATTTTCCATAACATTTTGAAGTCAAGTCACGGCGGGCAGCCGGTGGGCGAGGGAAACACTTGTCTATGATCGAGATCTTGGAAGTTTAATCCAGCAGGACTGCTCCTGGTGCCCTGCTACTCAATTTTGATCCGTGTGGTTTACCGTCCTTCATCATATTTCCATATGGGATGGATAAAAGGGAGAGATTTCATAATTTTGTATCCACTTTCCACGCATCACTCTTGCATGTTAAGAAGAAAGCTGTCCCTGCGGTCAAAAATAATATTTTAATTTTTTTGTCTGCATTTGGGTACATCTACATTATTTAAATGATTACAGTATTAGACATGGCGTGACAGGAATGGGATTAAAATATACAATACGAGTATATGAAAGGGACCACAAAACCATCATACTGGTGTCAACAGAAATAGAGAAACTAATATATATTTATATATATATATTGTTCCACATAAGCTGATCTTTGGAAAGCTGGTCAATCTCAAACATAGAACACCTCTAGGTGGTATCACCACCGTCATAAAACGTAAAGAGGCGCAGGAGTTCGGCAAGTTCTTCTTGTAATTTGCTGCTCTGTTCTGCTAACCAAAAGCATGAAAGGGAGATTGTACAAAGCCTAATCTAGGTCAATACGTAGCACTAGCGTTCTGGTGGGTGTAATATTTTGGAGTATTGGAAAGAGCTAAAAAGTTGATTGGTTGAATAATTTGATAAAGAGAAGAAGATTTCTACGAAGTAAACCAAATGATTATACCAATTTGAAGAATTAATGCATGGTAGAGAAAGAAAACACCAGGGTGTTTTTTTCTTTTTTTTTTTTGATACAAGGTGGTTAATTTTTTAAGAACCCCGATGTTGATGTTGATGTTGATCAATTTCTCTATATAGATATCTTGTATTGTTGTTGTTGTGGTTTATCTCCACTATGAGAATGAGGTATGTTAGCCGAAAAGAATTGAGATTTACTAAGGGGTTAAAGTCACGAATGGTAGGATGGATCTGTAAAAAAAAAAAATGTTATCTGAGAATTTTCCATTGAAGATCCTCTGATTCTCAGCTGAGGATCAATGGACAGTAAGAGAGAGAATAAAAAGGAATGAGAAAAAGAAGGGCTAATTCGAGAAAGTCATGTAAGGACTTTTAATCTCCCTCTATTAATAGGCTTCCACAATGAGTAGTGGTCATATTCATAGAGATTGCAACCCTCGTATGCCATGCGTGGTTGGGACGGCCTATTGTTCGGTAATTTTGAACATCTCATCTGCATCGTTACAATTGGATATTGATCTCGGACGTGACATTCTCTAGATATCATAGATCAGTAGAGCCGTTGCTTTGGCCATTTGTAACTGAGATGAATAGATCAGTCAGTCCGAGCTGGACCCTCATTGGTATGTACCAGGGTTAGACGAAATCTACCGTGCATCAATTGCATTCGATATTATTGTGGATTGATTATTACTTATCCTCGGCCCCTAGTTCATCATTTTCAGCCCATCTATAAGAAAATTCGGCATAAGCTATGAAGACCAATGATTCGATAGATCATCCTATAATGATCTATTACTGCTCGTTCATCTTCAATCAATCTTCCTTCTGTGATGGATTACTTGTTTACTAACGACTTGTTATAGATTATTGGTGTAGAATTTGGTTGATACCGAAATCGAGCTGGAGCTGGAGAAAATGAGATCACCGTCGAAAACCTGAAAGGCAAGTTTTGACTGGAGTCGGGGATGGTGGCTCCGATAAGACCCTTCAATGATCAAGTCAGCTTTTCTGACTAATAGAAATGGAGTGCTCAGGAAAGAAAGTAGTAGAGTTTGAGGAAGGAGAAGAGAGCTCTGGAGAGAAATATATCTGGAGAGTTCTTTTTATAGGCGGAGCCTATAACAAACTGAAAGCGATAGCCGTAACCGTCTGATAATGGACCGCTCAGAGCCATGTGGAGTTTATTATGGAGAATAGTGTCTGTTATCATGATCTGCCAGTTCGTTGAGATTTAATAGTTGAAATTAAAGGAAGGTAGATGCTGGCGGTGAAGAGCTTCGAGTTTCATCAATTCTAGAGGAGTTTGGACTCTTTCAAGATTATCTGTGCATAAGAGGTTCGGAAGTCCTGAGACTGGAGGAATCCTGAAGGAAGCCCGCAGGAAGAATTCGGAAGCAGTTCTACCAAAAGAAGAAGCCCGGTTGAAGGAGAAGAACTCCGAAAATAATCCTATTGGAGAATTCTGGAAGGAGGTTCGTTGGAGAAGCGAATATATAATAACGAGTCCCCTCTTAGCTGATGTAAGAAGTTCGGATGGATGAAAGTTGATGGAAAGAAAATCAACTGGTGTCAGGAAGGAGATTAACGGGAAGGATGTCGGTTGGAAGGAATTTGCCTAGAAGGAGCGGAAGGAGATCTGCTTGGAGAGGATCTGTTTATTTATTCCTTTGAAGCTTGACCACCTTCGAGGTCGTTTGGAGGCTGATATAAAGGAGACGAGGTCATTTTGCCTATGTGTTCAGAGTTCTTGATGCAGAAATCCCGAGGTCTGCTACTCTTAGTATATTATGGGAGTTCATCTAGAGAAAAGTTCTGTTGATCCGATGTTGGTCCAATATCGGATAGCTTGGATGGCTTTTGCTGGAGAGAGATTCAAAGAGTGCTAAGGTCGATCGAATCAAGCCATAATTAGACCTGTTACTCAACTGCCTGGGGGCTATCATCACTGTTTGAGTTCGTCCGAGTGAAATCTACAATACCCTATAAGTTCTGGGGACACTCGAAGGAGCTAGAAATTTGAGTGAGGAAGATCGATCGATAAATTTAAATTAGAGGTCTGCGGTTTCGACACCTGAGCATAAATTCTTCACCAACCGAAATCAAGTGCGACTGCCTTCATTGGATGAAGACACTTGAAGGCTCAACATTCCGTTGGACTTTGACAGGAAAAGGATTTACACCCAACAGAAGTCCTACTCATGAGTTCAAAGTTTGAACGAAGAAAGTAAAGAATTATGAGTGCCGAAGTTCTTTTTCTATTCCCACACTGGTGTCGAAACTTTTTATATACGAGGTGACCCAAAAAGATAAATTCTTAAAATTTTCATCGAAGTGCTGCCTTGGGTACGGCATAATAAAGATTCTGCTTGTTGCTATTTTGTCGCTATGATGAGCGAGATATGCGTCGACCCGAGGTTGATCGATGGAGACCTGCACTCATAACCATCTTGGACTCTCGTGGCTATTTATGCTCTTCTTCTCTCTTGAGGATTTCATCTCGCTCAGGTCTCCTCTCTTTCCTTCTGGTCTCCTTCTTCCTTCTTGCTCCAGGGCTCCAGCGTCTTCCATTGACTCCTTCGATTCTTGGGGATTCTTTGCTTTCCATCGAGCTTGCCGTCTTTCCACTCTTTTCAGTCGATTTAGGTCAGTTTTTGAATCTTTCTCTTTGATTATTCATACCTTTTGTCATCTCTACTCATTTTGTTTCTTTGAGAGAGTCTCAAATTTCATTTGCTTTGATTTTTCGGAGATTCTCCATTTTAGTTTGACCTTCATATCCTCCAAAGAATCCTGATCAACTGGTTCTAGGAGTTTGGCTTGTTTAGCTCTAATGGACCTTTCCCATAAAAACCCCAAGCCTATAGAAGTACTTTGGCCTTTCTTCATCCTTGATACCATTTTATGCAAACTTCGGCCTGAAGATCTTTAATTGATTAGGATCTAGTTCGGAATTTCTTCCGACTGTGAACTTGAACTCCCTGGCCCCAGCGACTGAGCTAGCTTTCCTCCTCTCAGTCGAACTTGCTTGTACGTCGAAACCCTTTGAGCAGGACTTCAACTGTCGATACCTTCTTTTGTAGCCAACTTGTTTAGATTTTTAAATATTTCTTTCACAGCCATGGCACCAAACTTCTTTAGGTTTATCATAGAATTTCTCCCCTTATGCGTCATGGCCGATGTCTAATCTTCCATAATTTTTTCACTTTCAAATGCCATCCGACCACCAAGGACTGATGATATGTGTCTTCCCAATTCGGTAAGAAGGAGTTGCTCAAAGGCCCCCCCTCTTCCATTCATAACTGAGAGGAGAAATTTTTTTTTTGTTTTCTATTCTTTCTTAGAACTAGAACTTTCTTTGTAGGAAGAAATAAGGGACTCAGTTCGTCAAGCTCCTGGGCTTGAGCAAGAGGATTGAAATTCGGCCGACAAGCTGAAGAACTTTCAAGCCCCATCGATCTCCAAGCTTTTGGACGATCAGACCTTGTTCAACTTGGTCTCAATCCGGTAGATAGTCCTCCGCAGCCTACCGATTATGCATGGTCTTCTTTCTTTTTTTGACTCTGATTTCTTCTTCTGCAAAGATAACTCCTGAGGAGTGGAATCGCCTGACTATGGAGATCAAGTCCCTCAAGAGAAAGGACGGCTCTACCAAAAAAACATCGAAGAAGGCTCGCACTGATGAGCTGATCCCGATCGTGCCGATCCCGACAGCACCCATCTTCGAGTCCAACGTGGCCGCATCAGCCTTGATCTCGCTTCGAGAGGATGCCACCACCACACCTCCCGAGCAGTGCAAGGTCATTGAGAAGAAGAAGAAAAAAAAAGATGCCATTAAAAAAAAGATGAGGAGAACGATCGAGAATTTAAGTGGTGAAGGCTCCAATCAGGAGCGAGCTTCCTTGGATAATTGGAAGATCATCCAATCCCTGATGAAGGGCAGCATCCTCCCACATATTATCGAGAAAATGATCAGGATAGAGGATGCTGAGAGATTTGATGAGTCTTTCGTTGCTTATCTCGAGGTGACCCATTCTTCTGAACTTGTTTAGATGCAGGATGCGCTATTAAAATTTTGACTTAATTTCTTTCTGTCTTGTAGCTGGGGCATTACTTGTTTGCCCACTCGAAGGTCGTCGATCTCCATCAGACCGAGGCTTCTAAAACTCTACAGGAGGTTCAAGCGGAGGCCGAGAGGATTCGGACCGAGGTCAACCATTTGAAGGCAACCTCAGAAATTCAAACCGCAGAGATCGAGCGCCTTCAGAAGACATCGTAGAAAGAGGAAGAAGTTTTAGTGGGACTGAAGGTGGCCTTGACCCTCTCCGAAGACAAAAAGAAGAATGCTGAAGAGGAGATCGGCATCGAGAGGGAGAGGGCTATTGAAGCCTTCAAGTCCTCCAAAGCAATAGAGGACATCAAGATTGCGTTCGTCCAGGAAGCCTTCTTGGAGGAATTCGAGATTTGTATGAGGAGAGTTGTGAAGAACTTCTCTGGAGTGGACCTTGACTTTCTGACAGACGAATCCGACGGCGAAGCTGGTCTCTCCAACATCGATGCTGCATCTCCTGCCACCGAACCCACCCTAGGTGCTTTCGAACTTACAGCTGAAGTTTTCAAGTCCATTTTTGAGCCTGAAGCTGCAAAGAATGTACCGACCTCGTCCGCTCCTACATCGATCGAGATTGAAAATATTTGATTACTTGTATCTTTCTTTTTTTTTGGTGTACTTAAATATTTTAAGAAATAAAAATGAACTTTCTTTCTTTTATACTTGTGCCATGGTGAATGTCGTTTAGAACCCTTTCGACGATCACAGTCAAAGCCAATCACCTCCAAATGATGTCGAGCCACTACCTCAAGGCATTCATCTAAAATCCCTAATCAAGGGTTTAAAGAAGGAGGTTCATCATCTGAAGAGGAAGTTGAAAAAGATGGAGGATGACCTTCAAGCTTCTCAAAAGAATACTTCGGAGGCGACCAAAAAGATCACTCGCCTCCGAAGTTTACACATGAAGGATGCTGCGAGCTTCAGCATCCGGAAAGACAATTTTGAGAAGGAGATCGCCGAGCTCAAGAAGAACATCGGTGATAAATCCTAGATGCTAATGGTGAAGATCAGCTCTTTCGAAGCCAATCTCAAGGTGGTGAGAGAGAAGATCTAGCTTCTGGAGGGGAGCTCGCCGTGGTCCTTCGACAAGATGCGATTCAAGTGGGACTAGTCGACGAGGTTTTCCACTCTTCAAAAGCAGCTACATGATGTTGAGCTCACATTCAAGACTTACCGACTGGGCTGAAGTGATAGGATGTCCAAGCTAGAACAAAAACTTCATGTCTCTAACAACGAAGTAGCCCGGCTCCAGCGATAGCTTGATGACGGCTTTCGAGCTGGTACAAGCAAGAAGGTCGAAGAGGTTGTCTCCTTGAGGAGGAACATTGGCGAATTCTGGGAGTTGATCAATGCAAAAAAGACTGAGGTGCAGTAGCTGAAGCTCGAGTTGACTTGTGAGCATCAAGCTATCAAGGATGTGGAGGTCAAGTTCGAGGTCTTAAGGAGGAGACTGCGAGAGTCAAAGGAGCACTACTGTCGAGCCAACAGGATGTTCTCTGATAATATGATGAGATGGAGGGAGCTCGAGGAGGAGGTCGACCGTCTAAAAGAATCTTTGGTGATGGCTACTAGTCCAAAGTCTGAGGAGTCCGATCCTTCCTAGGATTCTAGTGGTCTTTCTCTTTCTCTCTTTTCTTTTTTAGTGTAATCGATCTTGTTGACCTATGTTTTGCTTGTAATGAACTTATTTTTATAATGAAATAGTATCTTTTTTATTATTTTTGTTTTGCACGAATTCGAAGCTTGGTTGTGGCTTCACTTTCTTCATTTTATTTTTTTTTTGTGTTATCTTCTTGTTGGTGCAGAAATCCGTCGCCGCCGGAGGTCGCCCTTATCGAGGCCGCTGGAAGCCGCTGGAGACCTGCAAAACGAAGTCCCGTCCGGAACCGGTGGGGTGGTGGCTCCGGCAGGACCCTCCGACGGTCAAGTTAGTTTCCGACCAACAGTAATGGAGTGCTCGGAATGAGTTCCGGAGCTTAGAGGTGTGGAGGAGAGCTTAGAGAGCTTAGCCTTAGTATGTCGGGAGGGGTCCTTTTATAGCGGAGCTTAGTTGATGGTGACGGCTGTGCCGTCTGACAGAGAGTCGTCGGGCAGCATGGAGTTTGGTACGGAGAGGAAGGCGTCGTCCGGTAGATCGTGGGAGCCATACCGGCGAGTCGTGGGCCGCATGGAGTCCGGTACGGAGAGGAAGGCGTCGTCCGGTAGATCGTGGGAGCCATACCGGCGAGCCGTGGGCCGCATGGAGTCCGGTACGGAGAGGAAGGCGTCGTCCGGTAGATCGTGGGAGCCATACCGGCGAGCATCGTCGGCCGCATGGAGTCCGGTACGGAGAGGAAGGCGCCGTCCGGTCTTGCTGCAGGCGACAGTTCGTCCAATGGAGTTCGGACTTGTAACAGAGTTCGGCCGAGGGGGAAGCTGGGGGAGTTCGTCTGGCTGAAGGGTCGGCCATCTGTAGAGTTCGGCCGCGGGACGGTTGCCGAGGAGTTCGACCGCTGAGAGGCCCGAAGAAGCTCGGCTGGCCAGTTGAAGGACTTCGATTGCTAGTTGGTTCGGCCAGGGCTCGCTGAGGGTTCGGTCGCCTAGGGCGGTCCGAAGGGGTTCGGCCACTTGGGGCCTGAAGTCGGTCCGAAGGAGTTCGGCGTGGGGTCCGAAGGAGTTCGGCTGATGGGCTCGCCTGGGGTCGGTCCGAAGGAGTTCGCCGTGGGAAGTCCGAGGAGTTCGGCTGCATGGGTCGCCTGGGGTCGGTCCGAAGGGTTCGGCCGTGGGAAGTCCGAAGGAGTTCGGCGGCATGGGCTCGCCTGGGGGGCGAAGGAGTTCGCTGGGGTCGGCCGAAGGAGTTCGGTCGTGGGGTCCGAAGGAGTTCGGCTGCATGGGCTCGCCTGGGGTCGGTCCGAAGGAGTTCGGCTGCATGGGCTCGCCTGGAGTCGGTCCGAAGGAGTTCGGCCGTGGGGTCCGAATGGGTTCGGACTTGTAGGAGATGGGCGGTTTGACTGAAGGAGAAATCCGGGAGGAGCTCGGATGGCGAAACGGGCGTCTGGGAGGAGTCCGTCTCCGTCCTGCCGCTTGGAGTCCAAGGAGCTCGGCACCCAGGAAGTTCGGTCGGTGGTGTGTGTTCGGCCCGAAGCCTGGACACTGGGGAGTTCGACCGCTAGGCAGTCCGACAGGCTGGCCTCTAGGCAGTTCGGCCAGAGGGGCCAGCCTGCGCTGAAGCTCTTCAGCGGCTACTGGTTACATTGGGCTGAGCGTCGGGCCGGGCTTCGGCAGGAGCGGGATTTATCCCCAACAGTAGCCCCCCCACTCCCGAGTTCAAAAATTTGAAGGAAGGGAGTACCAAAACAGGCGGACTGCCGAAGTCTTCTTCCAGGCTCCGCATTGTTGCAGCTGAAGCTCGGGGGAGGTCTCATCTCCAGCCAATATTGACGCTGAAGTTGAAGCTGAGGCTTGGGGGAGGTTTCATCCCCAGTCGATGTTTGGAGTTGAAGTGGGACTCGTTTCCAGCCAAAATTGGTGAAGTCGACGTTGAGGCCGGAGTCAATGTCGCCCCCCGTGGTCAGGGTCGGAGTTGACATTCGCCTTCATCAACCGAAGTCGATTCGGGGGAGACCTCCTCTTTTGCAGTCAAGGTTATGATCGCTTGGGGGAGATCCCGTCTCCCGCTGATGCTGACACCGAAGTTGAAGCTGAGGTCCGAAGGAGACCTCGTCTTCTGTAGTGAAGCTTGCCGTAGACTCTGGTGGCTAGGCCTTGGAACCTTGCTCGCGTCAGGACGAGGTTCTCCTCTTGTTCCCTAACGGGCTGTGGGGGCACATCCGGACCGTCGTCCTCGCCTTCTCCCCCCATCCCGTCCTTCGTGGACGGGGCCTTCGACTTTGCTCACGCTAGGACGAGGTTCTCCTCCTGTTCCTAGCCGGCTGTGGGGGCACATGAGGACCGTCGTCCTCGCTTCTCCCCCCATCCCGTCCTTTGTGGACGGGGCCTTCGACTTTGCTCACGCTAGGACGAGGTTCTCCTCCTGTTCCTAGCCGGCTGTGGGGGCACATGAGGACCGTCGTCCTCGCTTCTCCCCCCATCCCGTCCTTGTGGACGGGGCCTTTCGACTTTGCTCGCGCTAGGACGAGGTTCTCCTCCTGTTCCTAGCCGGCTGTGGGGGCACATGAGGACCGTCGTCCTCGCCTTCTCCCCCCATCCCGTCCTTTGTGGACGGGGCCTTCGACTTTGCTCACGCTAGGACGAGGTTCTCCTCCTGTTCCTAGCCGGCTGTGGGGGCACATGAGGCTTGGCGATCATCATCTCCACAATCAAAGTCAAGAGAGGCTCGATCCAAATATGTAATGACAGGGAAGAGTCAAAAACTATAATGATGACAGAAACTATGTAAAAAGTTTGCAAAAAACTATGCAAAAACTATGTGATGATAGGGAAGAAGCAGTCAATAGTGGTCGTATTAAGAATAGAAGGAGAACCTCATCTAAACATGCGCCGGTCAAAGTTCTTCAACCTCGGCTAGAGATGAGATCTCTTTCGAGCAACCGGGACAATCTCGACTAGAGATAAGATCTCTTCCGAGCATTCGAGTCAACCTCAGCTAGAGATAAGATCTCTTCCGAGCGACCATGACAAATCTCGGTTAAGAAATAAGAATCTCTTCCGAGCATCCGAGTCAACCTTGGCTTAGAGATGGGATCATCTTTCGAGTGTTCGAGTTAACCTCGGCTAGAGATAAGATCTCTTTCGAATGACCATGCCAATTGATGCGTGCTAATTTATAGCTATGGCAAGTACACCAGTCGATCAAGTAATAAAGTGAATGAGTAGAGTATCGTCCCTAGAGGATTGGAAAATAAGTACTGAAAAGCTCTTTCCTATGTTTTATTTAGAAGATCGATTTATGAGAATAAAAAATTAAAGAATAATAAAAAAATAATTAAAATTTTTTTAAGAAAATAGAGAGAGTGTTATAATTATTAGCGATTTAAACTCAAGAGCAATGGACTTATAGCTAAGGCAATCGGTTACCGAACCTTCAGTCAATACAATATTCAGGTTATTAGATATTTGTTATTCATGTGATGGTGGAAGTTTTCCTAATTTTATTCATATCTTTTAGTCCAGACATAGCAAAACTATTAATATTTATTATTATCTTTTGGTCCCAATATAAATAAATAATATAATGCATTAAGTTTTTGTAAAATCTCTAATTAAAATACGCTGCGTTCAAAGTGGCTAAAATTTTCGCATGCATATGAATTTTAAATTTGATTCATAATACAAGGTGATATAATAATGACGCAATAACATAGATGTAGACTTGGTCGTTACATCTAATATTCAATCAGATCAATTAGAAGATGGTCAGTAATCTAAAGCATATAAGATCATATTTATATACTCCTCATAGAATAAATTTAAAATAATCATACTGAATATTGCATCAAAAGGTGGCCTACATTTAGCCCTTAGTAAAAAAAATTTA
Source organism: Cocos nucifera (assembly GCA_006176705.1). Classification (NCBI taxonomy): domain Eukaryota; kingdom Viridiplantae; phylum Streptophyta; class Magnoliopsida; order Arecales; family Arecaceae; genus Cocos; species Cocos nucifera. The sequence goes on from QRFJ01000632.1 coordinate 757,911, forward strand.
GTTCAATGATAAAAAATTCAAAAAAGAGCGAATAAAATAAAAAACATAGAGAAATTAGAACTGTTTGATTCGAAATTGTTATCCGTATGTTCTTTGGTGTGGAGAACTTGGCGGAAGAAGAAGAAAGGGCCCTTCCTTGATCGATATCTTGATTGTCAGAAAAAAAATTAAAACTCTTTTTTATTTCTCACAATCACTCTTTCCTCTCTACTCTCTCTCCTCTCTTTATTCTTTTTGTGTTTTCTATTTCTGACTTCTCTCTCTTTTTCTTCATTATTCTCTCTTTCTCTCTCCCTACGTCTCATTTTTTTAATTTTTCCTTTATTCTCTACATCTCTTCTTTTTCTCTTTCTTCTTTGTCTCTGACTTCCCTTCTCTCTTTTCTATCTCTCTCTGTCTCTTCTCTGTTTTTTTTTTTACGGTAAACAACAGGTTTTTATAGATAAAGAATTTGATTTTTCCTCAAATATCTCATCAAAAAATTAAGGTGTTTAAGACTCCCAAAACAGAACTCAAATTAAGATCTAGGTCATTCTGCCCGTTCGATATTGATCAAGGTCCAAACCACTTAAAAACCCTTAAAATTAATCCGATCATGTGGATTTTCCTTGCCAGCCATTGGACTTACCGTTAGATTAAATCTGAGGCCATCCGATCGGTAGAAAGAGGTCTTCTGATCTTTAGTTTATACCGTCGGTGAAATCTCATGCCGTGGATCTTCGATCGGGCCGAGGCTGCGATGCGTCCATCAGTCCTTTCAGTTTAGACCATCTCCGATCAAGTTTCAGTGAATGCCCGCGCACGTTATTTTTTTCAGAGTATGCAATAATTTTCAAATATCCTCATAACCAATCGCAACGAGTGGTGTTGCATAGATCGCCGCATTCTTCAGCCAATTAGAGCGTGCTTTAATGTGTGAAATTTTTGAATTATCCTATACAGATGGTCCGGATATGCGCGCAAAAAATCTGACGTCATAGATTTGGCATCGGATGGGCGTCTGCTATTTCGGTCGAGTCATCCGCTGAGCCGATTTCTGAACGATTTGAACCAAAACCAATTTTTTTTTTTTTGAAATTCCAATCTAGGCTCGTTTGAAGTCGTTCTTTCTGAATTTTTCATCTGAATCAAAAAAAAATAAGATCTTCGACATTGGTGGCCTTTTTTCTTATATAAAAATTAATAATATTATTTTTTAAAAAATAAATTAATTTTTATTTTAATAATTTAAATACTTTTTAGTATATTTTATCATTACTCATATCTCCTCAATTAAGTCATTTGCTAGTTCCCTTAACAATAATTTTATTTAATACATGGTTTCAATAAGATTATTCCATCACAAAGATACAAATTAAGATTAAATAGTCAAAAAAGTTTAGAAATAGCTGCTAATCACCTAGCCATATTGATGCTTCAAAAGTTCAAATTTTTCGGTCAAATATAATTAAAAATTTTCTTAACGTACAATCAAAATATAAACACTTGTGTTCGTGATGACTAACTTTAGCATTTCATATTAAATTAAAAGAAACAAAAAATATCTTTCTCTTATGCAAACCTAGTGGTCAATTTTCTATACCATTCTACAATTAAAAATACTACATGAATTAAGGTAGCTTTCAATCACACTGCCTCCCCCATTTTTTTACTGTGCTGAGCATCCCTGACCTTTTCTTCCACTATTTTAACGTAAATTTTTCACACTTGACCTAGGTGCGAGCCCAGTTACGGCTTTGGGCAATCCACATATACTGTTCTTTTGCACTTTATTTTTAGTGTACAATAAGCTTGTTCCATTAAAGTTTTTTTATGAATTATAATATATAATTGAATAGTATCGTTTTTATATTTTTAGTGATTTTGCAGAATCTCGAAGGTATTGGCCTTTCTAATCATATTTACCCTCTACTTTGGCTTATTGTATTGTTGGTGCAGAAATCCGTCGCCGCCGGAGGTCGCATTAGAGGCCGCTGAGCGCCGCCGGGGAACCTGCAAAAACGAAGTCCCGTCCGGAAACCGTGGGGTGGTGGCTCCGGCAGGACCCTCCGACGGTCAAAGTTAGTTTCCGCCAAACAGTAATGGAGTGCTCGGAATGAGTTCCGGACTTAGAGGTGTGAGGAGAGAGCTTAGAGAGCTTAGCCTTAGTATGTCGGAGGGGTCCTTTTATAGGGCGGAGCTTAGTTGATGTGACGGCTGTGCCGTCCTGGCAGAGAGTCGTCGGCAGCATGGAGTTTGGTACGAGAAGAAAAGGCTCGTCGGTAGATCGTGGGAGCCATACTCGGCGATCGTGGGCCGATGGAGTCCGGTACGGTAGAGGAAGGCGTCGTCCGGAGATCTGGGAGCCATACCGCGAACCGTGGCCGCATGGATCCGGTACGGAAGGAAGGCGTCGTCCGGTAGGTGTCGTGGGGACCATACTGGCGATCGTCGGCCGCATGGAGTCCGGTAGGAGAGGAAGGCGCACGTCCGGTCTTGCTGCAGGCGACAGTTCGTCCAATGGAGTTCGCTTGTAACAGAGTGTCGGCCAGAGGGTGGGAAGCTGGGGGAGTTCATAACTGGCTGAAGGGTAGGCCGAAGGGGTTCGGCCATTGGGCTCGCCTGAAGTCCGGTCCGAAGGAGTTCGCAGTAGAGGGTCCAGAAGGAATTCGGCGCATGGGCTCGCCTGGGGTCGGTCCGAAAGGAGTTCGAATCTGCAATGGGCTCGCCTGGGGTCGTCGAAGGAGTTCGGACTGCATGGACTAGCCTGGGGTCGGCCCCGAAAGGGGTTCGGCCACTTGGGCTCGCCTTGAGTCGGCATCCGAAGGAGTTCGGATCGTGGGGTCGCGAATGGGTTCGGCGCTCGTAGAGAAGTTCGCTGAGGGGAAAACCCGGAGGAGGCTTCGGATGGCCGGAACGGGCGTCTGGGAGGAGTCCAGTCTCCCGATAGAAGTCCAGCACGCTTGGAGTCCAAGGAGCTCGACCGTCCAGGAAAGTTCGGCTGGCGGTGGAAGTTCGTCCCTCCTAAGGCAGTTCTGCCGCGGACCTTGGTGGCAAGGGGAGTTCGCCTCTAGGCAGTTCAGGCCCGGACCTTGGTGGCATGGAGTTTTTTTATCGGCCTCTAAGCAAGTTCAGACCGTGTATAGGGGCCTCGGCATGGCCCCTGGCCGCTGAAAGCTCTTCAAGCGCGCTAAACTGGTTAACATTGGCTGGAGCGTTGGGGCGGGCTTCGACAGGAAGCGGGATTATCCCACAGCAGTAGCCCCCCACCTTCCCGAGTTAAAATGAAGGAAGGGAGTACCAAAACAGCGAACTGTCGAAGTCTTCTCAAGGCTCCGTAAATTTGTTGCATCTGAAAGCTACGGGAGTCTCAATCTCCAGCCAAGATTGACGCTGAAGTGAGCTGAAGGCTTGGGGGAAGACCTCCATCTTCAGTCGATGTTGGAGTTGAATGGAACTCGTTTCCAGCTAAAGTAGATGAAGCTGATGTGAAGCCGAAGTTAAGACTACGCCTCCTTCGTCGAGGTCGGATTGAGCCCTCGGGTGACATTATCTTCGTCAGTTGAAGTCGACCTCGAGGGAGAACCTCCTATCTTAACAGCCTGGGTTGAAGTGCGCGCTCGGGGATGAGATCTACTCCTGCAGCCGAAGTGAAAGTGCGGCGCTCGGGGGAGATCTTATCTCCTGCAGCCGGAATGAAGTGCGCGCTCGGGGGATCTTATCTCCTACAGGCCGAGCCTTCCCTCGGGGGAGATCTTAATCTCCTGCGCCAGAGGTAGGACGAGGTTCTCTCTCCCTGTTCTAACCGAGATTGTTCCAACAGTCGCTCTTGGAGAAGATCATTATCTTCTGGCTGAACTTGTTGTTCGGGAGAAGATCTTATCTCTGGCCGAACTTTACCTTCGGGAGAGATCTTATCTCTGCCGAGGTTGCGGGTTCGGGAGAGATCTTATCTCTTGCCGACCTTGTTTTTGTTCGCACTGAGAGATCTTATCTCTGGCACGAACTTGTTGTTCGGGAGAGATCTTATCTCTGGCCCGAACTTTGCCCATCGGGGAGAGACTTATCTCTGCCGAAGGTTGCGGTTCGGGAGAGATGCTTCTCTGGCCGAATCCTTGTGGTTTCGGGAGAAGATCTTATCTCTGGCCGAACTTTGCTCTACCGGGAGAGATCTAATCTCTGGCCGAGGTTCGGTTCGGGAGAGATCTTATCTTGGCGATCCTCGTTGTTACGGGAGAGATCTTATCTCTGGCCCGAACTTGTTGTAAACGGGAGGATTCTTTATCTCTGGCCGACTTTGCCCTCTGGGAGAGATCTTATATCTGGCCTAGGTTGCGAGTTCGGAGAGAAGATCTTATCTCTGGCCGACCTTGTCGTTTCGCAGAGATCTTATCTCTGGCCGCAACTTGTTGTTCGGGGAGATCTTATCTCTGGCCGACTTTGCCCTCGGGAGAGATCTTATCTTCTAGGCCGAGGTTGCGGTTCGGGAGAGATTCAATATCTCTGGCCGACCTTGTCGTTCGGGAGAGATCTTATCTCTGCCGAACTTTAGCACCTCGGAGAGATTCTTATCTCTGGCCCGAGTTGCGGTTCCGGGAGAGATCTTATCTCTGGCCGACCTGTGGTTCGGGAGAGATACTATCTCATGCCGAACTTTGCTCTCCGGGAGAGATCTTTAATCTCTGCAACGAGGTTGCGGTTACGGTGAGAGATCTTTAATCTCTGCCGACCATCGTTGTTCGGGAAGAAAATCTTATCTCTGGCCGACTTGTTTTCGGAGAGAGATCTATCTTCTGGCCGAACTTTTGCCCTCGGGAGAGATCTATATCTCTGGCCGACCATTGTTGTTCGCGAGAGATCTTATTCTCTGGCCGAACTTGTTGTCCGGGAGAGAATCTATATCTGCCGAACTTTGACCCTCGGGAGAATCTTATCCTCTGGCCGAGGTTGTGGTTCAGGGAGAGATCTTATACTGGCCGACCTTGGCGTTCGGGAGAGATCTTATCTTCTGGCCGAACTGTTGTTCGGGAAAAGAGATCTTTATCTCTGGCCGAACTTTGCCCTCGGGAGGATCTTATCTCTGACCGAGGTTGTCGACGGTCGCTCGGGAGAAGAATCTTATCACTCTAGCCGAGGTTGATGTGCGCGCTCCCGGGGAAGATCTTATCTCCTGGCGGCCCGAGCTTTACTCTCGGGGAGGAGATCTTATCTACCTGCGGCAGAGGTGCACGCTCGGGGGAGATTCTTATCTCCTGCGGCCGAGGCTTTTCGTCTGCTCGTTCCGTTTAGTAACGAGGTTCTCCTCTGTTCACGCGGCGATTATTGAT
>QRFJ01000632.1:763226-840896 GCA_006176705.1 Cocos nucifera
TCACATAGTTTTTGCATAGTTTTTTGCAAACTTTTTACATAGTTTTCCTTGTCATCATATAGTTTTTGCTTCTTCCCTGTCATTACATGATTTGGAGCGAGCTTCTCTTGACTTTGATGTTGGAGATGATGGATCGCCAAAGTACCAAGCTCCTTCCAGATGTGGCATCAATGATATGGGAGGTAACCAACCTTTCTGTTGTTCCTCCGTCATTGGTGGTTCTGGCTATGACAGTACCCTCGATCGATCTTCTCCTACTTCAGACTGGCATCCGAGGAACCGATCTAGCTTCCTAACGAGCTCCTTGATTTCGTCTCGGAGCTAAATACATTCTTCAGTATCGTGACCATGGTCACGATGGTAGAGGCATTACTTGCTTCGATCATGCTTATTTGAAAAAGATCGTAATTCTTCTGATCTTGGTAGCTGGCTCCTAATTTTCATCAGAACTTGAGTCTTAGAAGCACTAAGAGAGGCATAGTTGTGGAACCTTCTGGGAGGAGGACTTCTTGGTGCCCTTCTATCGGAGCTTTCTTGATGGCGAGCTCGAGGAGTTCGGGCTCGCTTGCGCCCGGAGAAAGTCCATGAGCGTGACTGAACTTCACTCGGCCCTCCATCGACGATGGATCTATTAGACTCGTCTGCCCATCGCTCTCCTATGACTTTTTCATCCTTCAATTTGAAGGCTTCTTCCATACGGACATATCTCTTAATCCGGGCTAGCAGATTGATAAATTTTCTGAGGTACTTCTTTTTCAAAAAAAATAGTAAATCATTCTTCTGAAGGCCATCCTTGAGCATGGCTATTGCAACAGACTGGTCCAGATCCTGGACCTTCAATGCTGCGATGTTAAATCGGATGACATAAGTTCGGATGGATTCTTCCTGCTTTTGCTTGACATTCATCAGAGAATCCAAACCTTGGTGCGGACGTTGGCTGCTGATGAAGTGAGCCACAAACTGATGGCTCATCTGATAAAAAAAAAAGATCGTACCTAGCTTCAATACCAAGTACCAGTTTCTTTCTGTCCCCCTTAAGGTAGATGAAAAAGCTCGACATAATATGGCATCTGGTGCATTGTGAAGCAGCATCATGATCCGGAAGGCCTCCAGATGATCAATCAGATCAGAAGTTTCATCGTAGCTTTTAAGTTGAGGAAGCTTAAAGTTCGACAGAATAGACTCTTGCATAATTTGGAAAGAAAAAGAAGGATCGGTGCTGATGTCATCATGGTGAGCTGGAGCGACGTGGCCGAGCTCTTCAATCCATCGATCTATCTTTCATAGTTTGTGATTGAGGATGTCATCTCGGTCGTAAACCTTGGAGGACTTCTGACTACAGATGGGGAAGGTCTCCTTCAGAGGAGAACTATGATCCAAACTTAGATCCTCTACTCTCTATTTTTTCTTTCTAACGGTGACGGGCATGCTAACCCAAATGCTTTTCCTTGGGATCGATTCTTAACATCCTGATGGTGGGTTTCTTGATGGAGTCATCATCGGAGGCTGCTGCATGGCCTGCACTATTTCGATGAGGCCCTGAACTCGCTGCATCAGTAAGTTAAACTGCTCCGGATCCGCTATGGCTACAGATGGAGCTTGAGTTACCAGAGCTGGAGTGGAAACTGATGTATCTGGATGGGATCTGACCATAGAGGCCGTTGATCATCGGGTCGAAGCTTTTCTAGGAGGTTTTTTTTTCTAGGAAGAACTCTAGATCGCTGCTAAGCACTTCTTTAAAATCAAGAAAACCTTAAGAACAGAGGGGCCTTCCTCTAGCGTCAATTCTGTTGGTGTAGAATTTGATTGACGTTGGATCGAGCTGGAGTTGAGAAAGACGAGGTCGCCGTTGGTGACCTGCAAAATAAAGTTCCATCTGGAGTGGTGGTTGTGGCTTCGATAGGATCCTCCGACGATCAAGTTAGCTCTCTGACCAACAGAAATGGAGTGCTCAATGTGAAGTTCGGTAGAATTTCGAGAAGAAGAAAAAAGCTTAGAGAAAATATATCTGAAGGATCCCTTTTTATAGACGGAGCTTGTTGTAACTGTCTTGATTAATAACTGTCGTAACCATCCTGATAAATGTTGATTATGATTGATTTGATAAATGTCGATCGTATTATCTTGATAAATGATAATCATAATTATCATGATAATTATAATCATTCAGTAGTAGGATCGTTTGTAGAAAAAAGTTCGACTGGAGGAGTCCAGAAGGAGTTCGACTTCCGTAGAAGTCCGACTGCTGGAGGAGTCCGAAAGAAGTTCAACTTTCGTAGAAGCTTGATTGCTGGAGAAGTTCGACTTTCATAGAAGCTCAACTACTGTAGAAGTTCGAAAGGGGTTCAGCTTCCCTAGAAGCTTGGCTGCTGGAGGAGTCCGGAAGGAGTTCGACTTCCGTATAAGCTCGGTTGCTGGAGAAGTCTGGAATAAGTTCGACTTTTGTAGAAGCTCGGCTGCTCTAGGAGTCCGAAATAAGTTTGACTTTTATAGAAGCTCGGCTGCTGTAAGAGTCCGAGAAGGATTCGGCTGCTGTAGGAGTCCAAGAGGGATTTGGCTTCCGTAGAAGCTCGACTGCTGGAGGATCCAAAGGAGTTCATTTTGTAGAAGCTCGATTGCTGGAGGAGTTCAGAATAAGTTCGGCTTTCATAGAAGCTCGACTGCTGGAGGAGTTTGATCGACTGAAGAGGTTCGACTGGGGCTTGATCGTTGAGAAGTTCGGCTAGATTTGTCCGCTGGGTAGTTCGACCACTGAATGAATTCGGCTGCTAGGAAGAGAATTTCTGATTAAAGCTCTTCCATGATTACCATTTGTATTAGGCTAAGCTTCAGAATGGACTTCGACGGGAGCAGGATTTATCCCCAATAGCATCTATGAAGGTGAGGAGATCGTGGCCTAAGGTCGCATCCACCAGTTGATCAATCTTGGATATGGGATCGCTATCTTTTGGATAGACTTTGTTCAACCTTTTGAAGTCTATGCATATTCTCCACTTGTCGTTCGTCTTTTTGACGAGCACGATGTTGGAGACTCAGTTTAGATAGTTGACTTCTCAAATGAATATGATTTTGAGGAGCTTGTCGACTTCCTCTGCAATTGCTTTCTACCTCTCTGGAGCATGGCTGTGCATCTTCTCTCTTACTGGCTGATGTTTAGGATCGATAGCTAGGTGATGTTCCATGACGTCGGCATCTATCTCGGGCATGTCATCGAGGACCCAAGTAAAAACATCCGCGTTCCTTCGCAGAAAATTTGACAAGTCGCTCTCATATTTCTCCTACTAGGTTGAAGCCGATCTGCACCGTGTGCTCTGCATTTTCGTCATTCAGTGGGATGGAAGCAAGGTCTTCCATAGGCTCACCCCGCTCTTCCGTTAGATCATCATGGACATCCAACTCATCAACCAGACAAGGATCTGATCGCTCGCCCCTCCATAAGGCAATTGAATAGCAATGCTTCGCTAGGACATGATCTCCTCTGACTTCTTCGATTCCATAGTTTGTTGAAAACTTCATTTTCAAGTAATATGTCAATACTACTGTCCGAAGTGCATTTAGACCAAATCGATCGAGGATTGCGTTGTAAGCCAATGGAGCTCTTACTATCAAAAAGTCCATCCATGCCCTCGACTATCTTGGATATTGCCCTGCAGCCATAACCAAAGTTATTATATCTTCAACTGGTACTGCATCGCCAGTGAAGCCTACCAATGGGGAGTTCATTGATTCAAGCCAACTATTAGGTATAGACATCTTATAAAAAATATCATAAAATAAGACATCGGTCGAATTTTTATTATCAATAAGAACACGATGTACATCATAGTCTGTCATATTTAAAGCAATTACAACCATGTCGTTATGCAGGAACTGAACTTCCTGTGCGTCTATTTCGGTGAAGGCTATGGGTTCTTCAGTCCTCTGCCTCTTCACCAATCCTTCAAATCGGCTGACCTCCCCTCGTCGAAGTCCCTCAGAGATAGTATTGATAATATCGAGAGGTGGCCGATCTTTCTATTACTCCTCCCTCCTTGGCGGTTCTGACTGCGGCAGTGCCCTTGACCGATCCTCTTTTTCTTCAGATCGACGTCGCAGAAATCGATCGAGCCGACCTTGCCTAATGAGCTCCTCGATCTCATCTTGGAGCTAAATGTATTCCTCAGTATTGTGACCATGGTCATAATGATAGAGACATTATTTATTAGGATTGTACTTATCTAGATGAGTGCGCATCCTCTCCGATCTTGGCAATTGCTCCTTGATCTTCATCAGTACTTATATTTTTGGAGTATTGATGGGGGCATAGTTGTGGAATCTTCTAGAGAGAGAACTTCTGCACGCCCTTCTATCAGGACTTCTTTGGTGACGAGCTCGAGGAGGAGTTTGGGCTGGCTTGCATTCAGGGAAAGTTCAGGAGCGTGGCCGAACTTCGTTCGACTTTTCTTCAACTACGGGCTTACTAGATTCATCCGCCTATCGCTCTTCTGTGGCTTCCTCATCCTTTAACTTAAAGGCCTCCTCAGCTCGAGCATATCCTTCAGCTCAAGCTAGCAGATCGATAAAATTTCTTGGATACTTTCTCTCCAAAAAAATAACAGATCATTCTTTTGAAGGCCACCCTTCAGCATGGCCATGGCAACAGACTGATCTAGATTTCGGACATCGAGCATAGCAACATTAAAGCGATTGACATAAGTCTGGATTAATTCTCCTTCTTTCTATTTGATATTGACGAGAGAGTCCGAACCTCGTATGGAACATCGGCTATTAACAAAATGAGCCGCAAACTGATGGCTTATTTGATCGAAAGAGAGGATTGTACCCGACTTCAGTATCGAGTATCAATTTCTTGCTGGTTCCTTCAGAGTAGATGAAAAAGCTCGATATAAAATGGCATCTGGTGTGCCATGGAGCAGCATCATAGTTTGAAAGACCTCCAGAAGGTCGACCAGATCAAAAGTCCCATTATAGCTTTCGAATTGGGAAAGCTTGAAGTTCGGTGGGATAGGCTCTTGCATAATTCGAGCAGAGAAGAGGGGATTGGTGCAGATATCATTATGGTGAGTTGGGGTGATATGATGGGGTTTCTCAATCTATCGATCCATTTCTTGCAATTTTTGATCGAGAACATCATTTCGATCGTAGATCCTAGAAGGCTTCCGACTATAGATGAAAAAAGTTTCTTTTGAAGAGGAATCATGGTCCGAACAAGGGTCTTTAGCTCTCTATTTTTTCTTTTCAGGAGTGACGGATCTGCTAACCCAAGTATGCCTCCTTGGGACTAATTCTTGACACCCCGATGGGGAGTTTTCTGGTGGAGCCACCATTGAAAGTTGTTGCATGGCTCGCACCATTTTGGTGAGGCCTCAAACCTACTGCATCAACAGGTTGTATTATTCTGAATCCACCATGGTCGCCGACGAAGGGGGATGAGGTGCCGGTGATGGAGTAGGGATGGATGGATCTGGCTCAGATCTGACAGCGAAAGAAATGGATTACTGGGTGGTTGTTTTCTTTGGAGGCATTTCTAGGCTGAAAAGATTGAACAAAGATGGATCTTGAAGAGTTAAAAGAAGAAAAAAGATCAAGATCGACTGGGCACTCCTTTTAGAATAAGGACTCAAAAGGTCCTTCCTCTAGCACCAATCTTATTGGTGCAGAATCTGGTTGATGTCGAAATTGAGTTGGAGCTGAAAAAGATGAGGTCACCACTGAAAACCTGCAAGATAAGTTCTGATCGAAGTCGAGGATGGTGGCTCCGGCAGGACCCTTCGATGATCAAGTCAGCTCTTCTGGCTAACAGAAATAGAGTGCTCAGAAAATAAAGTAGCAAAGTTTGAAGAAGGAGAAGAGAGCTCTGGAGAGAAACATATCTGAAGAATTTTTTTTATAGATGGAGCCTATAACAAACTGAAAGCGACAGCCATAACCGTCTGGTAGTGAGCCACTCGGAGCCACGTGAAGTTTGTTATGGAGAGTAGTGTCTATTTTCGTGATCTACTAGTTTGTTGATATTTAATAGTTGAAATTCAAAGGAGGTAGGTGCTGACGGTGAAAAGCTTCGAGTTTCATCAATTCTAGAGGAGTTTAGACTCCTTCAAGGTTATCTATGCGTAAGGGGTTCAAAAATTCTTTGACTGGAGGAATCTTGAAGGAAGCCCGCTGGAAGAATCCGAAAGCAGTTCTACTAGAAGGAGAAGCCCGATTGAAGGAAAAGAACTTCGAAAATAATCTTATTGGAAAATTCTGGAAGAAGGTCCGTTGGAAAAGCGAATATATAACAACGAGTCCCCTCTTAGCTGATGGAAGAAGTTCGGATGGATGGGAGTTGATAGGAAGAAAATCAACTGGTGTCAGGAAGAAGATTAATGGGAAGGATGTCGGCTGGGGAAAATTTGTCTGGAAGGAGCGGAAGGAGATCTGTTTGGAGAGGATCTATTTATTTATTCCTTCGAAGCTCAATTGCCTTCGAAGTCGTCTGGAGATTGATATAAAGGCGACGAGATTTTTTTGCCTGCGTGTTTAGAGTTCTTGATGCAGGAATTTCGAGGTCTGCTACTCTTAGTATATTATGGGAGTTCTCAAGAGGGAAGTTCTGTTGATCTGATGTTGGTCCAATATCGAACAGTTTGGATGGCTTTTACTGGAAAGAGATTCAAAGAGCGCTAAGGTCGATCAAACCAAGCCACAATTAGACCTATTACTCAGCTGTCTGGGGCTTGTCATCACTATTCGAGTTTGTCCAAGTGAAATCTACAATATCCTGTAGGTTCTGAAGACATCCGAAGGAGCTAGAAATCTAAGTGAGAAAGATCGATCGATAAATTTAAATTGGAGATCTGCGATTTCGATGCCTGAGCGTAAATTCTTCACTGACCGAAATCAGGTGCAGCTATCTTTGTCGGACGAAGTCACCTGAAGGCTCGGCATCTCGTTGGACTTCGGCAGAAAAAGAGTTTACACCCAACATAGGTCATATATAGCCGATCTATCATTGAGAACCATTCTGTATTATAGATCGGTAAGTACTGACCTATTATAATTTGTCTGCAGACGGGCTATCTTTACTTTTTTCAGAATGATCTTATCCGAATTGACCTGTTTATTTACTGACAAGCTATCTATCATGGATCGTACGTCGCCGATCAATCTTAGACGACCGAGGTCGAATGCTCACTTGTAGATTTCAAAATATCGATTTTGTATGATCTGGCTGAGCTATCTCCATCTTCACTAGATCCATCTCCTCTCTAAATTGAAAAAAAATTGGATAAAGGAGTTCTCTGCAATCCAACCTTCCAGAAAAAAATACATCTTTCGAATCAATTTGGTATGATAGATTCAGAAGGTTGTTAGAGTCCGAGATAGATATGAGTTCAATTCTTTCTTTATAAATAAAGAAGTTTCGAGATCGTCAAGAATGCATTTAATTTGATGTTTTTTTTTTCTCATTATTCTTTAATTTTTTATCTCACTTATTGGAGGATCTTTACCAAATAATATTTTGATGAAAAATTTTTTTAGAGGTGATCGGATGGAGTTTCAGCTGCAGATTTTTTTTGTCCACATATTTCTTGATGGCCAATCTCAGGCGGGAGATCACGAGCAACATATATGATTTCCGGAAAAGGGCTTTTTGGGAAGAGACGGAAGAGTAGTGCCACCATTTAAAAGAAAAATTATCGATCAGTTCCCTTTCCAATGGAATTTGACTCTTATATTTGGTTTCTGATGATATATTATTGGGGAAAGACAACAATCGGGGATGAGTTTGAACGACACCCCACCTCACTTCGCTACTGTGAGGTGAGTGATCTGAATAAACTCCATTCTCTTTGAATGCAAATTTCTGGTTTCGCGAGCTTGATCGGTGCGGGAGGCTGGACCCCAGCTAGACCGAGGCGGGTATCATAAAACGGAGGGTGGGGCTGCGGTAAACTGGGCTCCCTGCGACCGTTGGGAGAAAAAAAAAAAAAAAAAAAACCGTGATCAGTAAGTACTTGGTCCACCGCAGGATGACGAGGGGCATACTGCCGCTGCGAGTGGTTCCGGTGGGACCCCACGGATTGGAGGCCGGGCGGGGAAGCCTGACAAAGCACCTGATGTCCACGTGAAGTCGTCATGCCGGGTCGGCCTTTTTCCTGCTTCGGCGAATGGGGTGCTGCCACCTCAGCTGCCAACAATAAAACCTTTTACCTAAATAAAATTTTATTTGTTTTATTCCACCGAGCGCAAGTGGCTTGGGTGGATCCAGATTTGATCGTACGTATCTTTCGCAGACCAGATGCGTTGCGGAACCATGGTTTGAATGTGGTCCATTTTCTGTCCCAACTTAAACATGGAACCCATAACCGGCAAATTACTAATTTAATAATTAATTCGAATCCTACCACCGAAAAAACAATCAAGTCCAATCCTACATTTAGCATAAAAATATATAAAATCCTCCACCAAGACATTTACCCATGCAGGTTGTCGGGCGCGCTCCATGTCTCCCATCCCTCTGGCTGCCAATACCAAGGCGGTCCCCCCCGCATTCGTTCTATTTCTATAATCTTGTCTCCTTGTTTCTTTTTTAAATATGAGATTTTAACACTTTTCATGCTCCTTACTTTTTTTAATAGTTTTATATTCTATAACCATCACGTTTATCGATAAAATATTTCGGTCATGAATCATACGCACCGAGATGGAAAAATGTCAAACTTAGATTTTTCATGAAAAGTTAATTAGAATGAGTATAATAATTGTCAGGCCCTTGTACGTAAGTATAAGAAATTCTAGATTTTGTTTTTGGATGAACTGAATATTTCCCTTTCACTAAAAAAATTAATTGCCCAAGCATAAACCGGTTTTTGGATTGGATTCTGGTGAAGCTGACGGTGACTAGATCCACTTGCGGTCTTGATATACATATATCTCTCGATTTTAAATAAATGCCGGCGACGGCATAGCAAATAAAAACGCGACTTTCAAGTGCCAAGAGTGATCATCCCCTTCTCTCACCGCTGTTTCTTATTCTATATATTCTCTTTTTGCAACATCCTGTTCGCCCTGCCGACAAAAATAAATAGAAAACGAAACGGCGACGTCTCCGGGCTATCGGACGTGCAGTTGGTAAATGGTAATGGCAGAGTAGAGCTCATCGTTTTTTTGGCTGTAAGTTTCTAACATTTGATTTTCCTTTGCTCCCGTTGTGATGGAATTGATGGGTTGTGGGGGCGGTGGATTCGTCCGGGGAACAACGGTCGAGGTCGCCGCGCGCTCTCGTGTGTTCCATGACGCCTCCTCCTGCCTTTGTGGTACCCGACGACCCAATTCGGGGTCCCTAGACGTTTCTCCTCTTCTTCTTATTTGAGTGAGCGCGCCGTTTGGGGGTTTGGGAGATGGGGTTTTGGTCCGAGAGCTCTTGCTCTTGCTTTTTGGTAGCAACTCTACCAAGGGGCTTTGCCCTTGACATCCCACTCCACTAGCTTCCTTTCTTCTCCTTCCCCTTCTCCTAGGTTTTGCCAACGAAATAAATAAATAAATAAATAGAAAAAGAATAGTTGGTTTTGCAATTATTTATGTGTTTCGGGGAGGTGAGCTCTTGATTGGGTTGCTTCCGGGGGGTATAAAAGTATTGCCTTGGATGGGGATTGATGCGAGTGAAGTCGGTTCCGGGTTTGGAATGGGGATTGGGACGTTGGAGTTGAATTTTCTTTCTGCTTGTTCTCCGAGTTAAGAAGAAGGGCCAAAGAAAAAGGAAAAGGAAACTCTTCCTTTTTTTTTCCCCTTTTTTTTATCCCTCTCAATCTGGGATTTGGAGCTATTTAGTTTACTCGTGAAGGTAGGTCCTGTCCTGCTGTCAGATAATTAAATGGGCCATTTTTAAAACGGTGATTGTTGGAATTTCTTTTTTTTAAAAAAAAATCTCTTTTGTTCGCAGAAGAAGGGTGCTTTTCTTTCCTTTTCCTTTCCTTTTTTTATTTTGAAGTTTTCCTTTGGGTGTAAAAGAATTATCGTATCATTTAAGTTGGATTGGAAGCCAGCCTCTAGCAAACTTTGAAGTTCAGAGACATCAGATATTAGAGCTTTCGATCATGTCTTCGATGTCTTTTACTCTCTTCTGGAATCAGCCCCCTTGTCTGTGACAAGTGAAATCTAGTTCCTTACCTGTTATTTTCTCTTCTCCGCTTTTGGTTGCCGAGCTCTCTGAGTATTCCCCTAACCAACGCAGTATAGGCTAGAATCTTGTGCATCACGGTGAAAAGTTGTGAGTTTTAGAAGCCTTGACGCGGTAAATGTCTTGATCTCGTGTCACCCTGATCTTATCTATGCACAAAACATCACCTTGTTGAGGAGGTCTCTAGAGTTGTAGATTTATCAGCAGGGTTGCAAAGATGTCTTCGTCTAGGCCTGCACAGTCTTCCACCAGTTCTGGCAGAAGCAGACATAGTGCACGGATAATAGCCCAGACCTCTGTGGATGCGAAGCTTGACGCAGAGTTCGAAGAACATGGTGATTCCTTTGATTACTCGCAGTCGGTTCGTGCACACCAAGCATCAGCTCCCGAACACCAGAGATCCGAGAAGGTTACGGCTTACCTGCAGCATATCCAGAAAGGAAAGCTGATTCAACCATTCGGATGCTTGTTAGCTCTTGATGAGAAGAGCTTTAAGGTCATTGCCTACAGCGAGAATGCTCCGGAGATCCTCACCATGGTTAGCCATGCAGTGCCGAGTGTCGGCGACCACCCGACCCTCGGCATCGGCACCGATGTGAGAACCCTCTTCACTTCCCCTAGCACTGCCGCACTGCAGAAGGCGCTGGGCTTTCCTGAGGTTTCTCTGCTGAATCCAATTCTAGTCCACTGCAAAACCTCCGGTAAGCCCTTCTATGCCATCGTGCACAGGGTCACCGCTTGTTTGATCGTAGATTTCGAACCGGTGAAGCCTACTGAAGTGCCTATGACCGCTGCTGGGGCTCTCCAATCATACAAGCTCGCTGCCAAGGCTATATCGAAACTTCAATCGCTGCCTGGCGGGAGCATGGAGAAGCTATGCAACACTGTCGTAGAAGAGGTCTTCGAGCTCACAGGGTATGACAGGGTCATGGCTTACAAGTTCCATGAGGACGATCATGGTGAAGTCTTCGCAGAGATCACAAAGCCAGGCCTCGAACCTTATCTGGGGCTGCATTATCCAGCTACGGACATTCCTCAAGCTGCCAGATTTCTTTTTATGAAGAGCAAGGTACGAATGATATGCGACTGCCGGGCAAAGCCTGTGAAGGTGTACCAAGATGAGAAGCTCCCCTTTGATATTACCTTCTGCGGTTCCACCCTTAGAGCTCCGCACAGTTGCCACTTGCAGTATATGGAGAACATGAATTCCATCGCTTCACTAGTTATGGCTGTGGTGGTGAATGAAGGTGAAGCAGATGATGATGCGGAGCTGGGACAGCAACAGCAGCAGAAGAGGAAGAGGCTTTGGGGGCTTGTGGTCTGCCATCATGAGAGCCCGAGGTTCGTCCCTTTCCCCTTAAGATATGCCTGTGAGTTTCTGATGCAAGTGTTTGCCATCCATGTCAACAAG
Source organism: Cocos nucifera (assembly GCA_006176705.1). Taxonomy (NCBI): domain Eukaryota; kingdom Viridiplantae; phylum Streptophyta; class Magnoliopsida; order Arecales; family Arecaceae; genus Cocos; species Cocos nucifera. Next base: position 774,803 of record QRFJ01000632.1, read on the forward strand.
GAGCTTGAGTTAGAGAATCAGATGCGTGAGAAGAACATCTTGCGAACCCAGACACTATTGTGTGATATGCTGCTTCGAGAAGCTGCTCCTCTGAGCATTGTATCTCAGACTCCCAATATCATGGATCTAGTTCGATGCGATGGTGCCACCCTTCTGTACCGGAACAGGATTTGGCGACTTGGAGTGACTCCAACTGAATCCCAGATACGGGACATCGCCTACTGGCTCTCAGAGTATCACATGGATTCTACTGGCTTAAGTACCGATAGCCTACATGATGCTGGATACCCGGGTGCTCAAGCTCTTGGTGACATAGTTTGTGGAATGGCTGCTGCTAGGATAACTTCCAAGGACATCCTTTTCTGGTTCAGGTCACATACTGCTGCTGAAATTAGATGGGGAGGTGCAAGGCATGACCCTTTTGATGAGGATGATGGCAGGCGAATGCACCCAAGGTCCTCCTTCAAAGCTTTCCTGGAAGTTGTCAAGATGAGAAGTTTGCCGTGGAATGACTATGAGATGGATGCGATTCACTCACTGCAGCTGATACTTAGAGGAACTTTAAATGATACTAAGAATGGGAGTGGAAATGCCGCACTGGACTCCCATCTCAATGACCTTAAACTTGAAGGGATGGTGGAGCTGCAAGCGGTCACAAATGAAATGGTCCGCCTGATTGAGACAGCTACGGTGCCAATCTTAGCAGTGGATGTCAATGGGCTCATAAATGGGTGGAATCTCAAAATTGCTCAATTGACTGGTCTATCAGTCGACCAAGCCATAGGCAAAGATTTGCTTACCCTTGTTGAAGACTGTTCTACTGATGCTGTCAAGAAGATGCTTTACCTGGCATTGCAGGGTATGCCTATGTTTCTCTCGCTTGGTCTTTTAGTCCTGAATTGCTTTGGTTCTCAATATTAAGGCACATGTTTTTTCCACCATATGGGTCCTGCATGTTCATTTTAGGTATTGTTTTACCCTGCACCTTCATTTCTTGGTCTTGAGTGTCACATTTAGGTGGCCACATGCTCACAAGGTCAAGTAATCAGGAAGGGATGGTATTTAATGCAATATTATCTTGTCATTTATGATCAGGAAAAGAAGAGCAAAATGTGCAATTTCAAATGAAAACTCATGGCCCTCGCAGAGAGGATGGTCCTGTCATCTTAGTTGTGAATGCTTGTGCCAGCCGTGACATCAATGATCAGGTTGTTGGGGTGTGTTTTGTGGCACAAGATATGACCGGTCACAAAATGGTGATGGACAAATTTACCCGGATTGAAGGAGATTACAAAGCAATAGTCCAGAACCCCAGTCCACTGATCCCTCCTATATTTGGTGCAGATGAGTTTGGCTGGTGTTCTGAGTGGAATGCAGCCATGATCAAGTTGTCTGGATGGCAGAGAGATGAAGTGATAGATAAGATGCTCCTGGGTGAGGTCTTTGGAAGTCATGTGGCCTGCTGTCGTCTGAAGAACAAAAATGCATTTGTAAATCTCAGCGTTGTAATCAATAATGCAATGACGGGTCAAGAAACTGAGAAGACTCCATTTAGTTTTATCAACCGTGATGGTAAGCATGTGGAGTGCCTATTATCAGTGAGCAAGAAGGTGGACGCAGAGGATATGGTCACTGGAGTCTTCTGCTTCCTTCATGTTGCCAGTCATGAGCTGCAACAGGTGCTCCAAGTGCAGCAACTGTCAGAGCAAACAGCGATGAAGCGATTGAAGGCTTTGGCATATATAAGGCATGAGATTAGAAATCCTCTTTCGGGTATTATGTATTCTAGGAAAACGCTTGAAGGCACTGATTTGGATGAAGAACAGAGACAACTTCTTAATACTGGGGCAAAGTGTCACAATCAGCTTAATAAGATTCTTGATGACTTAGACCTAGAGAACATCATGGACAGGTATTACTTTTCTGAAAACTGATCAATATGAACCATGTTATCCACACTAAAAGCGGTTAATTTTGTTCTAGAAATCTAATTTTTAACATGCCTCAGTATTTCAGCTTTTACTTTACTAGAAATTTAATTTTCTGTAGTTTGAGTGATGCTAGTTTCTTCACAACTCTTTATCACAGCTTCTTCCTAATCATTCTGTTTTATTTTTTTTATTTTTTATTTTTTACTTGCTTCATTTTTTTTATCTCCAGTTGCCTGGATTTGGAAATGGCTGAGTTTGCTCTGCATGATATGGTGGTTAGTGCTGTAAGTCAAGTGATGATTCCCAGCCAGGGGAAGGGAATTAGAATAATATATGATTTATCTGAAGGATTCATGACCGAAGGAGTTTATGGTGACAATCTTAGGCTTCAGCAAATTCTTGCTGACTTCTTGCTTGTATCTGTGAAGTTCTCTCCCAGTGGCGGCCATGTTGAAGTTACTACTAGTCTGATAAAAGATCAGTTGGGAGAAAGTCTCCATCTCATACATCTTGAGCTCAGGTACTGCATAGAATTATTGTCATCTATTCTATACCCATGTTCTTAGTACAATGTAGATGTGTGCTGCTTTCTATAGGACATTTGTATGTATTTCTATAGGATATTCATATGCACGTATCTGTTTGTATGTATGTAGATGTGGATGTATGTTTGTTTGTAATGATGTATGTATGTATGTAGATGTGGATATATGTTTGTATGTATATGTATATGTACACATGTACATAAGTAGATGTATATGTATGTACGTATGTAGATCAGAATATGTATGTATATATTCTATGGTTATGGTTCTATTTAGCTGGAGTACAATTGAATCAGGATCTAAAAGTACTCTGATGCCTTTTCTTGTACTCTGTTTCTCTGCATGCTGACACAACTACTTGAGCTTGACTGAATTTCTCTCTCCAGCAAGTTGGTCAATTCTGTTTACCAAAATATATAAGCAATAATTTTCCAGTGGGTTATACAAATTACAGAATCAAGATTCATTTCACCACCTATGCATGTCCTAAATGCATTCATCATGTATGCAAGCAAAATGAAAATGCGTGATGTATCTTATTTTATAATAAAGGTTCAGAGCCTATCTTCATGTTATATATTTGGGATGATGTTGTCTATGTAATATCTACAAAGTCAAGATGCATATCTTAAGCTATACATTTTTTATATACCTGTTATATATGTGCAGGTAAACCAAAAGCTATTTAATGTATCTTATTGTTTTTAAGCAAGGAACAGAGCCTATCTATGCTATATATCCTGTGCATCTTGTTCTAATACTCCCTCAGACATAAATATCAAAAACATTGCTTATGGTACAATGTAGAAAAGAAAAACAAGGCTGCATTTTTTTGGCTCAGTTTTTCGAGAGGGGTGTCAGTGGGGGTGCAAATCTATATTGAAATTGACGGAACATGTAAGCCGAGGTGGAAGAGCTAGTGCATGTGATTCCTTGATAGTTAATTTTTACCAGTGACTCTCAGTATGGTCACCAGACTGACCACCCAATGAGAAGAAGGATCTATCTTATTCGGTCATTAATGAGCTGCTCTGTTTGGGAGGGCTGTGCATGGGTATGTATTGGGTGGCTGCCATCTTGATCGAGGGGGTAGTCTTAGACCAACATATAATAGTTGTGGTTTGGCTTCTTAGGTGAGTAAAATAATGAAGACATGGTGACAAAATGTTTACTATGAATAAATTATTATGCAGTTGTATGAGGGATCATCTGGCCCATCCGCCAGGTAGAACACCATGATCTCCCCATGTATCTTTACCTGCATTAAGCAAATCTTGGTTAACATCTATAGTATGCCATTGCAATAAAAAAGTTTTTTTTTTTTTTTTGGGCACCAAAATGGTATTTTCCATTTATAGAAATGTTAAATAATCCATCGCAATCCTACTTTACTTCATGATTGTATGTGGTGCAGTTAAATGGTCTAAACGAAATGAAAGCAATCTTTCAGTCGCTACCTTCTGTTGTTGCTGGTTTCAGTTGTCTAAGTTGTATGCTATTTGGTGTTTTGCCAGTCTATGTTTTGGTCCAGGTGGATATTTCTTCCCTCTACTTCAGTTGAGTCCTGTTGTCCTGCACATGCACACTCCTTCTCTGCCCATGGCTATGTGACATCTATGGACTTTTTAGCCATAAATGGACTTACAGTTGCTACCATATTGATTGTTTCCAAACTTTGTATCATGCATCTCTTTAAAATTCATCCATATTCATTTTGATCTTTTCATATGGTATAAAATCCATTCACAGTCATTTTTTACATTGATTTTTTGCCGTTGAGTTTGTAAAGTTTGCCTCCATCAAAGGCAACATAGATGCATGCCATGTATATTATTAACCGGTCTAACAAGGCATCTGCACTGATGGTTGGAAAAGTTGTAGAAGATGATACAGGATTTATTTAGAGAGATGAGGCTGACTAAAGTTCCAATTCATTTGCAATAGGAGGTTTAGTTTTTGTGGGGTTCTTGTTGGATCTCTGAAATGGTATGGGTAACAAAGATTTTAGGGAAAGGCACTTCGTACAATGTGGCTTTAGGTGGTTGGGACTTGAAAATTTAGGGGTCTGTCAAGGTTAGTGGATTTTGGTTTTTTGAGAAGGGATAGGTAAAGTAGTTAAACTCCAGAGACTGGATTGCTGTTTCAAGTTGGTGAGGCTTAGGATTTGGAGGACCTTTCATGTGGAGAGAGTCCTTTATGTTACTTTTAGACAAATTTCATAGAATAATCATGCTACTTCATGTCCATAGCGTATCATCCTTTTTACTTCAGGTCTGACTTTTTGTTTGAGGTGGTTGTCTAACCATTGAGCAGCTTGCCTCACCAAAAAGAGAATTTGACCACAAATGTTCTTTTTCATGTTGATGCAATTGTGGATTGAGTAGATTTTTCATCTCAGGCTGGTTTGCTTCTCCTCAAGGTTCCCTTTTCATTTTCTTACCGTTGGATGGTAGTCCACTGACCTGATGACGTATCTGATCTCGGATGATGTTGTTGCCACAAAGAACGACGGGTCGGGTGATTCTTATCTGCCCCTGACATCATTGGCCTTCTGCCGATTCAGGATCATCGGTGATTACCCGATCTCATGTCATTGGCCCTTGTTGACCTACCATCTTCAGCAACTTCAGTGATCCACCGATCCTCCATCTTTGGCCATACACCGTGCTCCCCAACTGAGACCCAGTTAATGTTGGTAGCACCAATCAGTAAGCAGCTAACTTACGTGGAAATGCCATCGACTTTGGTGTCCTGCTGATCATGGGGGTCGGCAACAGGATGAAGACTCATCATCACATAGATGATGACTCCTTAATCCGCTCAGCTTCCTCACCAACCGTTCTGTTGCACAGAAGGCGCGAGAACCTCCTAGTGCATGCGGATTTTGTTGACATGATAGTTTATTATGGTAGCAAATATTTCCTCCACTTATTGAAAGCTGGCACCATAATCGTCTCTGACACCCTACGACTCTGGCGGCTAACAGCCTGACAACTCGAGCACGCCTCTCTCTATAAAAGGTAGAAAGGGTAAAAAAAAAAATGATCTTTCGGGGTCTGACTCTCTGATCTTCTTCTATCTATCTGTTCTCTCCCCTCAATCACTACTAACTTAACCATCAGAGGATCCTTTGTCAGAAAAGCGCTAACCTCCTTCTCTAGGGATGTGGACTTTCTTTGCAGGTTCCCAGTGATCAAGCCACTCCAACATGATCAAGCTCACCATGGACGTAAGCAGCCACAACCCATGTCGAAGGATGCAACAATAGAATGAGCGCTAAAGAAAGGGCATACCGAACTTACCAAGGGAAGATGGTGAGGACACGATCCTAGAATCGATTCTCTGCATCGCGTCATCAATTCTCGCTCCACAGTGCGCCTAATGCATGGTCGGCCCGCGAACAGCCCCCTTAACCATTCATTGTAGTCAACCTAGATCTTATCACAACTCTAACAGGGCAAGTCCAAGCTCTCACAGTCGATGTTCAGTAGTTGCAACAGAGTGCGGTCCAAATCCAAGCCCCTCTAGTGGTGGTGTTACAACATAGCCGATAGACTCGCAAATAGGGCACAGAGCGGGATGACCAGTGTTCTTACCTGGTCCAAGCCCAACATCGGCGATCACGATCGGTGGAGCGTACTCACCACATGCTTCCTCGAGCTCGAAGCCTCGAAAGTGGTGAGTAGAAGAGCAGATTGTCGAAGTTCTCCAGGGAGGGCTCCACCTTACACCTCTCTCCACGTCGATGACCTTCACGGCGTGAGGAGGATCTTGAAAGGAAGGTCGTGAGTTGGAACGCCGAATTGGTGAATGTCAGGTCATGGTCGGGTGGCGGGACGATGGCCTCAACCTTAACATGCAGCCACCCTTCTCCCAAGAGATCCTGAATAAACTGGTCCAAAATTGGTTCAAAATACCGATGGCCGAGTCGTATGATGGCTTGATCGATCTCGTCGATTACCTAGAGGACTATAGAGACCTGATGATGCTGCAGGAGGCTTTTGATGCTCTCCTTTGCCTTGCTTTCTCGGTGACGCTCAGAAAGACCACGAGGATATGGTTCTTTAACCTCCCTAAAAGGTCTATCCATAGTTTCGAGCAGTTGAGAGATCAGTTTGTCATCCATTTCGGCAACTAGTGGCCACGGCCGAAGACTAATGATAGGCTCTTTTCTATGCAGCAGAGAGAAGGAAAATCTCTAAGAGAGTACGTGGTGCATTTCAACGCAGTCATGTTGGAAGTCCATGACTTCAATGAGTTTGTTGTCATGTCGGCGATGAAACGGGGGCTCAAGGACCGTCGCTTGGTCTTTCTCAACAAGAACTTCTCTAAGGATTACAACGACCTCCTAGCTCGAGTGCGAAAATACGCGTAGGCCGAGGAGAGCGAGGTGATTTGATGGGAAGAGGAAGGGGGAAGAACGGCAAGAAGAAAAGGCCTCGAGAAGATCGTGGGCAGAAGAAGAATGGGGGAAATAGAAATCTCCAGAAACAGCCGAGGACAAAAGGTCCTCGTCGTTTTGATCACTACACTTCACTCTCCACCCCTCGCTTCCAAATCTTGATGGAGATCGAGGACAAGGACTATCTACGTTGGTCGAAGCTGATGACCTCCTAGCCGCAGAAAAGGGATCGAACGAAGTATTACCGATTCCACCAAGACCACGGACGCGACACGAAGAAGTGTCGCCAACTAAAGGAGGAGATTGAGGTGTTGATCCATCGGGGCTACCTTAGAAAATATGATAGAAGCAAAGGCTAGGAGCCGGCGGAGGCATCTCACTGGCCTAACGTCGATCTGGTAGGAGACCATGGCAACCTCCCGATGGATGGTGTCATCAAGATGGTCTTGGGACTTGTAGGTAGCTGGGGGGTAGGCGATCGAGGAGAGGACACAGGTGGATCTGCATGAAAGAGGCAGAGGATCGAGAAAGCGACGAGCTCTCCAAATAATGTTATTTCTTTTTCTAAGTCTGATGTAAGCAGAGTTCAAACTTTGCATAATGATGCTGTTGTCGTGTCTATGACAATAGCAAACAATAATATAAAGAGAATTCTGGTGGATAATAGAAGTTCAATCGATATATTATTCTACGATGCTTTCCAAAGAATGAAGTTGCCCTGAGATCGGCTCAAACTAGTGAGTGCGCCGCTGATCGGATTTTCTGAAGAATCTATCTGTTGAGGTCTAAGTAGAGCTGCCTATGATGGTAGAGAACGCACCTCAGTAGGCGACCATCCTTTTGAAATTTTTTGTTGTTCGAGTACCCTTAGCATATAACATGATCCTAGGGAGATCTGGAATTAATGCCTTGAAAGCCATTGTGTCAACTTATCATCTGCTCAGTCCGTTTTTTGACCAAAAATTCGGTCGGAGAAATGCGAGGAGACCAGATGATGGCCAGGCACCATTTTATGCCGACGGTCCGTGGTAACAACCCCGAAGAAACTTTGCCTATCGAGGGATTAGACACAAGGGGAAGATGAAGATCAATGCCGAGCTGAGCTGGCTGAAGAGATCATTGAAATAGAGCTCAATGATAACCCGGATCGGACAGTGAAGATCGGAAGTCCGTTGTCCGAAGAACTTAAAGACAAGCTCATCAGATTTCTTAGTGCAAATATCGACGTATTCGCTTGGTCGGCTTTTGACATGCTATGTATCTCTCCTAAGGTCATTACTCATAAATTAAATGTCGATCCTTGCTGTCGCCCTATCTGTCAAAAGAAAAGAAGCTTTGCTTTAGAAAGGTAAAAGGTGATAGAAGAGGAAGTTGACAAACTCCCGAAGATAGGATTCCTCAAGTAAGCTCACTATCTTGAATGGATTACCAACATGATCATGTAAAGAAAGCCAATGGCAAATGGAGGATCTGTATTGATTATACTTATCTCAATAAAGTCTATCCAAAAGATAGGTATCCATTGTCGAGAATCGACTAGTTGGTGGACTCCATTTTGGAAAACAAGCTGCTAAGTTTTATGGATACGTTCTTTGGTTACAATCAGATCCGGATAGCATCTGAGGATGAGGAGAAAACAGCCTTCATAACCAAAAGGGGGCTATATTGTTACGAAATGATACCATTCAAGTTAAAGAATGCGGGTGCAACATATCAATGCCTATTGAATAAAATCTTCAAAAACCAATTGGCCAAAACATAGAGGTCTATGTCGACAATATATTGGTCAAGAGTTTCGAGGCCTATCAGCACATCGCCGTCCTCGATGAAGCCTTTAATGAACTCAAATGCTATCGGATGAAATTTAATCCGAACAAGTGCATCTTTGGGGTAAACTCTGGAAAATTCATTGGATTCATGGTTACGCAACATTCGACTGAAGCAAACTCAGAGAAAATTCGAGCACTTACAGAAATGAAGCACCTTGCAAATAAAAAAGTGCAAATAAAAAAGAGGTACAGAGCCTAACTGGGAGAGTCGCTATCCTTAGTTGATTAATATCTAGATCAGTTGAAAAATGCCTTCTATTTTTCAAGGCAATTAAGCGAAGAATTTCGAGTGGTCGGCAAAATGCCGATCCGCTTTCGAGAACCTCAAAATTTACTTGGGGTCGCCGCCTCTCTTGTCCAAGCCTGTAGAAGGTGAGAAGCTCCATCTCTATTTGTCAATGAGCCCACAAGCTGTAAGCTTAGTTCTGATCCGAGAAGAGGTTGGTGTTCGCAAGCCTGTCTATTACACCAGTGAAGTCTTGAAGGATGCTGAAACAAGATGTACCAAGATTGAAAAGATAATCTACACCCTCATCATCGCTAGTAAGTGCCTTCAACCATACTTCCAAGCGCACTCGATCGTCATCTTAATCGACCAGCCCCTAAAGACCATTCTCAGAAGGCCTGAAACCTTAAGTCGATTGGCCAAATGGGCGATTGCTCTGGGAGAGTTCGATATTGAGTTCCGCTCCCGAACAGCTATAAAGGCATAGGCACTCGGTGACTTCCTAGTCAAGTGCACGGTACCTGACGAACAGCTCGTAGAGGAAGCCCGGGAGCTAGAGGTCGCTGTGAAAGACCTCTGGTGGGTCCTCCACGTTGATGGAGCATCAAACTCTTAGGAAAGCAGCACGGGGCTCATTCTTGCCAACCCTGATGGTGTCATCGCCAAATATGCATTGAGGTTTGACTTTAGCATGACTAATAATGTCGTCGAGTATGAAGCCCTCATTGTCGGATTGAGAATTGTGAAAGAGCTCGGTGCCGAGTTGAAAGTATTTTTCGATTCACAGCTGGTGGTAAACCATGTACAAGGCGAATACGAAGCCAAGGATTAGATGATGTCTAAATATCTCCAAAAAATTTAGGGATCTCTCGTCAGATTTTCCTAAGTTGGACATCTAACGAAATTTGAGGTTAAAGAATGCACGAGCTGACGCTCTGTCACATTTAGCCACTTCAAACATAGTTGGCCTGGGGCGTAGAATCTTCATCGAAAACCTGGAGGCTCCAAGCATCGAAGAAAAGCCAAGTATTTGTTAAATTTTTGACGAACCGAGCTAAATGGATCCTCTGGTCAACTACTTGAAGGATAGGGTAACCCCGGACAATGGGAAAGAGGTGAGGAGAATAAAGCGCCAAGCATTATGGTTTATCCTCATTGACGGTCAGTTGTATAAAAAATCTCTCTTCCTCTTCTCAAATGCTTGAAGCCATCCGATGCTGACTATGCTTTGTGGGAGGTGCATGAAGGTATTTGCGGCAACCACCTCGGTCGCCGATCTCTCGCCTATAAAGTGCTTCACCAAGGCTACTATTGGCCAACAATGATGAAGGATGAAGCAGACTTCGTCCAAAAATGCGATCATTATCAGAGGCACACTAATGTCTAAAGAAGGCCGGCCTCCGAGTTGACACCCATTTCATCTCCTTGGTCCAGTTGACGCCCATTTCATCTCCTTGGTCCTTTGCAATATGGGGGATCGATATCCTCGGACCCTTCCCGATGGCAGCAGGACAGAAAATTCCTCATCGTCGTCGACTACTTCATAAAGTGGGTGGAGGCTGAACCCCTCGCATAAATAACGGAGCAAAAGGTGAGGGACTTCGTGTGGAAGTCAATCATCTGTCGCTTTGGCCTACCGAAGGCGATTATCATCGACAATGGCTGACAATTTGACAATCCAAAATTTAAAGAATTCTTCTCAGAACTTTGCATAGAACATTGATTGACATCGGTTGGTCATTCTCAATCCAACAGAGAGGCCAAAGTCACAAATCGAACCATCCTCCAAGGTTTAAAAAATAGACTTGATCGAGTGAACGATCTACGGTGGAAGAGCTTTACAACATCTTATGGCCCTACCGGACCATGCCTCGAGCTTTGATATGGGAATCTTCATTCAAGTTATCCTTTGGCATGGAAGCCATCATACCCACAGAAATTGGTCTTCCATCCCATAGAGTGGAAAGCTATGATGAGCGGGAGAACTCAGATCGCCTGCACTCCGAACTCGACTTCGGAAGAAGTGTGGGAAAAAGCATGCACCAAAATGGCTTCTTAGCAACAGAAGATCGCTCGGTATTACAACTCTCGAGTTAGAGTAAAGTCCTATGACGATCCGAGGTCTCTAAACCTATTGAGTAGGGCAAGCTAGCACCTGCATGGGAGGGACTGTACAAAATCTCTAATGTGGTTTGCCCTGGTTCTTATCGGATTGAAGACTTAGAAGGAGCTGCCTTGCCCAGGACTTGGAACTTAGAAAACTTACGGATGTATTACCAATGAAGCCCTTATTAGGGTTAAGTTCTTTTGGACCAAATTGCCGATAGCTCATAATACCTTATTAGTTGTAAGCTTTCACTTCATTTACTAACCAAAGAGTTTCCTTCAGAGGATTTAATTGTTCTTTATATTTTGTTTTTACATCACTTGAAAGAAAACGAAAGCTACCTAAGATCGAGTGCGTAGTCATTACTGTTGCCGCCGACCCCTAGTTCTCTTCAGTTCCCTGCGTGTCCTAGGGGTGTCAGATGGTTCGGGCACCTAAATCGAAGCTTGTGGGTTTTCACGCATAGGCTCTTTGGCATTAGGCTAATCCCCAAGAGGATCATCGATGGCCCGTGAGTTTTCACCCACAGGCTCTTTGGCAGTAGGCTGATCCCCAGGAGGATCGTCGAGTGCCCATGGATTTTCATCAATCCGCTCTTCAACAGTAGGCTGATCCATAGGACGGTCATCAACTTTCATCATTATATCAAGAAAAGTCCTTGCTACATGAACGTACATATCTGAAGGGGACTCGAAGACCTCCTGGATCAACTCTTCCCTATCGATGTCCGTGAGCGTCAGAAACTCCACATCGATGCTTGGAAAAAATTCCTTCGTCTTAGCTTTACACCTGTTAAAGCCTAATTCAAAAGCTCAGAAGAAGACGGCCGTGTTCTCCCCAATAGCTCGGATTTTAGTTGCAGCTTTATGATGTCTCATGGTCTTAGCCTCTTCCTTGAAGTACACTATTTTGCTGCAAAAACTGCACATCTTCCATAATGACTGTACGAGCAAGGGGGTAAGAAGAGTGCGAGAGAGAAATCAGGGACATCAAAAGTCAGCACAAAATTTTGAAGTTCCATTTGTCACACAATGGAGTTTTTTATAGCTACAAAAACAAAACAAAAGAGAAACAAGTGTACAAAAGTTATTGGGCAGTGGCGGGGACCTTCTCTTGAGGGATCTTCTCGGCAAGCTCCTCGTCGAAGTCATCATCAATAGTCGGGGCCGATGTTGATGCGACTAGGGCAGCTTCAGAGGGAGCAACGGCGGGAACCTTGTCGATAGCTGGGGTCATCACTGGAATCCTAGCTATTGGAGGATTTTCGGCATCAACCTATGCAGGGGCAGTGCCTAGGCCAGCCCAGGAGCTTCGACGATGTCGGTCTTAGATGGAGAAGCTTTGTCTACGGTAACAGCCTCTTCTCGACTATCACCACCCTCTCTTCTCTTCGGCATGCTAGGCACTACCCGGCTAAAGTCCGCTTCGAAATTAAATTCCTTTGCCAAGACACTCCTTGAAGCCTATGTAGTAAGCCAACATGGCGCCTTTGGCGACCTCGTAAGTAAAATCTTCTAAAGCCTTAAATGCTGTGAGGACCTCCTCACCAGCACGCCGTGTGCGCTCTTTGGCCGCTGCCAAAGCTGCGTCGGCCTTCTCTTTTTGTTGTTGGTGGTTGGCCCCAGCTTGTAAAATCCTTTCCTTTCAAGACACTCTGCTGGTGGTCGGCCTCCTTGCAAGTAAAATCCTTTCCTTTCTTGTTTCTCTAACTCAAGCTCCAGCTCGAAGAGCCTTATTTTTATCCGGGCCTCATCGAGATTGGCCTCCATCCGATCTCGGTCCTCCACCTTCTTCAAGGTGGCTTCAGCTAGAGTGGCGGCCGTTTCGGACCGAGAGGTGGTTACTTCAACCCTTGAAACTGTGGCTCTACCCTCGGATGTCGCCTCAACAAGCTTCCTACTTTCCTCCTTCTGCAACTTATCCTCCATGGACTTATTGGCATGGTTATAATCAGCCAATGCATCCTTGATGTAAAGCATGTTATACACCATCAGCAAGGGTGATCGAAATCTTGAGAAAGGAGAGGGCGGAAAGATACCGAAGGCAAAACAAAGAAAGTTGTGTGACATTTCCATGATGCAAATCGAGTTCATGCGGAACATGCTCCTAATCGAGATATTCCTCCGTAGGGCCTGGTCAGCTGGAAGAGCGACGAGTTCAGCTAGCTGACCATCTCTCAATGCTAATGCGTCCTTGCATATGGTCTTTGTCAAAGTTAGGATGTTGTCTTCAACGTTAAGATTGATGGGGGATCGAGCGCTTTCTTAGGAAGATCCCAATGTCCTGCTGATCGGAAGGACGACTTCGACATCATCCAAGGGAATGCTTGGAACCTATGGCCTTAGACGCTCCTCCCTTTGAGCCACCTCGTTTGAAGCCATCTCCCTTGGAGCAGCTCTTGGGGCCGGCCTCGCCACTGGCCTCTCTTGGTGGTGCAGAGCCGGAGGGACCTCAACCTTCTTCTTTGACGGCTTCGGCTTCAGAGACGAAATGGGTCTCTTCTGGCTCTTCTTCGAGTAAAAGAGCCTTAGGGCAGCCATGTCCAGCTTCATCTTTGCATTGAAGAAGAAAGGTCAACTACAAATCTACCCTAATGACTAAGGAAACTATAAAGGCAATTCAAGTAATGAGGAGATATGGTGGGGAGCGACGTGGCTGATGCCTGCATCGTATAATCCCTGCTCAGTCAAGAGGTACTTGAACTTCGAAACATGGACATCGAGCAGTTTCTTATAATCTTCAATGTCCTCCTTCAGAGGAACCTTCTTACTATTCGGCTCGAGCCAAGGCTCTTCACAAATAGTGCAGAAACCTTATGGCTGGTCGGAAGAAATAAAAAAGTATCGGTTCTTCCAGCCATCGACTGAGAAGGGCAGGCCATCGACGATCTTACACTTCAGTCTAGAGAAGTACCATCATTCTTTGTCATGCGGATGCCTCTTCAATGTGGAAAAGGACCGAAACAAGGGCGACTGAGGATATATCCTGCAGATGTTGCACACAAGGATGAAAGCGACTATAGCCCTAATGCCGTTGGGAGCTATTTGGGTTAGAAGAACCTTATAGTAGTCAAAGATATTTGGGATGAATGGATGGGGAGGAAATCTAAGCCCAGAAATTGGAGCCTCCATGTACAAGGCAATGCAGCCCTTCAGCGGTGAATAGACCCTGTTACTATCCCATCCCTCATGGTTAGGGCCCAAGGACGCTCTCTGGCTACAAGAAGCTCCCACTCGAAGACCCCAAGAGGAAATCGGATGCTTACCAATAGAAGAAGAACCCTCATTGGAACTACTAACCTCTCTAAGCCTGGGAGGGGCCATCTACCCAGGAAGAAGAAAACCTACAGACCTACGAGAAGACTAGGACAAAAGGGAAGAAAGAAGGGAAGGAACAGCCAAGAAGCTTTCTCCTGTCGGAAAAGATCACCGGTCTTCTTTTTGGCCCACTCCTTAGAAGCTCTCAGCATTCTTCTACTATTGCAATGGCGGAAAGTGCGAAGGTGAGCCATAGGGGTCCCTTAAATATTAAGCCCTGACCATCTAGATAACCGCCTTTCAACCACTAGATGGTGCGGATTTCGTCCATGGCATCATGATGTTGGCCGAAAAGATTTGCTGAAATCGCCACCAACCGAAATCATCACGCACCCTCGAATCTCATCCTGACAATCTATTGGAAAGACGTGGAGCATACATCAAACGACGTACTCGTGCACCACGTCCGGCAATTAATGCGGCGAATGGCGGCACGAGAACGTGGGATGGGCAATTATGAACCTGCAGAAAGTCACGCCTGCCGTGTTCAAAAAATCATGCCAAAATCCTTATAGCTTGTAGTCATGGAACTCTTGAATGTACACGTCGGCAGCAGCTGCAGCAGTAGCGGTAGTAGCTTCTTCCTTGAAAGGCGTGGAGAATCGGTACTCCACACAATGTTCTTGGATGGCGGTTAGGATCCACTGAGAAGAGCCAAAGGGGTTCTCACTTCTCAGCCTCCTTAGGCCAAGGATCCCACGATTGGCTTTGAGCAAAATACACCCGATCCCATGGCGATAACAGCGATGGCGACGGTGGCGTGTGGGGTCTCAGAAGCCTAGACCTGGGGCCCTGCCCCCAGTCCAACCTCAGGGCTCCTCGCCCTCTTCCCAGATGACTGCTCCTTGCGATCGGCAGTCATCTTATCTTTGATGGCTAGCTTCAAAAACTTCGGAGGTGGCTTCATCCTTACGGGAATGTTTCAATCTTTGGTGATGGAAACTCCCAGCAGTCTATGTATAGACTCCCTAAATGGTGGGAATCAATCCGCCGCCCGATAAAACGTTGCCACATGGATGATCGTCACGGGCAAAAAAAGAGGTTTATCCTATCGGAACTTGAATCAGCGACCTGTTTGCCTACCTTCATAAATGAAATCAGTTCGCGAAACGATGCCACGATTTCCAAAGCGCCTCTTGTTGACTGTCGCAACTTTCTTCCAACGGCGGATATCGACTGAAGACCTCGGAGGTTCGCTGAAGACTTACTTTCTAACTCCGAAGAGGGGTTTCAGGAAGGAGCACTCTTTGGATTGGGAAGTGGGGGGCAAATGTTGGACGGTAGTTCACTGACTGATGACGTATCTGATCTCGGATGATATTGTTACCATGAAGGACGACAAGTCGGATGATCTCATCTGCTCCCGACATCATCGGGGTTTTGCTGACCTAGGATTATCGGTGATTACCTGATCTCATGTCATTGGCCCTTGCTAACTTACCATCTTCAGTAACTTCAGTGATCCACCGATCCTCCATCTTGGCCATACATCTCGCTCCCTAACCAAGACCCGGCTAACGTTGGCATCACTAAGCAGTAAGCGACTAACTCTTGTGGAAACGCCATCAACTTTGTTGTCCTGCCGATCATGGGGGGGGCAGCAACAGGACGAAGACTCCTCATCGTCACTTAGACGACAACTCCTCAATCCGCCCAGCTTCCTCGCCAACCATTCTGTTGCAAAGAAGGCACGAGAAGCTCCTAGTGGATTCTGCCGACATGGCAGTTTGTTACGGCAGCAAATATTTCCTCTACTCGTTGGAAGTTGGCACCGTAATCGTTTCTGACACCCCACGACTCCGATGGCTAACGACCTGACAATTCGGGCATGCCTCCCTCTAGAAAAGATAGAAAGGGTAAAAAGAGAAGGATCTTTCAAGATCTGACTCTCTCATCTTCTTTGATCTATCTTCTCTCTCTCTCTCATCGCTAATGACTTAACCATCGGAGGGTCCTCCGTCAGAGAGTCACCAATCTCCTCTAGCGACGTGGACTTTCCTTACAGGTCTTCCAGCGATCAAGCCACTCTAGCACGATCCAGCTTATTGCGGACATAAGCAGCCGCAACCCATGTCAGAGGGTGCAGCAACACTCACATATATTTTCTCTTTCACATGGCTCCATGTCTGTGATCTTTCGGTTTTATTGGTTGGGTTGCTTGAAATCGGCCGTATCTTTCAGGTGCCATACAATTGCTGTGATTTTTCTTTGTACATGCCTTGTTAGTGATAGTATATGAAAGTAAAGTTTTAGAAACTTAAATTACTAAATCTCATGAAAATGCCGTATCATGTCATCCGCCAAATGAAATCTCAATCCTTTTCGAGTGGAGCACCTTCATACAATTCACTTTTGGGTAGCCATAGGCATTGCTCTGACATGGTACTTGCACACCGGATGGTCAAGTTTACACATCGGCTTGCATGGATTTTGATTGTAACTTTGCGTTGTACTTTGAGGGATAGATTTCTTGCTTATATACTGTCGTAAGTTCAGTTGTCTTCTGTTACTGACAATTCGCTATTCCAGAGAGACTGAGATACGATTTGCAGAATGCTTGCTAGTCTAATGCTCATATCTGATATTCTTGATATTGGACTTTGGTTCTCTTATCTGTAATTTCCGTTGCATTGATGCAGGATAATACATACAGGCAGTGGGGTACCAGAGGAATTGCTTTCGCAAATGTTTGGAAAAGATGATGACCCATCTGAGGAGGGTCTTAGCCTTCTCGTCTGTAGGAAACTGCTGAGGCTTATGAATGGAGATGTCCGCTACCTGAGGGAGGCCAGCAGGTCGGCTTTCATCATCTCTGTCGAACTTGCTTCAGCCCCGAAGCCCAAAGGCAAGTCAGCTCTGGTGTAAGGAGCACGACATAGGGTTCACTTTCTACACCAGTTGTTCATGGATGGGCTATTTTTCAGGGCATAGTTTAGCCCCTCCTTTCCCCACTTACCGTGCTTGTAAACTTTCTGTTTCGTTTGTCGTAAAAACTGTTCAATCCTGGAAGCTTGTTAATCCCTCCTTACGGTTTGATGATTTGTTTTTGCATATATGCCACGCAGTCTGATTTAGAAACTAAAGCTGATGCAGTTGGCTTGGTGAATTTGAGAATCCCAGCTATCATGTTCAAGTAATTAATTTGTTTGAACCTAGTGATGTGGCGTGAGGCCACTAGAGGTCTTCAATGCGCCACTGGACGACAGACATCCTAGACTCGAGTGATTAAGTGAAAGATAACTGTACAAAATGCAATTCGGGATGGTGATCTTGCTCTTATCTCCTGTTTCATAACATCTGTTTGTTGAGTGCTGCTTATCACACAATGCAATCTACGGTCTGAGAAGTACAACAAATTGCTGGAATCAAGTTGTTCATGGAAGAAATATTTGTTTCTAATGTTGCTGCACTCACAGATGATGCCATCTTTAGAGCTTTAGTTTTTCCAAGCAATGCGGTTGGTTCCGTAGTCCATCAACGGAGAAATAAAGCAGCTACTACTCCCAAACAAATCTATACATTCCTATGCTTCTCTTCGTCGATATTATTTTAGTATTTTACAATGAGTTTGTCACGAAATCCATTTTAATTAGGTAGCAGCAACGAGAACCTGGCAGGTAAACAGGAACGCGGGATAATCTTCTTTGCGCCTATTCTACTGCGATACAAGAATTAGTTCTGTTGGTGCTGTTGAAGATGTTGGAATGGGTGTTTGAGATCTTGTTGATGAGATTTACAAAATAAAATTCTGATAGGAGGTGGGCGACCTTCTTTGCGCCTATTCTACTGCGATACAAGAATTAGTTCTGTTGGTGTTGTTGAAAATGTTGGAATGGATGTTTGAGATCTTGTTGATGAGATTTACAAAACAAAATTCTGATAGGAGGTGGGCGACTTCAGTGGAAATCTTTCGATGTTTAAGTCAATTTTCTATTGGATAGAGAGAAAATGAGCATTTTGGAAGAGGAGATTCTACACCGTTGATGCGAAAATTCATCTCAAGGTCGGATTGGCTGGAGTTGTGCGATGGCGGCGAGCCAGCAGCGATGGGATGGAGACGATCGTACCTACAAGAAAAGTTCCTAATCGGAGTTGGCTTCGATGGGGATCCTTCGGTACTCAAGTCAGTTCTCCGTTCAACAAAAGAAAGAAGATGAGTGTTTTGGAGAGAAGAGTCGCATACCTTGGGGTCCCTTTTTTTTTTCTTTTATAGAAGGTTCTGGAGTTCGTTAGGATGGATTATGGGTTGTTAGTCGTGAGAGAGCACTGGGTTGTTAGAGATATTTTGTTTGCCCACTAGAATATTCTTAGGAATCATGTCAGATATTGTCTCTTCATGGCATGTGCGGAGAGTGAGTTGACAACTTGAAGCTAAAAGTGGGAACTTTAGCCTCTTGATGAACTCAAGTTCGGCATGTCTCAGGGCCTCGTCCTCAACCCCTTAAAGATCTTCAATCAGCCTACATTATGACTGGCTTCCATCTCTTGATGAATTCAAGCTCAGTTTGACACAGGACCTCGGCCATAACCTTTCGAAGATCTTCAATCAGCCCATATTGTGCTCTGACTTCCATCTCTTGATGAATTCAAGCTTGGTCTGACACAGGACCTTGGCCATAACTTTTTGAAGACTTTCAATCAGCCTTCATTGTGACTTTGGCTTCTATCTATTGATGAATTCAAGTTTGGTCGGAAATAGGACCTTGGCCACAGCCTTCCGAAGATCTTCAATCAGCCTTCATCATGACTTTGGCTTCTATTTGTCGATGAACTCAAGTTCGACTGAAAATAGGACTTCAGCCTCAGCCTTTAATGACCTTCAGTTCAGCCTACATTGTCATATCTTTGGCTGGCATAAAAATCTTCCAACAATAGCCCCCCTACTTCCAAGTTCGGACCTTGGTTCGAACGAAGGGAGTATAGTAAGTTGGACTTACCGAAGATATGATCTTTTTTTGTCATTTAGACTTAGAATCTTCTGGCTTCTTATTGAAATTGTTCGAAGGTTTTTAATTCAATCTTTAGCTTTTTGAGCTTAGATTCCTGCTAACCTCTATCTTCTAAGGTTGAATTTCTGTACATGTTAACATTCCGAGCTCGGATTACTACAGGCCTCTGCTTTTTAAGTTTAGATTTCTGCGAATATTGATATTTGAAGTTTGAATTTCTGCAGATCTTTGTCCCATGTTTAGAAATCTGAGGTTTTCACCCTCGCTAGGACGAGGTTATCCTCCTGTCTTAAATAATCGGAGGGTTTCTCTCTATATTAGGATGAGATTCTTCTCTTATCTATGGGGGTCCTTGCTTTGCTCATGTTAGAATGAGGTTCTCCTCCTATTTTCAACAGAGCTATAGGGGCACATAAGGGCCATTGAAAGGGCCTCTCCCCTTCTCTCGTCTTAGACTAACGATGTCTTCGCTTTGCTCATGTTAGGACGAGGTTCTTTTTCTATTTCTAACAGGACTATAGGAGCACGTAACGGCCATTGAAAGGGCTTCTCCCCTCATCTCATCTTAGATTAACGAGGCCTTCAACTTTGCTCATATTAGGATGAGATTCTCTTCCTATTCTCAACAGGACTGTAGGAGCACATAAGGACCGTTGAAGGAGCCTCTCTCCTCTCATCTTAGACTAACAAGGTCTTCACTTTGCTCATGTTAGGATGAGGTTCTTCTCCTGTTCCTAATAGGACTGTAGCGGCACGTAAGGGCCGTTGAAAGGGCCTCTCCTCTCATCTTGTCTTAGATTAACGAGGCCTTCGACTTAACAAGAACAGAAGTTTGAAAGTTTTTCACCATGAGTTTTCTGTTTGGAGAGAAAACTCCTCTCCTCTCATCTTAAGTTATCGGGGTCTTCTTTGATTGATATTCTTGTTAAGTCTGCTTCCTTGGCCTTGATTCTTTTTTAGCTTGAATTTGGGCTTGGTAGTTCGATCTTGATCACGATTTTGACTCTGGCTCGACTATGATTTTAACTTCATCTCAGTTGTGATTTTACCTTCAGCTTATCCTTGATTCTGACATTGGTTTGATCTTGAATCTGACCTCATCTCGGCTTAAGCTTTAACCCCAAATTTTCTTTTTTTGGTGAGCTCGATTTACTGAGGTTGAATTTTTATTAGCCTCAGCTTTTTGAGCTTGAACCTATGCAGACCTTAGACTTGTATGATCTCTGTCTCGGATTTGTCTTGCTTTCACTTTGGATAGATCTTGAACTTGACCTCGGATGGGTTTGGATTTCGACTTCAGCTTTAGCATTTATTTTCACTTCAACTTTAGCCTTGGTTTCTTGAACTTAGTATTCATTGGCTTTGAATTTGGCCATGATTTTGGTATCCTATAGTCCTACAAGAAAGAAAAGAGGAAAAAAATAATAAAATAATAATGAATAGAAGTTTGGAAGTTTTTCATCATGAGTTTTCTGTTTGGGGAGAACTCGAGTTATGTTTGTCTATCCTAGTTCAGATCAGACTTTGTCTTCTTCTTTTCTCTCTCTCTCTCTCTCTTTCTTTTGTATTAATTTGGCTTTGAATGAAATTCATAGGGCAGAGTGTGGAGATTGTAGCCTTTTTTTTACGTATGATCTTGAGGTTGCTTCAAGTCAGCTTCGACATCGTTTGATGCGAAATGCGCACGAAAGAAATTTGGAAGGGGTCGAACAGATGCATGCATGGGGGACTTTGGCCCGTGCTTATTGAGTACTTCGGGAGCCACTTGGTGGCGGGTTCAGCCGTGCTGGAGATGCACGGACCTTGGCATCATCGTGGTAGATTCGTCCACACCGGCTGGACACGCATAGGCGCAAGGGGAGAGGACCGGCTGGCTTCCTCTTTCCTCCTCTTCTTGTTCTTTTCTTCTTCTCTCTTATTTATTTACTTATTTATTTATTTATTTATTTTGGAGGAGATCAGCGCTGACTGAGATCGCGATGGAGGACCTCGATGCCACCTGGGTGAATTTTGGTGTCGCTGCGATGGGTTCGACCGCGCGCGAGCACACGGAAGGAGCTCTACTAGAGGGGCACGCTCAGACGCACGAGAGAAAAGCTTAGCCGTAGGGGGCAAGAAGCTCGGCCGCAGCTGAGGGCACATGGAGAGGAATAGGTTGGCCAGAGGGGTCTCTTGAGCGTGCAGGAGTGGGAAGATTGGCCGAGGTCGCTTGAGGTGCAGGGAGAAGAAGATCAGTGGGAGTCATTACATCTGATGCGTTGGATAGAGGAGATCTACCTGATGGCTACGATGGGTGCAGGAGAGAGGAGGAAGATTGGTCGGATGCGCAGGGACTAGGGAGAGCCTGCGGATGCCTATCCCGCCCTTCCTTCCTTCTTCTCTGTTTTTTGAAATAGAGAAGCTTTTGTTTTTCTATTTTTTGAGAGCAGGTCGACGCCACCTAATATTGCGACGAAAGCCTCCGGTGCCGTGGGTCGCGCCTAGGAGTGGAAAGATCAGAGGGGTCATCGCGGGAGGAGATCAGCCACTGCACTTGATGCACAAAAGGAAGAAGATCGACCGCGGTGCATGATGCACGGAAGGAAGGAGATCGATCACAGTGCTTGGCACATGGAAGGAAGGGGATTGACCATCGGGGGCCAGTCGGATGCACCCAAGTGCCGCCTAGGAGCGGGAAGACCAGAGGGGCACCACGAAGGAGGAGATCGATCGGGGGAGGAGGTCGTTGGTGCCATCGCGGCTGCGCCTAAAGCGCGAGGGAGGTCGGCCAGATGCGTGCGAACGCATGGAAGAGGAGAGATCGATCGGAGAGGTGCCGGCTGCTTCTTCCCCCCTTCTTCTTCTTCTTTTGTGGGAGGAGGTCGGTGCCGCCAGAGATCGCAATGGGGGACTTCGGCACTGCTAGGACCGCGAGGGAGAAGGAGGTTAGCTTAGATCTCTCTCTTTTTATTTTTGAAGTCGGCACTGCTTGGAATCGTGAGAGAGATTGGCGGAGCGCATGCGTGAGAAGGACATCGACCAGTTGGATCGCCTGGGCTAGGGAGAGACCTGCGGACATCGTTTTCTCTCCTCTTTCTTTCTTCTAAAAGTCAAAATCTGAGCAGATCTGCCAATAGCTCTGGGACGAGAAGAGCCAAATGCAATTGCATATAGTAAAAATTGGAGTAACATTAAAAGCATATAGGATTTCAGTGTTAAATACAACTGAGTAAAAAATCACTTGAGGTAATAAGAGATCAAATAAAATTAATAGCATGTAGAGTTTCAATAATAAATCCAACTTGTGAGTAGTATGTAGCAATTAAATATTAGTCATCAATATGAATATACGATATTTGAAGAAGAGCCATAAAACTTCTAGTTAATTGATAAGGATGATCCACTGTTCAGATGGTGCATGATAGTAGCTGAGTTTTTGGATCCACATATCCCATTTAACAGAGCATTCTATGAAAAATAATAAATAGTTGCAGTAGTATCTAAGAAAATGACACATCCCTTAGTTTGAAAAATATATCTCTGATTTGATCCAGATAGATAAAATTTATGACCCATGAGAGTAATGAATAGAAATGATATCATAGTCTCGAATGAAGATGTGATAAATATAACAGCAGGATGCCAAAGTAACCGCCAGCCCAAGAAAGCCTCTCTTTGTTCTCTTCTAATTTTTTGATATCCCTCTATTTTTTTCATCTCTCCTCGGATCTCAGTCTCTTCATTTCATTTTGAATTTCAGAGGTTGTTATTATTTTACCCAGCACATCGGAATGCAAATGAAGATCCTCCTTCTAACACTCGATTCTATCCAAAACTCAAGAGAATGGATGAAAAATTAAGAATGTAATATGACTAAAAAATATGCATAATTATATTTCTTATCTGGATCTTGTGATATTTTTGCTAGTTCAGATCATCCTTATTATGATCTTCTTCTTTGTCTGGATCCTTTCTTCGATTGAAATTTTTTTCTTATTTGGAGCCCCCCAATTTGAGTCTGGATGGGACCTGTTGAAGATGGATGCCGAATCTCGTCGGTATTGGAGCAATGCGATGAAGCTTTTCTCGCTAGACACTCATTTCTTTCCATAAACGGGCTCAAAGGTCCTCTTTCTAGCACCATCTATTGATGCGGAAATCCATCTCAAGGTTGAGTTGGCTAAAGTTGTGCGATGGCAGTGAGCCGACGATAATAGGATGGAGACGATCGTACCTGCAAGAGAAGTCTCCGACTAGAGTTGGCTCCGATGGAGATTCTCCGATGCTCAAGTCAGTTCTTTATTCAACAAAGAAAAGAAGATGAGCATTTTGGAGAGAAGAGTCACGTACCTTGAGGTCCCTCTTTTTCTCCTTTTATAGAAGGTTTTGAAGTTCGTTAGGATGGATTATGGGTTGTTAGTCATGAGAGAGCAGTAGATTATTAGAGATATTTTATTTGTCTACTAGAATATTATCAAAAATCATATTAGGTATTAT
Source organism: Cocos nucifera (assembly GCA_006176705.1). Lineage (NCBI taxonomy): Eukaryota > Viridiplantae > Streptophyta > Magnoliopsida > Arecales > Arecaceae > Cocos > Cocos nucifera. The sequence goes on from QRFJ01000632.1 coordinate 798,585, forward strand.
CCCCTCATGGCATGTGCGGAGAGTGAGTTGACAACCTGAAGCTAAGAGTGGAGATTTTGGCCTCTTGATGAACTCAAGTTTGGCCTAACTCAGGACCTCATCCTCAATCTCTTAAAGATCTTCAATTAGCCTACATTATGACTGACTTTCATCTCTTGATGAATTCAAGCTCGGTCTGACATAGGACCTTAGCCACAGTCTTTCAAAGATCTTCAATCAGCCCATATTATGCTCTGGCTTTCATCTCTTAATGAATTCAATCTCGATCTAACATAGGACCTCGGCCATAACTTTTTGAAGATCTTCAATCAGCCTTCATCATGACTTTGGCTTCTATCCGTTGATGAATTCAAGCTCGATCAAAAATAGGACCTCGACCACAGCCTTCTGAAGACCTTCAATCAGCCTTCATCATGACTTTAGCTTCTATCTATTGATGAACTCAAGTTCGGCTGAAAATAGGACCTCGACCTCAGTCTTTAATGACCTTCAATTCAGCCAACATTGTCATGTCTTCGGCTGGCATAAAAATCCTCCAATACATACCTTGGGGTTCCTCTTCTTGCTTCTTTTAAAGAAGAAAATCAAAATTTATTAGGATAGACCTATAGGTTGTTAGGATGAGCCATCTACCCATTGGCCAGGTTGTTAATCATGGGAGAGCACTATATTGTCAGAGATTTCTATCTCTCATTAAAATATCCTCAAGAATTATGTCAGGCACTATCCTTTTATGTCATGTGGGAAGGATCACCTCTTAATTATATGAATTGACAACTTGGCATTGAGAGCATGGGGAGCTTGCTTTGCTTTTCTTATGACCACCCCTTTTTTGATAAGGGTTGATGTATCGAGCTATAATGATCCTCTTGGGGGCCAACAATTAAAACTGGGAGTGAGGATCGATGTTAGAATCAGAGGTCAAGATGGGGTCGGATGCATGCTAAGAGCGTCGGCATCCGTAAGCAGAAGCTAGAGCATAATGATTTCTAAAGTGCATGAAAGCTGAGGCATGGATCATCATCTCACATTTTCAGCTAGTACAAAAATATCCCTAACAATAGCCCCCTACTCCTAACTCCGAGCCTTGGTTCGGACAAAAGGAGTATACCAGATCGGACTTGCCAAAGACATGCCCTTTTGTGTTATCAGATTCCTCAAATTTTTTATTGAAGTTGTTCAAAGGTCTTTAGCCTTTTGCTCGGATTTAATTTTATCCTTTATTTTTTGAGCTTGGATTTTTGATGATTTTGGCTTTTTGAGCTCAGATTTCTATTGATTTTGGTCTTCTGAGGTCGGATTTATGTTGATATTAGCCTCTTGAGCTAGGATTTTTTCTAACCTCAATTTTCTGAGCTTGAATTTCTACTGATTTTGGCCTTTTGAGCTTGGATTTCTCCTAGCCTCAACATTTTGAGCTCGAATTTCAGCTGACTTTAGCCTTCTAAGCTCGTATTTCAGCTAATTTTGACTTTCTGAGGTTGGATTTTTACTGACCTCGGCCTTCTGAGATTGGATTTTTATTGATATTGGCCTTCTGAGCTTAGATTTCTATTAGCCTTAATCTTTTGATTGATATGATCTCACTTTGGATTTTGATGCTTTCTCATTTAAGAATGAGGGCACTTCTTCTTCTTTGGTGCTTTCTTGTTTGAGAATGAGGGCAAGTCTTCTTCTTTGGTGCTTTCTTGTTTGAAAATGAGGGCATGTCTTCTTCTTTTAGGGCTATTTTCATTTAGAGATGAAGCATCGTTAAGAAATTCTGTGGCTATACTCGTATTCATAAACGAGGTGCCTTTTCTAAGACTATTTTCATCCAGAGACGAAGTGCCATTGAGGAATTTCGTGGCTTGATCGAGGTCTTCTTTGCCCCAAATAGTTAGAGTTTGTGGGCTCTACTTGACACCTTTTGGCCATTATTATCGCTATCTCTATTCAACTTGCCTATTGGTAATGACGTCTTTTGGCCGATGTCATAATAGATCTGTACAAGGAATGAATGCACTTGCCGGATTGATGTTGATTTGTTAGTTTACCTCTAGTCGGTCTTTTTTGGTTGATGTTCTTGTTAGGCCAGCTTCCTCGGCCTTCTGGGATCAACCTCATTCTAGTCGGCCTTCTCGACCTCCTTCTGAGGTTAGACTCCTTCTGGTCAGGTCAGCTTCTTCGGTATTGATTTTTTCTTGGCTTGAATTTGGGCTTGGTAGTTCCACCTCGATCATGAATTTAACTTCAACTCGATTGCAATTTTAACTTCAGCTTGATTGTGATTTTAGCTTCAGCTTGTCCTTGATTTTGACTTCGGTTTGGTCTTGAATCTGACCTCAGTCTGACTTAGGTTTTAGCCTCGGATTGGTCTGAGATCTGACTTTAGCTTGGCTTAGGTTTGGATCTTGAATTGATCTTTTGATGAGCTCAGCCTACCAAAGTTAGATTTCTATTGGCCTCAGTCTTTTGAGCTTAAATTTCTGCAGATCTTGAATTTGTATGATCTTTACCTTGGATTTATCTTGCTTTCATCTTGGATGGATCTTGAGCTTGACCTTGGATTGATCTTGAGCTTGATCTTAGCTTGGTCTTGAGCTCACATAATCTCTCCTTGATTCAGACTTTATTTTTCTCTCAGCTCTGATTTTTATTTTTGCTCGAGCTTGATTTCTTTCTCGGCTTAGGTTTGCTTTTGTCATCGACTTAGCTTTCATTTTAACTTCATCTTCGACTTCAGTTTCTAAAACTTAGCTTTCATTTTGACTTTGGGTTCGGTCATGCTAGGAGCGCTTGGACCTCGACACTATGACTTTGGCCACAAGGGGAGGCAGGGGCGGCTCAACATATATGGAGGCCTAAAGCTAAATATTAAAATGAGGCTTGTTGGTGCAGAATCTGGTTGATGTCGGATCGAGCTAGAGTCGAGAAAGATGAGATTATTGTCGGTGACCTACAAAATAAAGTTCCATCCGAAGTCGATGGTGGTGGCTCCGATAGGATCCTCCAACGATCAAATCAGCTTTTCTAATCAACAGAAATGGAATGCTCAAGTAAGAATTCAGTAGAATTTTGGGAAGAAGAAGAGAGCTTAGAGAAAACGTATATAAAGGATCTCTTTTATAGACAGAATCTATAGCAGATTGATAGTGACGGTCGTAACCGTATGGTAGTGGGTCGCTCGGAGCCACGTGAAGTTTATTATGGAGAGAGGTATCCGTTGCCATGATGTGGCCGTTCGTTGAGATTTAATAGTTGAAGTTCGGAGGAAGCAGGCATTGGTTGGTGAAAAGCTTTGACATACATCAATTTCAGAGGAGTTCAGACTCCTAAAAAAAACTTGACTAAAGAAGAAATTTGGAAGAAGTTCGGCTCCTGAAAGAATTAGACTGAAGAAGAAATTCGAAAGAAGTTTGGCTTTTGAAAGAATTCAACTAAAGGAGAGGTCTAGAAGGAGTTCGGCTCCTATAAAAATCTGACTAAAGGAGAAGTCTGGGCTCATATAGAAATTCGACTGAAGGAAAAATTTGTAAGAAGCTCGGCTCCTAGAAGGATCCGACTAAAAAAAAAATTCGAAAGGAGTTCGGCTCCTAGAGGCACTTGACTGAAGGAGAAATCTTGAAGGAGTTTGGCTTCTGGAGGCATCCGATTGAAGAAGAGGTTCGGAAGAAGTTCGGTTTTTGGAGGCACTTGATTAAAGGAAAAATCTTGAAGAAGTTTAGCTCCTGAAGGTATCCGACAGAAGAAGAGGTTCAGAAGGAGTTCGGCTCTTGGAGAAATTTGATTGAAGAAGAAGTTCGGAAGGAGTTTGGCTTCTGAAGGCATTGGATTGAAAGAGAAATTCGAAAAAAGTTCGGCTCCTGGAGGAATCCGAATGAAGAAGAAATCTGGGAGGAGTTCGGCTCCTATAGGAATCTGACTAAAGGAGAGGTCCGGAAGAAGTTTGGCTCCTGGAGGAATCCAACTGAAGAAGAAGTTTGGCTCTTAGAGGCACTAGACTGAAGAAAAAATTTAGAAGAAGTTCGGTCGCTGGAGGGGCCCGACTGATAAAGAAGTCTGGAAGGAGTTCGACTAGGGTTCGAAAGGAGTTCGGCTAGGGTTCGATCGTTAAAGGAGTTCGACTGGAGTTCGACCGTTGAAGGAGTTTGGTTGGGTTCGACCGTCAGACAGAGAATTTCTGATTGAAGTTCTTCCATGATTATCGATTGTATTAGGCTAAGCATCAGATTGGACTTCAATGGGAGCAAAATTTATCCCCAACAAGACTTTTTTAAAAAAAATAAAATTTATATATTTTTTATAAAAATTTTATTTTTCTTGCTTTTTGAGATGCAAAATTTTTAATTAAATTTTTATAATCAGGTTCTTCTAATATTTCTTTTTCAATTGATAATATAGCCAATCCACTTAATCTTTCTTGAGACATTGTTGATCTTAAGTAAGATTTTATTAATTTTAGTTTTAAAAAATTTTTTTCTACCGAAGCAACACTTATTGGAATTGTTAACATTATTCTAAAAGCAATATATGCATTTGGAAAAGAGTCAAGTTTTCTTATATAATTGAGTATGTCTATCGGACTGTTATCTTCTACTTGTATAATTTTTTTTAAAACTCTTAGCTCTAAAAATAAATCTAAACCATCAATATCAGAGTAGTAATTATATTTTAAAGAACATTCAAGATTAAGGCAATATTCTTTCAAATTATCATTGTTTAGTGACTTCAATTCTTTGCCGCTAAATAGAAAATCAAAAATATTTTCATATATCTTAAACTATTCAAATCTATTTTGGAGTGAAAAAAATTGCTTGATCTACTATATATAAGAAATAATCAATTCTAAATGATTCTTCAAGAGATTTTATTATTTCATTGTCAACATTCTCATCAAATTATTTTTTTCTACGAATGATATGTTTATCATAAAATTTAGGTTCTATTTTTATTTCGGATGCAATTTCTTTAGAAAAAATCATCGCGGATGCAAATCCATCTTCTCTATATTTTTCAAAAAAAGAAAGAAGATCTTTTAGTTGTTCTATAACGACATCAATACGCATATCTTTTGATTGTAAACTTTTGCTAATGGAGTTAACAACAAATAATATATCATACCAAATAGTTATGCCCAACAAAAACTCAAAATTTTCAAGCTCATATGTTGCTAAGCAATTAGCTTTGCTTTTGGTTTTAGGATCTTTACTAACTTTTGCTAATTTTAATAAAGCATCTCTTATTTGTGGAGCTTGGAATCTTATTGCTTTAAAACTTTCAATATGACTTTTCCAACGTATTTGTGATAATGATTTAAGAGTTAGACCAGATACATTATCTTGTAAAATTTTTCATCTTTTAGTAGAAGAAGAAAATAGTGAATATATATGTTGTACCACTCCAAAAAATGATATAGCTTTAGTACAAGAATTAGCCATATCATAAAGTACTAAATTTATATTGTGACAACCATATGGTATATAAAAGAATCTAGGATTTATATCTAAAAGTCTTTTTTGCACTTCTTGTTGTTTGCCCTTCATATTAGATCCATTATCATATCCTTGTCCTCTTAAATTATTAATGTCAAGTCCAATATGTTTTATTTTATGCACCATGGCATCAAAAAGATCTTTTCCACTTGTATCATCTACTTTTAAGAATTCAAAAAAAATATTTCATAATTTTAATTGGACTTGATGAAATATCCACACATCACAATATAAAGGACATTTGCTCTTGATGATTTGCATCTAGAGTGCAATCAAGTATTATTAAAAAATATTTTACTTCTATAATTTTTTTAATAATTTTATTTTTAATTTCACTTGGTAATAAATTTATTAATTCATTTTGTATATTATGTTCAAGGTAATGAGTATGAATTTTATTATCTTTAATACATTGAATATATTCTTGCATCATCGGATCAAATTCTGCAATTATTTCAATTAGACTTAAAAAATTATCATTATTTTCTTGATAGATCTTTTTATTTTTTCCATGAAAAGTTAAATTTTTTTTACCAAGAATTTTTACTACCGCAAGAATTCTTAATAATACTTTTTTCAATGTTTTTCATCTCTATTTATTTGTTCTTGAACACTTTTATCAATTATTTTATTTTTCAACAATCTCGTTTCTAAATCAATCCATGAACTCATATTAATAATATGCTCATTACTCATCTCATGACTCTTAAGCTTAGCACTAAGATTTCTTCAATCTCTAGTGCCAATATTAGCTAGTTTACTTGTACTAGAAGTAGAGTTAAATAATTTACAACAAAAATAAAATACTTTATCTAAGTCTTTTGAATAAACTAGCCATCTTCTTTCATGCTTTTCCCCATTTGCCAACTTTTGAATATAATATGTAGTAGAAAAATATCTTAAGAATTCATCTTTAGGAAAATCTATATCATTGACTAAAATTGGACCTTTTTCTACTAATAAATCTCTCAAATATGTATTAATATTTATCCATTGACTTGGATCATAAATATTTTTAGGAATTCAATCATTTAAATTAACTGGTTGGTTCTCTTCATCATGAGTTTGAGGGTCATTTTGAATCTCTTCGTTAACATCTTCTTGTTTTAGTATTTCATTATCATCTAACTCTAAAAGATTATTAACTTCTTCATTTAAGGAGCATTCACCAATATTTTTCTGATTTATTATTTTTATTATTTATAAAAAAATTATCAATAGCTTCTTTTTGAGATTGTATTAAACTTTCAATTCTTCTATTCTTTTGAAGCTTTGAATAACTAGATTCATATTTTTGAATTAATATATTTAAATTTTTATTATAAATTACTAAAAAAATAACTATTATAATTATCTTATATTTTTTAAATGGCTAATACAAGATCAATAATTAAAATTTCTAATTCAATGAATCATCTATTAAATAAAATAAAAATAATATAATAATATAATATAAATTTTAAATTAAATAAAAAAATTATAGAGATTAGAATAATAGTATCTGATTGTCGAATGCTAATTACAAATCGGATGAATAATCAACTAATTATTTGTGCTATTGTGTAGGGCAGCAAAAGTATAGAAATAAGTTAGAATCTATTACAAGAAGAAGAGTAAACAAAGTTAGAGAAAAAAAATAAAAAAAAAAAAAATTATAGGATGATAATATATAGCATTATCGTTGGAAACTGATTAGAGTCCGAATGATTATGGCTAGTGGGCAAACGGAAACATTTACTAGCCTCCTATTTTTCCAACCACCGGCGACTACGTGGCTTAAATCTCGACTCTGTCCGTCTGCGGGAACGTCCGAAACGGAAAGGGCTGAAAGGTAGTGCCTTCCTAGCTCCCCCGGGCCCTGACGGCCATGCGGAGATGCGAACCTCGACGGAGAAGAGCCGGAGACCGGGGTTTGGAGATGCCTCTCAAGGCCTTCGGGCTCTACTAGAGCGCTGCCATCAGGACTAGGGCAAGTCCCCATTTTTTCAATCGACGGGGCGTCGGGGTGGGTCAGCGGACGGCAGATCGCCTATGACGGCCGACGGGCGACGGGTTCGGTGTCGAGTCAGGAACAGAAAAGCTGAAAGCGGAAAGAAAAAACCGATCGACGGTGGCCTGTGTCGTGCCTCTCCTCACGGCCATGTCACCCAGCCCTCGTCCGCCTCGAGGGTCGAGGCCTCTCTCCGCAAGCCCTTCGATGAATCTTTCATCTTCGATCAGTCGACGACGATCTTTGGTGGAGACAGTAGATCTGGGCTTTGGTGATTGCTTGATTGGTGCCACGATTTGGCTTCCGCGGTGGCCGATGGGGCACGGTTCATCTTCTCGCGGGTTGGTGGGTGGATGGCTGAACGGGATGCATCACGTGGTGATCGATGGAGGGTCCAGGGGCCTAAAACAAGAGGGGCAGGGAGGAGGCCTAAGACAAGAGCTTTGGTGGCTTCGCCCTAAAGTCGGCCCTGGGGCGAAGCTTCATGCGGGTGACTCGAGGGCAAGGGCTTTGGTGGCTTTGCCCTAAAATCGGCCCTGGGGCGGAGCTTCATGCGGGTGACTTGAAGGTGGGGGGTTAAGCGCATGCGAGGAGAACCTCGCCTGTGAGTGAGTTTGGTGCCATCGGAGATGCAGTGAAGGAGGTGGCGACCTTGGATCCATGCATTTGGGCGAGGTTGGCATTGCGGGGATGAGGCACGCATGCAGGGAACCTCGAATCCATTTTCGAATAACTTGTAGTGCCATCGGAGGGGACCTCGGCGCCATCTGCAGATGACCAAGGTACCATTGGAGGCGATCTCGGTGCCATCCGCGACGAGATTTACGAGCAGGGCCTTTGGAGCGTTTAACTGACGAGGTTTGGCGCCGAAGACGCATGCGGGGGGGAGTTTCAGAGCCTTCGGTCCTAGCTCCGATGTCGGTACCTTCCATTTTTTAAAAAAAAGAAACGAGAGAGAAATAATGGCGCAATTCCAAGGGCACATATGCCTGTGTCTCTGTCGAATCCTGGCTTTTCGATGGGACTCTTTGGTGGTCATCGCCGGCCGCAACAGACGAACAGGTGGGGAGTTCGTTGATGGTGTCTGAAGTCTCACTCGTGGCCTGATGGAGTCCAGCGTTCGGAGGGGAGGCAGTGGTTCCTGATCCAGGCAAGATCGGCACCATCGAAGATAAGGCTTGATTAGGGAGAGCTCAGAGCTTGGTGTCGGAGATGTACATAAATGCACAGGAAGGGAGCCAACGACTTTGTCCGCGCTGGGACTGCCGGATTGGCATTGCGGGGGACTTCGGCACCGTTCGAAGTTGGACGTACATGCCGGGAGCTTCACCGCAGCTGCAGGCGGGTTCGGCCATGCCTGGGCATGCGGGGGAGGAGATCGGTCGGAGAGGCACCGGAGATGCAAGGTCAGCCGCACTTGGGCACGCGGGAAAGGAGATTAGCCGGACGCGCGCGGGCTTGGGGGATGACTTCGCTTCCTTCCTCTTTTCCTTTTCTTCTTTTCCTAGGGGGCTTCGTGGTTCCTGATCTGGTGGAAATGAAGGCGTCGATCTAGCAAGATTCGGCTTTGAAGATGCATGCGTGCACACGGGAGCGGGACCACCAATCTGGCGAGTCTCAGCGCGGAGATTGCGCGCACGCGGGGAACCTCGATCCGGCCTCGGGGTCACCGGAGAAGCGTGCGGCCGTTGGATCTGATTTCAACATCGGGAGAGGTCGTGCGGGGTGGTGAAGGCGGCTCCAACGCTGACGCTGCCGTGTGTGCAAGTGGGGAAGGCCGATGATGGCGTGCATGCATGCGGGGAAGGCCAGTGACTGCCAATCCCTTACCCATTCGCCCCTCCCCCTCTTCTCTCTCTCCTTTTTTTTTTTTTTTTTTTTTTAATTTTTTTTTTTTATGGCCTCCTTCGTCGTTGGGGTTCCTTTCCTGGTTGAGATATCCTTTACCGAGAGCCGAGGTGAGGATGATCCTGAAAAGCGGAGCAACGCAATGCTCGTCGGATGATGACTTTTTTTTGTAAACTATTGGTACAGAAATAGGACCACCGACGTAGATGTTAAAATAGGTATTTGAGATCTTGCCGAGATTTATAAAATAAAATTCTGATCGAAGATGAATAACTTCGGTGGGATCTTTCAATATTTAAATTAGTTTTTTTGTTCAATTAAGAAAATATGAATATTTTGGAAGAAAGAAAATAGAGAAAACCACGAATCTTGGGGTTCCTCTTCTTGCTTCTTTTAAAGAAGGAAGCCAGAATTTATTAGGATAGGCTTATAGGTTGTTAGGATAAGTCGTCCGTTACGATAGGCTTATTAGGATGAGTTGTCCATTAGCCAGGTTATTAATCATGGGAGAGCACCGTATTGTCAGAGATTTTTGTCTCTCATTAAAATATCCTCAAGGATCATATCAGACATTATCTTCTTATGGCATGTGAGGGAGACCACCTCTTAATTAGGGGTGTAAATGGATCGGGTCCTAATATTGGACCCAGACCCAATCCAATTAAAAATTGGGTCGGATCGGCTCGGATCCATAATCAAAAAATTTGCCCCATTGGATCATTTGGGTTGGATCGAGTCCATATATAACTCGGTCCCAATTTAAAAATTTTAGATCCGGTTCGAATTTAAATTTTGATCGGACACAGTTCGTATGGTAAATTAACATATGCAAAGTTTATAACAAAAGAAAATAAACATTACTTTGCCTTGATTCTTAATTTATAAATAATTTTTTAAAATCTTATAGTCAAATTGAGTAAAACTTTTAAAAAATAATAATACTATAAAAGCATTTGAAATTCCAATCTCACTCTATTTATTTTATAGTTTAAATGTTGGATTTAATATTGAATTCAGATCGAATTGGGTCAGATCCAAATTTAGTAAATCCAGACCTAACCTAAAATATTGAACGGGTCTAATTTTAGAACCCGAGTCGGCCTCACGGGTCCTTTAAAATGGGTTGGATCGGATCTAAGCGGGTCGGGCTGGATCGGATCATGGGTCAACCTAATTTACAGCCTTATTCTTAATTATATATGTTGGAGGTAAATTCCGCTCCTACCGAAGTTCAGTCGGATGCTCAGTGGATAATACAATCGGTAGTCATGGAAAAGCTTCAGCAGACGAGCCCCTTCCAAACTCCTTCAATCGGTCAAACTCATTAGCGGCCAAGCCCCGAACTCATTAGCGGTCGAACTTCTCTAAAAGCCAAACTCCTTTCAAACTCCTCCAGTAGTCGAGCTTCTATGAGAGCTGAGCTCCTCAGCGGTCGGACTCCTCCTTTAGTCGGACTTCTATGGAAGTCGAACTCCTTACAGATTATTAATGGATTCCTACAGGCGATCCCACTACTGAACGGTTATAATTATCATACGACAATAATAATTATTATTTATCAAGATAACACGATCGACATTTATCAAGTCAATCACGATCGGCATTTATCAGGATGGTTATGATAGTTATTAATCAAGATAATTACAACAAGCTCCACTTATAAAAAGGACCCTCCAGATACGCTAAGCTCTAAGCTTTTCTCTCTCCTTGAAACTCTGTCGAACTCCACACTGAGCACTCTATTTCTGTTGGCTAGAGCTAACTTGACCGTCGAAGGATCCTACCGGAGCCACCCCCACCGACTTCGAATGAAACTTTGTTTTGCAGGTCACCGACGGCAATCTCGTCCTCTTTCACTCCAGCTCGATCCGGCATCAACTAAATTCTGCACCAACAGATTTGGCGCTAGAGGAAGGGCCCTCTATTCTTAAGATTCTCTTGATCTTAAAGGAGTGCTCAACAGCGATTTAAAGTTCTTCTCAGAAAAAATATCTCTCAAGAGAGCTTCGATTTGACGATCGGCGGCCTCCGCGCCAGGTCCATCTGCTCTCGCTTCAGTCTGGCAACCCAGGCTCCACCTGAAGCTGCAGTAGATGTGGAGCAGTTCAACCTACTGGTCCAGCAGGTTTGTGGCCTCACCGAGATGATGCAGGCCGTGCGACAGCTTTCAGCGGTGACTTTACTAGCAAACCCACCATCATGATGCCAGGAACCGACCTTAAGAAAGAGCATTTGGCCTAGCATACCAATCGTCCTTAGGAACGAGAAACAGAGAGCAGAAGTTCTCCCATAAAAGATTTCACAGGAGGCGGAATGAAATTCGACCGCGCTCACGATCTCCTCAATGCAAGCGAGGCTGAACTCCCCCTCAAGCTCGTCATCAAGAAAGCCCCGACAAAGGTTTCACAGGAGGCGGAATGAAGTTCGGTGTAAGTGAGGCCGCTGAACTTCCTCTCGAGCTCATCATCGAGGAAGCCCCGACAAAGGGGCATGAAGTTCTTCCGCAGGTTTCATAGGAGAGCGGAATGAAGTTCGGCTGCGCTCACGACCTCTCCAACACAAGCAAGGCCCGAACTCCTTGAGCTCGTCATCAAGAAAGCCCCGACGGAAGGGCGTGAAGAAGTCCTCCCCCCAGAAGCTAGAACCACTATTGAGAGAGGAACGACAAGAAGATCGGCCGTCTCCCGGCATCATAGACGCTATCTCTGGGGCTTGGTACTTCAACGGGCTGTCATCTTTCAGCATCAAAGTCAAGAGAAGCTTGCTCCAAATTGAGAAGGCCAGCATGAGATGGAGGAGGTCGTCCGGTCCGAGATTTACTATCCGAGGAAACTCGGAGGAACAATGGCCCCACGATCCTGAAACGGGAATATGCTGCCAGTAATTTTTCTTCAGTAAAATTCTTCCATTTCAATAATATTGTTTCTGGGTCCAAAAACTATGTGATGATAGGGAAGAAGCAGTCAATAGTTTCTTGGTGTAAAAACTACGTGATGACAGAAAAGAAGCAGTCAATAGTGGCCGTGTTAGGAATAGGAGTAGAACCTCGTCCTAACACGAGCAGGTCAAAGACCTTCAACCTCGACTAGAGATAAGATATCTTCTGAGCGACTATGTCAACCTCGGCTACAGGAGATAAAATCTTTTCCGAGGCAACCTCGGCCACAGGAGATAAGATCTCTCCCGAGTGCCCGCAACATCCTCGACTGCAGGAGATAAGACTCCCCCAAGCGCCCGCAACGACCTCAGCTGCAGAAAATAAGATCTCCCCCAAGGGTTCGGGCCGACCTCGACTGTAGGAGATAAGATCTCCTCCGAGCATCCACATCAACCTTGGCCGCAGGAGATAAGATCTCCCCCGAGGGTCTGGGCCGACCTCGACTGCAGGAGATAAGATCTCCCCTGAGCATCCGCATCAACCTCGACCGTAGGAGATAAGATCTCCCCCGAGGGTCCGGGCCATCCTCGACTGTAGGAGATAAGATCTCCCCCAAGCGTCCGCATCAACCTCGACTGCAGGAAATAAGATCTCCCCCGAGGCAACCTCGACCGCAGGAGATAAGATCTCCCCCGAGGCAACCTCGGCCGTAGGAGATAAGATCTCCCCCGAGCGGTTGGGCCAACCTCGGCTGCTGAAGATAAGATCTCTTTCGAGCGTCTGTATCAACCTCGGCTGTAGGAGATAAGATCTCCTCCGAGGCAACCTCGACCGTAGGAGATAAGATCTCCCCCGAGGGCTCGTCTCAACCTCGACTGTAGGAGATAAGATCTCTCCCAAGGCAACCTCGATTGCAGGAGATAAGATCTCCCCTGAGGCAACCTCGACTGCTGGAGATAAGATCTCCCCGAGCGGGATCAACCTCGATTGTAGGAGATAAGATCTCTTCCGAGTGTCCGTATCAATCTCGACCGTAGGAGATGAGATCTCCCCCGAGCCGACCTCGACTGCTGGAGATAAGATCTCCCCCAAGCATTCGTATCAACCTCGACAGCAGAAGATGAGATCTCCTCGAGCCGACCTTGGCTGTAGGAGATATGATCCCCTGAGCTGACCTTGGCTGTAGGAGATATGATCCCTCGAGCTTCGACTTTAATGAGTGTGGAGCCCGGGAAAGGACTTCGGCAGTCGTCTGTTTTGGTACTCCCTTTCTTCGAATTTCAAACTCGAGAGTGGGAGAATTATTGTTGGGGATAAACCTCGCTCCCATCGAAGTCCAGTCGGATGCTCAGCGAACAATACAATCGGTAGTCACAGGAAAGCTTCAGCGGACGAGCCCCTTCCAAACTCCTTCAACCGGCCGAACTTATTAGCGGTCGAGCCCCGGTCGAACTCATTAGCGGCCAAACTTCTCTAAGAGCCGAACTCTTTTTGAACTCCTCCAGCAGTCGAGTTTCTACGGGAGCCAAACTCCTCAGTAGTCGGACTCCTCCTCCAGTCGGACTTCTATGGAAGCCGAACTCCTTACAGACTGTTGATGGATTCCTACAGACGATCCCACTACTGAACGGTTACAATTATCACACGACAATAATGACTGTCATTTATCAAGACAACACGATCGGCATTTATCAAGTTAATCACGATTGGCATTTATCAAGACGGTTACGATAGTTATTAATCAAGGTAATTACAACAAGCTCTACCTATAAAAAGGACCCTTCAGATACGCTAGGCTCTAAGCTCTTCTCTCCTTCTCGAAACTCTGCCGAACTCCATACCGAGCACTCCATTTTTGTTGGCCGGAGCTAACTTGACCGTCGGAGGATCCTACTGGAGCCACCTCCATCGGCTCCGGACGAGATTTTATTTTGCAAGTCATCGGTAGCGGCCTCGTCCTCTTCCACTCTAGCTCGATCCGATGTCAACCAAATTCTGCACCAACAATATAAATTGACAATCTGAAGTTGAAAGCATGAAAAGCTTGCCTTGCTTTTTTTATGACCACTCTTTTTTTAATATGGATTGACGTGTTAGAGCTATAATAATCCTTCGAGCCAACAACTAAAATGAGGAGTAAGGATCAAGGTTAGGATCAGAGGTTGAGGCAGGGTCCGATGCATGCGACACGGGCATTCATGAGCAAAAGTCAGGGTATAATAATTTTTGAAATGCACAAAAGCCAAGGCATGGGTTGGAGACCATCATCTCATGTCTCCAACTACTACAAAAATACCCCTAACAATAAATTCTTAATAAATTGCGGTAACTGCTCCATTTGCCGACCATTCTCTAATCCAACATAAAATGAAGGAATTTATTTATTTGTTGATGATAAGAGGAAGGTGCTCATAAGTTGGGCCGTCGATCAAGTGCCGTGGCCGTGCCACATCGAACGAGAAATGCAGCAGTGGTTATGCCGGTGTGCCATAGCAATATAACCGTCCGTTCGTTCTATCCGGGTTCCTGACCAAAAGGTTAAGAAGAGGGCAAAAAAGGAAAAAGGTAGAAGTTGGAGAATTTGGCAAGAGCATCAGATTCCTGATCGATCAAGTAAAGCAGAACTTGAGCTGATCGTGCCGGCAAAATGCTTCCAGCAGCTCGACTGGTGCGGTGTGCTTCCATGGCCACCTTTGGATCGGCATCGTGAGATGTGCCATTGGACAAAGCCGATCAACTTGAAGATTAGAAGGCTAAACCACGCCTCACGAACCCAACCACGCGCCACTACTACGGCCCGCAGCATCGGCCCCAGACCCTGGAGGTTTCTCCGCAGCCGGATGGAGATAACGATCGCGTTCTCGGCTGATTCCCCGCCACTTCCGGTCATCGCCGCAGCGAGGGTCGCCGGCGTGTTGCTCTCCTTAGACCCCAGCCTCCCTCCAGGCTCCGCGCCTGTTGTCCGCTTCGATTCCGGGTTTTTTTTTTTTTTTTTTTCCTTCCGCCCATTGTTTAGTTTTCTCTTTGCCGTGTAGCTCCTTCCGGAAAGTTGATGTTCTTTTTTAGAATAAAAATTCAACGAAAAACTTTTTCCTAGGGTGTTGTTATTGGTAAAATTCTTTTCTATTCCTCCCCTTGGTTTTATTATATCTTCTGGAAAAGATATTTTGTTTCTGATCGTAGAAGTTGGTGATCTGGAGTTTGAATCTGTTAGAAGAGCTTTGTTGGAACTGGCGATATTGGAGATAATTTATATTTTCTGGAATAAAAATATTTTTTTGGAGAAATACAGAGTATTAGCAAACTTGGTGGATGCCGTCGATGATGAGTTGCGTGATCGATATAAAACTCGCCGAGCAATCGAGCATCTGTCTTCTGGAAGCTTGATAACTATATTTTATTGTGATTCCTATTGATAGGTTTTCTTTGGGCTAATATCTGTGGTTTGTTTCGCAGTTTACTGCTTTTCTTTTCCCTTTCCTTTTAATCCATCTGGTGTGTTTGGGAATGCGCTTATTCGAATAGAATCTATGTTAGGCTGCAGTTTTGTAAAGTTTTCTTTTCATCTATTCTTTATGTAAAAAATAGTTGTTGGCTGAGCGTAATTAGGTCATTTTGTATAAAACTCGTTGGTTATGATTGTTAGCGTCGTGGCTCATAAGTGTGAATGGTCTGGTGGGGTTTTTGATGGGCAGTTGATTGATTAATCACCTGTGTAGATTTTACATAGTAATTTCTCGGTCTATATCCATTTTTCCATTTATTGCATTGTTAAAAGTTGAATTAAAATCAACTAGATGTCCATCGTAGTTGTGGTTCTGCACTGTCTTATTCTATTTTGCTGCTGCTATATATAAGTTTCATTGGACAAAATGGATAAGTGTTGTTGATGCAACTGTTGTGATTCTACTTAATATGAAATCTAACTGATAGAACAAGTCTACAGATCGAAGTTGCAAGGAACAAACACGCTCCTACGATATATCGGGTGGGTTGCAGCAATTCCCAATTTCTATGGCCGGGATGCGCTTGAATCAGGACAGGTATGTTATGATGCACTTTGTATGAATGCTGATTGAGCTGCCTTTCCTACCAAACTGCTCTAATAAGTTCTTTATAGATTGATGAATGGCTTGAGTTTGCTCCAATATTTTTTTGTGGCTTGGAATTTGAGAGTGCTTGTGCCCATGTGGAAGGCTATCTAACCCTGCGGACCTTTTTGGTTGGATATAGTTTGTCTATTGCTGACACAGCGGTATGGTCAGGTCTTGCAGGTAATATTTTAACTAATGTGCATTAATTTCCACTCAACAATCATGTTATAGCTGTCTTGGTTTCTTGTTCTGAAAGCTAATTCTGCAGGTACTGGACAGAGATGGGAAAGCCTTAGGAAATCAAAAAAATACCAAAATCTAGTTCGTTGGTTCAATGGCATTGCAGCGGAATATGGTGATTCTCTCAATGAAGTCACAACTGCTTATGTTGGGAGAAGAGGGTTCGGCAAGTTACATGCAGCTAAGCCTACTGGAGTAGTATCAGGCAGTAATCCAGCTTTTAAGGGAAAGGAGACAAATGGGCCAGTCCTTTTTAAAGGAAAATGCTGCTGCATTCGAAGTAGATCTTCCTGGTGCAAAAATTGGGGAAGTGTGCTTGCGATTTGCCCCAGAGCCTAGTGGGTACCTCCACATTGGGCACACAAAGGCTGCTCTCCTGAACCAGTATTTTGCTCATAGATATAAAGGGCAGCTACTCATTCGCTTTGATGATACTAACCCATCAAAAGAAAGCAATGAGTTTGTAGAGAATCTGCTAAAAGATATCGAAACATTGGGCATCAAGTATGATACTGTTACTTACACATCAGATTATTTTCCTCAGTTGATGAAGATGGCTGAAAGCTTGATTCACAAGGGAAAAGCATATGTGGATGATACACGTCGGGAGCAGATGCAGAAAGAGAGGATGGAAGGCATAGAGTCAAGGTGCAGGAATAATACTATTGTTGAGAATCTGGCATTGTGGAAAGAGATGATTGCAGGGTCTGAAAGAGGTATGCAGTGCTGTTTACGAGGTAAATTGGACATGAAGGACTTGAACAAGTCACTTCGAGATCCTGTTTATTACCGTTTCAATCCAGATCCTCATCACCGTATTGGATCCAAGTATAAAGTGTATCCAACCTATGATTTCGCTTGTCCATTTGTTGATTCCATTGAAGGTGTGACCCATGCCCTTCGCTCAAGTGAATACCATGATCGCAATGCACAATATCATCGGATTCTTGAGGATATGGGCCTCCGGAAGGTCCAAATATATGAATTCAGCAGATTGAATATGGTATACACGCTTCTTAGCAAGCGTAAACTTCTTTGGTTTGTTCAAAATGGGAAAGTCGAGGGATGGGATGATCCTCGGTTCCCTACCGTGCAGGGCATAGTACGCAGAGGTTTGAAAATCGAGGCATTAATACAGTTCATTCTTCAACAGGTGATATTTCTAATACTCAACTTTGACTTTCAATATGTACAATGTCCAATGGTTAACATTTATAACCTGCTAACTTGTAGGGTGCTTCTAAAAATCTGAACCTTATGGAGTGGGACAAACTGTGGACCATCAATAAGAAGATAATTGATCCAATATGCCCAAGACATACAGCTGTCCTTGAAGAAAATCGTGTGATGTTGCTTCTTACAGATGGTCCAGAGAAGCCATTTGTCCGCATCATTCCTAGGCATAAGAAATTTGAGCGCGCTGGGACAAAAGCTACAACATACACAAAGAGAATATGGATTGATTATGCTGATGCATTATCAGTCACAGAGGGTGAGGAGGTAACGTTAATGGATTGGGGGAACGCTATCATAAAAGAAATCAAGAATGACAATGGGCAGATCATACATCTGATTGGACTTTTACACCTTGAAGGTTCTGTTAAAACCACAAAGCTGAAGCTTACATGGCTTCCTGAAATGGATGAGTTAGTTCATCTTTCATTGGTTGAATTCAACTACTTGATAAAGAAGAAAAAGGTATGTAAACATCACCTTCAAGTTAATTCCATCCATACGTCCATATATACATCCATACATGCATATATCCATCCACACATACATACATGTACGTTGGATGTATGTATTTATGCACATATGTAATACATACATACATCCATCATACATGCATAATACATGTACATTGGATGCACGTACGAATGCATGAATGTGATTGATGTGTTTGTATGTACATCTGTACGTGTATATATGCACGTGTGTGTACATGTTTTCAAGGTCCATTCTTAGTAAAATGAAAGGTGTGTGGGTTAAATTGAATTCCTTAAAATTTATCAATATGTTTTGAAAAGTTCAGGGATTTATTTATGGTTTATGAGGATATCTCCATTATTGGAGCTTAATGGCTACCTGTTGACTGTAGTGATTAATTCATATCTTTTTTGAAAGCGAATTCTTGTGGAAGTCTTTGTTACTTAGGCAATGGAAGGTCTGTTGCTTTGCTGGAGGAAAAGTGTTATTCCGGCAGAGTACGGTGTGTAAAATGTGACCGGCTTATGTATGCCTTGACTGAGGAGGATGTGCCAATGGATTTTGTTCTTGGTTTTATAAGACAACTCAATGGATGGCATGGATATTCTCGATCGTGATTGTATTTTTGAAGATGGTTGACTGTTTCTCATTCGATGAATCATGTTGCTTTTCATGTGAATTTGTGAAATGAAGTGCTTGAGTTGTGTGGACTACCAAAAGCACCAGTTAATAAGTTGCTTTGTGTCACCTATATGAAGGAAGTTGAATGCCAAGTTAAACTGAACGGTGCTTGGTTGGAAGCCTTGGCAATTTAGTCAGGAGACCTGCTAGACTATTTGTAATCATCATCCAAGACAATTTGTAAAATAGATCTAGGATTCCATACTTTACAGAGTGAATGGAAGCATCCAACTTGTACTTTGGATGAAGAATGCCTACCAATTCTTGGGCATATTATTGATGATGCAAAGGCTATATTTGAGAGAATCAGATTGTTGGATGAAGAATCCCATTGAAACTGGAAAAGCGCAATGCAAAACATAAAGCTGTGGATCAACATTAATACTAAGAGGATTGGAAGAACGGAAATTTCATTTCATAGTAATTAATTTGTAAAAGGTGATTAATTTTGCAGAAGGGGAATGCGGTGGGTTGTGGGGGCGGGGGGTTGGCAACAAGGTTTATTCATGACTATGACTCCAATTGATGGGGCTGTTAAACCTGTAAACTGAAAAATTACTCACTCCCTCGCACACGCACATTGGAGACTCTTTTGAGAGGGACCTGAACAGGTTAAATAAACAATGGTTATAACATTAGTTAGCTGCTAGCTGCAGATTCTAATAGAATCTGGATGCATGGATGGGGAGGATTTCAGAGCCCAGTATTTGTGTCAAGTGCTTGGGAAGTGTCCTGACAATGGAGGCCTAACTTTAGTGGTCATAGTGAGTTAAAATCTTCAATTAGTTTTAAGGCAATGGAGTTTTAGAATTGTGGTTTAGGTACTTTTTATATGAGACTTCTCATAATCTGAATGATTTATCATTAATAGTGATTGTTCTATTAGCTATAATGAGACCTTAATTTAGACCATATGAGACTTCTGTTAACCTGAATGATTTATCATTAATAGTGATTGTTTTATTAGCTATAATGAGACCTTAGTTTAGACCATCTAGCTAGCCACCCAAAGCACAGACCTTGGATAGCAGGGAAAGAGCCTTCATTAATATAAGGGAAATCTCTTGTATACTCACTTCATTCATCTTGCGAAGTTTGCTTGTAAAGCTGTATCAAATATTAAACTGAATTATTTATATATATCAAACTAGCATATACCCCCACAATGAGCAGATATGATTATTTATCAATTTTTGAATTGTTCTTTGAATATAATATAGCAGTGCAATGAAGTAATTTAAAACATTATGTATGTTTCTCAGGATTATTATGGGGCTACTACAACATTGTAACAGCTGTTATTTGAAGCCATGAAGTAAATTTACCTGTGTAGGCTAGAGTTTAGATTATACTCAGTTTAAAGGTCATAGATGTGTTCATTGGCTGGAGTTTGAGCTAAAACTGAATTATGAACATGTAATTGTTATATATGATGTTAAATGTATTTGTTAACAAATTTAAAATATATTTATTTTATTTATTTTCTTTTATTAAATATAATTATTATATTATATTAAATAAATCATGAATGTTAGATATATTATTTCAATTGTTATAAGATTCTTTTTTTTTTTTTTTTTTTTTTGCAATTGTTCTGATGTTTAGATAACAAATTAAAAGCCATCATTCTATAGCTTGTAATTGTTTGTTTACATTTTCAATGTTAGCTCTCGTCCTATTGATTTAATTAATAGATGGTTTTCACCTTACTAATAATAATGTGGAATGTGAGAAGGATTTAAATCCTGCCACATGGCGAGTGATTAATAATGTTATTATATAGCTTACAATTAATTAATATATTGCTTTAATTAATATATTTATTTGTTTAATATATGACTATCACCTATTAATAATAATGTGGAATGTGAGATGGATTGCAATCCCGTCTTTAATATCAGTATGCACATGACAGATGGGGAGCTTTGAGCAAGTAGGGCCTCCATTTTAGTAGATACATTATATTATCCATCTTATGTACCATTTGGATGCACAAACTTAGTACTTATATATGGCTTACTCATTGAAACAGTTTTAGTAAGTCAAAAAGCAATACATGTGTTGGCCTAAATTAGGGCATAACAGTAATCAGATAGCCTTAAACAGCCAGATTTCCTTCTGTGTCATTTAATGTGAATTTCAGCTCTTTCAATGCTAGTTGTCTTAGTTTTTTCTTTTCCCCTTAACTACTTCCATCTGGATGCAGTTGATCTTTTTTTACACTTAACCATCTTCTCCTTATCCATTGGGAAACAAATGCAAGGCCCACCTCCATATCAGGTCTGACTTAGATTTCTTCATGTATATATCATCTTTTTTTGTGACATTGTCAAGGTGACTAGGCTTTCCTAGTTTGTAGGTATCCCTAAACTGCATTAGCAGACAGCCTAATAACTATGGCGGTCCATCTTTGAAAGTGGCAAAAGAAAACATAAAGTCTAAAAACAACATAGTCATCCTATTTTTTGAAACCATACATAAAAAATAAATATTCCATTGTAGATTGATAGGAGCTAAGATTATCAAAATCAAGGCATGATTTCATCGCATGTCAATCCACCATGTTAATATAAGGATGACAGGTGATAAGTTAATTCTGGAAATTGCAAATTTGACAAGTCTCAAGAATAGCTCGTGAGTCATAAAGTTAATTAAAATACCATATTCTTACTCTGGAAAAAAAAAAGAAAAGAAAAAAAAGATGGCAACAGGGGAACATAGAGAATGGACAGGGGAGAAAAGACAGACAAATAACAGACAGAAAAAACCCAAAAGGGAAAAAAAAAAAAATAATAAGTAGGGATGGAAAGGAGAAGAAAAGTAGGTTGTGCTTTTGACAACATTGGCTGTTGGTTCTCCACTTTATTATCATTTCTATTTGGTGGTTCAATTGTTACAGGAAAAGACTCCCAATCATATATATATATATATATATAACCAATTAATCCTCCTCATTTTCACATGCTTTCAAGTCAATGCTCCTACAAAAAATTGTTACAGATTATGAGCAAATGATCGATAAATACCGAGGATGGTGTTCAATGATGTTGCGTTACATTAATCTATGCAGGACATACAAGGAGACAACCTACACCTCTAAACCCTAGACATATTATTCTAACTACCTAAACAAGGCTTTACTTGTAACATTTTTGCTTGCTCATTTGAAAATGCATGAACTTGTGTATTTTTACCTTTTCAGGCAAAAAAAAAAGAGAGGACTTTTTAACCACGTACCCCTATTTTTACTTCTTCTTTTTTCAGAAAAGTATATTGCATGAAGAGCCAACATTTAAAAATATAAGGAAAAAAAAATCAGTAGTTCAATGTGCTAGTGCTCTCTCATTCATGTTCAGAAGAAGCCTTCTATTGCTAAAGAAACTTATGATCTTTCAATCTCTTTATGCAAGTAGACTTAGTCATACATGAAAGTTCATCTCTGATTGGCAGCAACTCTTGTTATTGCAAAGGTCGTGGCTCTACTAATATTGTTTATGGTTACTTCATTATTTCTTTCCTTGCAACTTTCACGGCCATTTACAATCATCAAAGAACTCAAAATTCTTTTGCAACGGCTTATGATTTGATTGTTTGATTGCTGTGGCTGAATAACAGCTGGAAGAAGGAGAGGACTTTCTTGATAACCTTAATCCTTGCACCAGACGGGAAACTTCAGCCCTTGGGGATTCCAACATGCGTAATCTGAAACGAGGAGAGATACTTCAGCTCGAAAGGAAAGGCTATTACAGATGCGATGTACCATTCCTTAGACCTTCAAAGCCCATTGTTCTCTTTGCAATTCCAGATGGTCGACAGCAGACATCACGGAACTGACTGCCTAGCTTTCTGCAATCTATGATAGAAATAGCAGAGTATGCCAATTAAAGACTCTGATTGATGCTGTATTGGAACTTACCATGCCATAGGTTCTGAGAGATGAAAATTGCATTTAAAAAAAAAAAAAAACAAAAAGTATTATAATAGTGGATCCTGCATGCTTAATACACGAATGATCTTTGGAATTAAAGCTTAAATTATAGCTGCAGATGGAGTTCTATAGTGACTGGCAAGACACCAAAATGCTGAACAAAGATTTTTAGCCGGCTTCTTCGCTGATATCATACTTTAGCTTTTGTGTTTGCTGAACTAAATTTTCTAGCTATTTTCTTTTCTGATCTCCTTCTGGGTTGCTACACCATGTTGATTCGAGTTACTTGGTTCATCCATGTTTTGTTCTGGAAGTCAAAATGGTCTCCATTGCACCGAGCTGTTGGTATTGGCCTCGTTCTTTTATGGGAATGTCACCGTGCAAGAAACTTAGGTCTGACGAAACGTTTTGGTAACACACAAATCTGCGAGGGGAAAGAGGGTTTGATTTTTTCTGAATTCTTTTAAAAAATTAACGGCCCGTGGGTAATTTTTTTTACTGCGTAACTCGTTTTTAAATCTCGATATATCAATGGTCAAGACTGAGATGAACGGGGATCTCGGCTGATATAAATAGTGAAAAAATTGAAAGGACTTTAGATTTCTTAGGATTTGAACTGATATCTTTTGATTGAGATGTTGAAATCTTGGCCAACATGGTAAATCGAAGTTGCAAACTGTATTTAACTATTGATATCTAGATTTATTAATTACAAGTTTGTTTAAAGAAGGAAAATGATTGCCGGTCCCATATCAGTCGATATCTTGGATTTGATTTGTTCATATCAGTAGAGATTAGGGGGAAGAGATGGAAATCTAGCTTGAATATGTATATATAGATTAGATGCCATGGTCGATAGTATTAGGGTCACTTCCATGGTTGAATGTTTGTGAAATATTTAACGCATTAAAAGTTTTAATTCAAGCTTGATGTGCCATCCTTGCAAGAATGAGATCGATCGTCATGGAATTCATTGGGCATTGGGCTCTATTCCATGCGGTCCCCTCGTCATTTATGTGTGTCTCCAGGACCTTTCGACAGGAGCAATTTTATCAGTTTATTTGATCACTTGCGCAAGATCGCGAGCATCCATTGCTGCATGGGATTTGCTTTTGCGGTCTCACGGAGAAGGATTATAGAATTACTGTTGACGGCTGGATCTAGCAGCACTGGTCGCTAGATGTTTGCAAACTACTGAGAAGCGGTCATGGAGAAACGGTTGCAGTCCGGCATTTCATGCCCGCCATTTGTACAATTTTCCCCGGAGAATAAGCTCGACCGGTTCTCTCGGGGCGCAGACTCCCCATTAAAACCACCTTAAACTCCCATTCCTCTTTCCTTTGATCACCTCCTCTCCCTTCTCGTCCTTCCTTATCGAACAACGAACCCATTTCTCTTCCTTTCCGATAGATAGAAAGATTGAGGAAACCATGGCCACCAAGTTCCGACTTGTTTTCGCTAATCTCTGCCTCATTTCAGCACTCCTCGGGATCGCTGATACCAGCCCAACTCCAACCTTTCACGTTCGCGGTCGAGTTTACTGTGACGCCTGTCGTGCTGGCTTCGTTCATGAATACACCGAATACCTCGAAGGTACATTATAAATAATTGCATGCATCTGGTCTAAGCACAGTCAGTAATCTTTTGATGATATCATTATGTTCTACATAGTCTCGTACGGAACGGATTCATTTATTAGTTGTCGAGGTCTTTGATTACACCGTACTATTATATTAATTAGTGTTTAAAGAGGTTGGATCCGTTGAACTAGAGGAGCCGAAGTGTCCGCATGTCAATGTAATATTGTATGTATGAATGCAGGCGCCAGGGTGAGGCTGGAATGCAAACACTATGGAAGCAATGAAATCACCCATCGTTCGGACGAGGCTGTGACCGATGGACATGGAAACTACGTGATCGACATGACGGAGGATCACCAAGAAGAGACCTGCGAGGTGGTTCTCGTGGAG
The DNA here is from genome assembly GCA_006176705.1 of Cocos nucifera. NCBI lineage: Eukaryota > Viridiplantae > Streptophyta > Magnoliopsida > Arecales > Arecaceae > Cocos > Cocos nucifera. The sequence continues at coordinate 823,395 of QRFJ01000632.1, forward strand.
AGCCCGCGCGAGGACTGCAAGGAGATTCCGGCCGATCACGGGATCCGTGCGCGTGTGATGCTCACCCGGAACAGTGGCATGTCCTCCGACTGGCGAGAGGCCAACCCCATCGGCTTCTTCAGGGATGTGCCCCTGCCTAAATGCGGGCCCATGCTCCAGCGTTACGCCCTCTTCACCGATGACGATATTTATTGATGCTTGATGCTTGATGGTCCTCCGGAAATGCCGCCGTTGGCGAACCTCCTCCTCCTCCATGTCCCTTGTTATCACTTTATTACCTATGCTTTCAAGTGCGAATGCAGCCAGCTGGCTTTCAGTGCGGCGCACCTACCCGGAGGACTGGTTCAGTTATACGTCACCTTTTTTTTTCCCTTTTTTTCCCCTGCAAAGGGCATCATAGCGTGTTTTTGCAGAAATAATTATACATCTCGGATCTATTAATTTTTTTCTTGCGAGCCAAACTAAGGACCTTAAATTCTTTGCTCCAAAAGCCAAGCAGCATGGATGCAGTTAATTAGTTTGATTTGGCATTCGTATAATCCAACTAATTAAACTACCAAGATGACTGAGAACTCCAATAGTACTCGTTACACATATTTAAGTTTAACTCGATGGACCAAGTTAGTTGTTGGTGAAGAATCTGGTTAACGTCAAAAAAAAATTGAAGTCGTAGAAGACGAAATCACTGTCGGAGACCTGCAAAATAGAAGTTCTATCTGAAATCGAAGGTGGTGGCTCTAGCAGGACCCTCTGATGATTAAATCAATTCTTCTGACCAACAGAAATGAAGTGCTCAGAAAAAAAATAGCAGAGTGTCGAGAAAAAGAAGAGAACTTAGGAAAGAAAGCGTATCTGAAGGATCTCTTAAATAGGCGGAGCCTGTAATAAACTGATAGTGACAGCTGTAACCATCTGATAGTGGACCGTTCGAAGTCACGTGAAGTTTGTTACGAAGGATAGTATCTATTGTCGCGATGTGCCAGCCTATTGAAATCTGACAGCTGAAGTTCGGATAGGATAGCTGCAGACGATAAAGAGTTTCTAGTTATTATTATTCCAGAGGAGCTTGGAGGTTATCGAGGTTGACTGTGCGTAGGCTATTGCTTGCTATATGGAGGGTGTGCACCGAGAAACTTTCGGACTGCTGAAATAGGTCCGGACGAAATTTCGCTGGCAGTATCTAAGAGAAGCTCAACCAAGCGGAGCCCTTCAGACAATTGGAAGGAGAAGTCCGAGAGGAGTTTGACTGTAGAAGGAGTCCGGAAGGAGTTTGACTGTAGGAGAAGTCCGAAAGAAGTTTGACTGGCAGAGAAATCTGGCTGAAGGAGAAGTCCGGGAGGAGTTTGACTGTAGGAGAAGTTCGAAAAAGTTCGACTGGTGGAGAAGTCAAGGAGGAGTTTGACTGACGGAGAAATCTGACTGAAGAAGAAGTCCGAGAGAAGTTCGACTGTAGGAGAAGTCTAGAAAAAATTTGACTGGTGGAGAAGTTCAAGAAGAGTTCGACTAGCGAAGAAGTCTGACTATAGAAGTTTGAAAGGAGATCGACTGATGGAGAAGTTTGGAAGGAGTTCGACTGTCAGAGAGGTCCGACCGAAGGAGAAGTTCGGGAGGAGCTCGATCGGCCCCCAAGCTGGCTAGGCTAGACTGCCCAGGGGCCGCTCTCACTATTCAAGTTTATTTGAAGGGGATCCAATGATAGGAGGGTGACCAAGATCGCTCTGAGACTAAACATTTAGCTGAAATTCGATGGAAGCAGATTTATCCCCAACAATAGTTTCTCTACTTTCGAGTTCGAAATTTGAAGGAAGAAAGTATAGATGCGACTGCCAAAGTTCTTTTTAGCCTCCCGCGTCTGTCAGGATGGGATGTCTTGACATCTACCGCATTGGCGTCGAAACTTCATAAATATGAGATAATCCAAAAAGGCATTTTTTAAACTTTCCGTTGAAACTCTGCCCAAGATACGACGCAATTAAGGATCTGCCCATTGCAGAGAAGTAGGACATGCGGCACATCTACCGCACTGGCAGAGAAGTGGGACACGCTGCACATAGATCGATCGAATGAGATTTGCAATCATAACTATCTTGGGCCTCCCTTGGCTATTAAAGGCCTTCTTCCTCCTCTGAAATCTAGTCTGCCTGAGTCTTCTTCCTTCCTTCCTAAGTCCTCGCCTTCCTTCTGTCCAAGAGTCTTGGTTTATTCTCGCATCCTCTCTGCTCCTAGGCGCTCTTCTATTTGATTTTCGTCGTACTCACCATCTTCTCGCCTTTCTCAGTTGACTTAGGTCAGCTTTCCAACCTTTCTCTTTGAGCATTCGTACTTCTTTAATTTCTTGCTCTTTTGATTTTTTCTAGGAAGTCTCTGTATTTTTTTTTTTCAATTTTTAAAAATTTTTTAGTGGTTTATTTTGATTCGTATGTCTTTCAAAACCTCCCAATCTGCCAGTTTATGGAGCTCGTTCGAGCCGACCTTCTTAGATCCCACTACTCTAGTCGAGGTTAATCATAAGAGTATGTCCCATCAGTCTTTCATTTTCGATACCATTTCTTCTGTCCTTACTCTAAACGACCTCTCCCTGATTAGGATACGGTACGGTATCTCATCATAGTATGACTTTGAACTCCCTAGATCAGGCAACCGCGCTAGTTTGATTATAGCTGGAAGGGCATAATCCTGTAATAATAAAGACCATGGTCAGTAATAAAAGTAGTTTTCTTCTTATCCTCTGGTGCTATTCGGATTTGATTGTAGTCGAAGAAGGCATCCATGAAGGTGAGAAACTCATGGCTCGAGGTTGCGTCCGCCATCAGTTGATCAATTTTGGGCAGGAGGTAGCTATCCTTTGGGTAGATCTTGTTCAGCTTTTTGAAGTCGATACACATTCTCCACTTATCATTGGCCTTTTTGACTAGGACCACATTGAAGACCCAACTTGGGTAGTGGACTTCTCAGATAAATCCAACTTTGAAGAGCTTAGCCACTTCCTCCGCTATTGTCTTCTGCCTTTCTGGTGCATGATCCTGAATTTTCTCTTTCGCTGATCTGTACTTAGGATCGACGGCCAACCAATGTTCCATGACATTAGCATCAATTCCTGGCATGTCTGCTAGAATTCAGGTGAAGATGCCAGCATTCTTCTGCAAGAAAGCAATGAGCTGCTCTTGGACTTCATCTCCCAAGTTGGAGTCGATCTGCACTGTATGCTCCATGCTTACATCATTCAAAGGGATGGTTGCAAGATCTTTCATGGGCTCGTCTCGCTCCTCAGTAAGATCATCGCGGACATCCAGCCTATCAACTAGGCAAATGTCGGAATGGCTACCTTTTGTAAGGCAATGGAGTAATAGTGCCTTGCCAAAGCCTGATCTTCCTTGATCTTTCTAATTCCACAGCTTATCAAAAACTTCACTTTCAAGTAGTAAGTCGACACCATAGCCCGAAGTGCATTTAGATCTGGTCAGCTGAGAATTACATTGTAAGTTGATGGGGCCTTCACTATCAGAAAGTTGACCTGTGCTTTGGCTCACTTTGGATATTATCCTGCAGCCATAATTAGTATTATTATTCCTTCAACTGGCATAGCTGTTAGATATATGTGCCCTAGAAACCAGAATTGGCTGACACTTGTAATACACTTCTAGGGGCAAAATTATAATTTTGACTAAAATCAATAAATGGATTATTTTCTATCACATATGTGTATTTAGTGTCTGTGATACATCCTTTGAGTTAATGGTAATGATAATTCATATTTTCAAGAGTTGAAAATTTAAGACATGAATAATCATTATTAACTCATAAATTGCTCCTGACCATAGGATCATCACGAGGATGGTGATTGATCCGAAAGGTTGGTGTACAATCGCTTCTCTTTAGTAGATGAGTCTTGAGTCTACGGTGTGGAGACATCGGAGCGAGAGTACAGGTACTCGTTAGAGAACGAGGGCACTGAGCGTGACCACCTCGAGTAGTCATTAGGGAGTCTACCTTCTCGTCAATGACTGACTCGATGCTGCAGTAGTGTGTCTGGTTCTTTGACCTGAGGTGCATCGACAGTTCACCTTGAGGGTGTTATAGTTTGACTACACCATTACTCGGTCTCCTAGCCATATGGAATCCCTGAGGTGTATGTTGGCTATAGCATGTTCATTGTAGGAACTGGATGGCATCAAGATGGAATCTATCTACCTCGGTGGTAGAGGAGCAGCCCTATGATAATCATGAGAATCAAGTCCAGAAGCCCATGGCCATGGCAGAGTGAAATAATAGAAAGAGTTTCTATTTAGATTTTCACATTGGACTCGAATCGAATGATTACATCATATGACAGAGACTAGGGTTTGACGAGTTCACCTTAACCCTAATCTGATCGGGGCTCAAGATAGAAGAACTGAATCACACAGGTAGCTGCACCAAGAGGTTCGCATTCAGCTCTGATGGGTTGCCACCATATACTGCTAGGTGTCACTGGTGGATTTTGGGAGCAATTAGAATGATTTAGATGATCGATCATTCTAGCTGTTCGAATCAGAAGAGTTCTGATCCATCGAAAGAAGTTTCGATGATGTCGATGATAGAGATCATGACATATCCCATTACCATACAGAACTGAACCTAACTGGATCACACAAACAAGGGTTTGAATCTGGTGATCATCAATTGAACTGATCTAGTTCAATTGATCTGAATGAGATTCAATTAGGTTCAAGAAAATCGTGCTAGCACTCGATTGAACCTAACGTTCTTCTTTTGCTATCATAAATAAGTTGTCCTATCTGAGCCAAAGAAGTTTGTGCTCAATCAGAGGCCTTCATATGGTCTGACTGGAGGTTGTCCAAGTCAGAATAGGTTGTCTTATTTTATAAGACATTACCTGCCATTTTTGGTCACCTGCCATTTCTTGTTCTTTGACTTTGGTCAAAAGTCTACCTTTGACTGGTCAAACGTTGACCATTGACACTTTGACTTTTGACCACATGTCATGCACCTATTGGAGAGCTGGTGGGGGCCTGTCCCCCTGCCAGAACCTGGCAAGGAGAAGGGCGCACGCCACCCTAGGCGTGTGCCCAAGTTGGAGGCGCCTAGGAGTCCTTGTTGGACAAGGACTCCATCTCCTTTTTGGATTCCAATTAGAGTTCTTCTAAGAACCAACTTTGACTGGTCTTAGGCACCCTCTAAGGAGGAATCCAGGGGACTCTATTCCCACCAATCAGATTTAGATCTGATTTCACAAAGGGTTGTGATTGGTTGGGAAGAAGAGGAGTTGGATCACAGCTAGTCTATAAATAAGACCCTATACCCAACTCAGATTGTGACATGATATGAGATTGAAGCTAAGAGTTTTCATATGCCCCAAGGCTGCCTCTCCCCTCCTTCTCCATGCCAAACCACCTTCTCCCCTTGCTCTCCAAGTCCAAAAGGAGTTTTGGATTTTTGCTGATGTGATTCAAGCAAGAGAAAGGCGATTAAAAGCAAAAAGGCTGCGCTGCTGCAAAGAACGACTGCTGATCTTCAAAAGGAGTTTTGAAGATTCTCCAAATCAGATTCAGATCTGATTTTTGACGACATGATAGAGAAGAAGAGTATCTTCAGATCCAGTCCGAGTGGATACCGATAGAGGTCAGACGCTTACGTGGCTAGATCCAGAATCTTTCGCTGCATACAGGATCATCAACAGGGTAATAGGATTACCCAAATCAGGTAAATTAAATTAAATTTAATTTTTTTTTATTTATTATATTTATTAAAATAATATTAATCAGATCTGAAACATCCCAGATCTGATACAGATCAAAGAAAAAAAATTTAAAATATATCTTTTGATCTGATCAGATCTGAACGAACCTGAACCAGAAAATCAGGATTTTCCTTCAATAGCATCACCAGTAAAGCCCACCAATAGGAAGTTTATAGGTTTCAGATGGTTATTGGGTATAGATAGTTTAGAAAAAGCATCATAAAATAAGATATCGATAGAGCTTTCATTATCTACTAAAATGCAGTGTATATCATAGTCAGCAATGTTTAAAGAGATTACAACCATGTCATTGTGCGAAAACTGAATTTCTTATGCATCTTCGTCAGTGAAAGCTATGGGCTCCTCAGTTCTCTGCCTCTTTGTAGGGTCTGCTGATCCACTGGCCTTCCCTCATCGAAGTCCCCTAGAGATAGTGTTGATGATACCAAGTGGGGGTCGATCTCCTTGCTGCTTCTCCCTCCTTAGTGGTTCTAGCAGTAGGGGGGCCTCGATCGATCCTCTCACCCTTCAGGCCGACGTCGCATCAATCGATTGAGTCTGCCTCGTCTAATTAGCTTCTCATTCTCATCTTGAAGCTGAATGCATTTTTTAGTATCGTGATCATAGTCATGATGGTAGAGGCAGTACTTATTGGGATTGCGCTTATCGAAATGAGTGCACATCCTCTCTGATCTTGGCAGCTGCTTCTTGATCTCCATTAGAACCTAGATTTTTGGAGCATTGAGGAGGATGTAATTATGGAACCTTCTTAGGGGGGAGTTCCACCGTGCCCTTCTATTAGGGCTTCTTTGCCTCCAAGCCCGAGGAGGAGTTCGAGCTCGCTTGTGCTCAGGGAGCGTTTGGGAGTGAGACCAAATTTCATTCGACTTTTCTTCTACTACGGGCATACTTGATTTGCCCGCTCACTACTCTCTAGTGACTTCGCTATCCTTGACGGTTGAACCATATATTTATAATGGTATATGAATTATAAATTAATAAAAATTATTTTGACATTTTTCATCATGAATTTTGTTATCTTCTAATGAACTCCTGTGTTGTGATGAAGTCCTTAGAACTATCTAGATTCAACAAAAGAGGATTTGTCATTTAGTCCTTAAATAGTTCACAATCAAATGATACGTTGTTATTTAGGACGACAACATTTATCAAGTATAGGTTGTTGTATGCCATATAGGTTGGTTATCCTTATAACCAAGAAATGTTGAGATACTGATATGGCATGCAAGTGAGATGTATGGATACATCTGCACTGAACGTGACCAACTTTGGAGCTTTTCTCCTGTCAAGATTAGCTTTAATAGAATATGGATATAAATGTCCCTTCGATCTGAGATCACTACGGTGACTTCCAAGCAACTTACTGTGTTTTGGTGTCGAACTATCTGAATTTCTAATTCAGTGATGGAAGATTTTTAGGCACAGTCAAGTACTTATAGAGTCGGTACGCATATCAAGATGGGATTGACCACTCTTGATTTCAGGAGTTGTATTCAATTATATTTCAATTTAGCAAAACCTTGGCCAGGATAGTCTTAGTGAGGAGTTATGGGACTAATTGCTTTGAGACATGATATGAATGTATTTTCTAGGGTTGACAATCTAATCTTAAGTCATCTATTACATAGAGGTCATAGGGATGAATTATACGGTAACCATATTCACGTAGGTTCTGAATATTATGATTGCAATTATTTGACCTATCCGGATATTGGGTACCATTGCTAGATGGTTACTTCGATTAGTATAGAAATTGATTTCTGTGCTATCGGCTTAGGTTCGGATCTATGGGGTCACATACATTAGGAGTTCCTACCTGATCTGATGATTGATCTAGAGTCCTATTGGTCTGAGACTCTATGATCAAGAGTCCCACTGGACTGAAACTCTATGATCAAGAGTTTTACTGGATTGAAACTCTGAGTCCTACTTATCTGGGACTCTTTGATCATGAGTCCTAATAATCTAGGATATTATGGTCTAGAGTCCCACTGGACTGAGACTCTATGATCAAGAGTTCTACTGAACTGAAACTCTTAGTCCTACTCATCTGAAACTCTTTGATTAAGAGTTTCACTAGTCTGAGACTCTATGATCGCGAGTTTGATTCATTTGGGACACTGGGTTCAAGAATCCCACTGATTTAGGACTCTTCAAGAGTTTCATGTTGATAGGACTCTATTGCTCAGTAACCCATTCGATTTAGACTTAGATATTTTTGAAGAATTAATTAGCAATTTAATTATTGATTAGCTCAATTTGATTGAGTGATGAGGATTCGATCAAGTTCGATTGAATTTGATTCGATTGGATTTGATCCGATCAGGTCATGAGATGACTTAATCGCTATGGGAGTTTTGATCCTGATTTGATCAGGACCTAAGTCTAATTAATTTTTAATTTAATTAAAATTTTATTAGATTAGGCTAAGCCTAATTTGGTTGGATTTAACCTAATTTAATTGGGTCTAGATTAATTGGTTTGGTTGAAATCAATTAGGACCAAGTCAAATAAAGTTTGAATTCAAATTCTTCCATGCACCTACCATTTTTGACTTTTTCACTCTGCTTCCCATGCCCTCCCTTTTATTTATCAAATATTTTTTGGAGAAATAAAAATATGCACATAGAAGGAGAGTCCTTCTGCATGCTAAACACAAGGGAGGGGGCGTTGGATAAGGATAAGAGGCTCATTTGATTTTTAAAATCAAGTGAGTGGCTAAAACCTCTCAACCACTCGATCTTTATTATTTTCTATATAGTTTTCTCATGGTATTCATGTCAATAAATTATGAGAATTTTTGTGCATGCAGGAGAAGGGGTTAGCATTACATGGTAAAAATTTTAGAGTATTTGGACATTAGTTCTGAGCAAAAAAAATCTTGGAGTGAAGGTGAAAAAGATCCTACAGCACTTTATTTTTCCCTCATGCCTCTCTTCTCTTGTGATTTTTATCTCTAAGGATATCCTATTTTTAGATATGATATAAATAGAGATTATAGATCTAAAATTTATATTTCTATGAAAACTTATTTCATAGAAAAACTTCACACAGAGAGGGTGTGATGGGATTTTTAGTATGTCAGGATTTTTGGGTCGAGTGAAATCCTAGATTTGGGAATCTGGGTTCGGATGGAGAGATCGAGTGCTGTGAGCAGCGGATCACCACCAAATTTAAAACACATCTTCATCATCCTCCTATATTTATATTTCAATTTTTTAGAATATCTAAGAAATTAGAAAGTATACGATCAATCGGATCGATCGTGATCAGCCATCGATGGCCCCAGCGAGGAGCTAGCACTCTAGTGGGGCTGATCGAGATTAGAAGCTCCATATGGACCAACCATAGAGGTCGGATATGTGTGCGGCTATGACATGATACCAAAGCATTATTCGATGGACTCAGATTATGATGATCGACTATTCGCAAAAAGATATTATATTCTGAACACGTAGATGTAGTAAATAGTTTATTATATAATTTTATTTTCAGATATATTGATGTATGCATACATATTATGTTTAGATCCTAATATATAAGATTAAATAATTTGATATAATCAGTGGATAATTAATTAGATTAATTATTTTTTACTACATCATTACTATTTTTAAAATATTTTTTGAAAGTAGCATAGCAAATCCTGCACTGTTTTCTTCAACCTTCTGAGGGGGGAGTTCCATCATGCCCTTCTGTCAGGACTTCTTTGCCTCTGAGTTTGAGGAGGAGTTCAAGCTCGCTTGTGCTCAGAAAGAATTCGGGAGCGCAATCAAATTTTATTCAACTTTTCTTCTATTGTGGGCATACTTGATTCGCCTGCTCACTGCTCTCCAGCGACTTCGCTATCCTTGATCTTGAAGGCCTCTTTCGCTCGGGCATAATCTTCAGCCCGAGTTAGCATATCAGTAAAATTTTTGGGATACTTTTTCTCCATGGAGAATAATAGATCATTCTTCTGAAGGCTATCCTTCAGTACGCCCGTGGTAATAGACTGGTCTAAGCTTCGGACCTCAAGAGCAATGGCATTGAATCGGATGACGTACGTCCAGATGGATTTTTCTTTCTTTTGCTTGATGTTGATAAGGGAGTCAGAGTCTCATCGAAGATGTCGACTGCTAACAAAATGAGCCGTAAATAGGTGGCTCATCTGATCAAAAGGAAAGATAGTATCCGACTTAAGGGCCGAGTACTAATTTCTTGCTGCTTTCTTCAGAATGGATGGAAAAGCTCGGCACAGAATGACGTCTAATGCATCATGAAGCAGCATCATGATCTAGAAGGCCTTCAGATTGTCGATTGGATCAGCAGTTCCTTCGTAGCTTTTGAACTGGGAGAGTTTGAAGTTCCGTAGAATAGGTTCTTGCATGGTTTGTTGAGAGAAAGGAGGGTCGGTGCAGATATTATTACTGTGAGAGAAGGAAGCATGGTGGAGTTTTTCGATCCACTGATTCATTTGTTGTAGCTTTCGATCTAGGAGATCCTCACGATCGTGGATCTTCAAAGTCTTCTAGCTGAATGGGAGCAAAGTCCCCTCAGGGGTTGAATCATGATCAGAGCAAGGACTTTCTGCCCTCTGCCTTTTCTTTCTGAAAGTCACAGGCCGACTCACCCAAGTTGGCTACCCTTATACTGGGTCCTGGGGTTTCGACGAGGCTCGCTTCGGCTGGACAAGCGTCGGAGGTCGTTGTCATTGCATGATCTACACTGCTTCAATGAGGTCCCTAACTTACTGGACTAGCAGGTTGAACTACTCTATATCTACCATTGCAGCTGATGGAGGAGGTTGGAGAGTGGATGATGGGATTGGAATGGATAGATCTGGCTCGAATCTGGTAGTGGAAGCAGTAGACCATCGGATGGTTTTCTTCTTTGGAGGAATTCTCTAGAACAAAAAGAGATCAAATAGAAGCAGATTCGAGGAATTAAGAGAGAAAAAAAGGTAGATGAAAATGATTGGGCACTTCTTTTAGAACAAGGGCAAGAGGATCCTTCCTCTAGCACCAATCCTGTTGGTGTAGAATCTGATTGACGCCGAAATAGAGCTAGAGCAGTGGAAGACGAGGTCGCCGTCGGGGACCTGCAAAATAGAAGTCTTGTCTGAAGTCGGAGATGGTGGCTCCGGTAGGATCCTTCGATGATCAAGTCAGTTCTTTTGGCTAATAGAAATAAAGTGCTAAAAAAAAAAAGTAGTAGAATGTCGAGAAAGAGAAGAGAGCTTAGGAGAGAAAGCGTATCTGAAGGATCTCTTAAATAGACAAAGTCTGTAACAAACTAATAATAATAGCCATAACTATCTGGTAATGAACCATTTAAGGTCATGTAAAGTTTGTTACGGAGGATAGTGTCGTCACGATGTAGCAGCCTGTTGGAACCTGATAGCTGAAGTTTGAATAGGATAGCTGCAGGCAATGAAAAGTTTTTAGTTATTGTTATTTTAGAGGAGCTCCGAGGTTATCGAGGTTGATTGTACGTAGGCTGTTGCTTGCTATATCGATGACGTGTGCTGAGGTCCTTTCGGACTGCTGAAAGAGATCCGAAAGGAATTCCACTGGAAGTATCTAAGAGAAGCTCGATCGAGCGGAGCCCTTCGGACAACTGGAAGGAGAAGTTCGGAAGAAGTTCGACTGTAGAAGGAGTTCGAAAGGAGTTTGAATGGCGGAGAAGTCCGGAAGGAGTTTGACTGTAGGAGAAGTCTGGAAGAAGTTCGATTGACGGAAAAGTTCAGTTGAAAGAGAAGTCCGGAAGGAGTTTGATTGTAGGTGAAATTCGGAAGGAGTTTGATTGGTGGAGAAGTCCGGCTATAGGAGAAGTCCGAAAGGAGTTCGAGTGTAGGAGAAGTCCGAAAGGAGTTTGATTGGCGAAAAAATCTGGCTGTAGGAGAAATCCGAGAGAAGTTTGACAGGTGGAGAAGTCTGGGAGGAGTTCGACTGGTGGAGAAGTCCGACTGAAGGAGAAGTCCGAAAGAAGTTCGATTGTCGGAGAGGTCCAGCTGAAGAAGGAGTTCGACCGGCCTCCAAGCTGGTCAGGCTAGACTGCCCAGGGGGCTGCTTTTATTGTTCAAATTTATCTGAAGAGAATCGAATGATAGGAGGATGATCGAGATCGCTCTGAGACTAGATATTTAGCCAAACTTCGACGAAAATGAGTTTATCCCCAACATCAGTTAAACCTTGATTGTTTCACTTAAGTTACCAATGGCAAGTCCTGGTCTTCTCCCTTGGCAAGTTAATAGCATGATGCTGATCTGCAGATCGATTGGGTCTTCTTGTCGGATCATTATAAAAATTTGACCAATTTAGGAGGTGACTTGGACTCCAATTCAACCCCTAGTCAATTTTTGGCTGCGCTTTCTCCACCATAATGAGATATCATCACGAAGTATAAATACGAGCCAACAAGCGCGTTGCCGACTTTGTTGCCAGATTTCTAAGTTTCTATGCGTGCCCTTTGTGTTGCGAGGCGAGGAAACATTGCCTTCTGGATGCACCGTAACAAAATAAAATTTATTATTATTATTTTTTTAAAGAAAAATCATGCGCGTGGCTGTACTGGTGGACCGCAGAGGCCATGGTAATCAGTAAAGCAACGATTGGAACCCAGCTTATTTTGACACGAGCAATGCCCTGGCAACTCGGAAAAAATCGCTCAAAAAAGTCACTCAGCTATGTATGGTGCACCGTTCGCCGATCGAGCGACTTTGAGTTATTCTTGAGTTTCTTAAGCATTTTATGCTGGCAACCACTCTGCTCCGTTGGACGGCACGACTTCCCTACTACGCCAACGGCGGGGATATCTATTTACAATTTACAAAGGATTGCGCGCGTGCGAAGATGGGCGAAACCATTACAATGGTTGTTGTTTACTTGGGAAATACTTTGTCACCGCGGGCGGTGCACACAGAATTTCCCTTAAGACTATCTTCCTGCGCCGTGCTTGGGTCATGCACAGCCGGCCCATAAGATGGGGCCACGAGCAGGACCACAGGTAACACGCGGAAGTTATTGCGCAGCCAACATTGTCCGCCCTGAAGTTCATACAAATAAAAAATATATATTTTGAGCAAGCTGTTATTTAAAATATTTTCTTCCAAGTGACATCAACGCTGCCCTCCATTGATGTGATAGGTTAGTTTGAAAATATTATTTAATAATTAAATAGTAAAAAGACAAAAAAACCTTATTTACATCATAATGTATAATGGAGTAAAATACTAACTAAAAAATAAGGGCTAATATTTAGAAATCATTGTATGTGTGTACAGGCATGTGAGCATCAGCTATTCAATGATTTCAGTAATTTTCTAGAAAGTTTTATTCTTTTCTTCACTAATTTGTCAATCTTGTTGTTCAACTTTATATGGTTACCACCCTTCATAATGTAGAAACATATAATATTGGGGATAAATCCTGCTCCTGCCAAAGTCTAGTTCGATGCTCAGCTCAATGCGACTAGTGGCCGCAGAAGAGATTCCGCGGATGGGCTTCAGCCGAACTGCCAAGCGGCCGAGCTCCTCAAACTTCCAGCATCAGGACCGAACCCTCCTCGGCCGGGCTTCAAGCGACCGTCCCTCCAGCGGCCGAACTCCTCAAGTGGTCGCCCCCTCGATCGAACTCCTACATCCGACCGAGCTTCTCAGCGGCCGGACCTCAGCTGAAGTCCTTCAAACTGACCGAACTCTCATGCGGCCGAGCTTCATACTCCCAGCGGCCGAACTCCTCAAGCGACCATTCTTTCGTCGGCAGCGGGTCGAACTACTTAGCTGCCGAATTACTTCTGATTACTCAATCGCCGAGCTTCGATCAGACTCCTGCAAAAGCTGAACTGTCCCTACGTCGTTACAGCCAGGCGCCTGCAGGAGCCGAACTCTCCCCAAAGCTTCCTCTCGGGCCGAGCTTTTAAGGAAGCCGGACTCCTTACGGAACCCTCCAGCGATCGGGCTTATACGGAAGTTGGACTCCACGCGGATTTCTTCAACGACCGAGCTTCTAAGGAAGCCGGGCTCCCTACAGACTTCTTCAGTGGACGAGCTTCTCAATGGCCGAACTTCTTATGATGGATTACTGCAGGCGATCTTACTATGGTTATACGACAATAACAATCGATATTTATCGGCAATAACGATCGGCATTTATCGACAATAACGATCGGCATTGATCACGACAGTTACGACGCTCATTAACCAAGGCGGTTACAACAAGCTCCCTCTATAAAAGGACCCTTCGAATTCACTAAGGCCAGGTTCTGAAAACCATTTTCTTCTCCATATTCTGTCGAGCACTCCATTCCTGTTGACAGAAACTAACTTGAGCATCGGAGGGTCTTGCCGGATCCACCCCCACCGATTTCGAGCGAGACTTTATTTTGCAGGTCCCCGACGGCAGCCTCTTCGGCTTCAACTCCGGCGACGATAAGTTTCTGTGTCAACAGATTGGCGCTAGAAGGAGGGCCATGAACCTTCGAGGTTCCCTTGTTCTTAAAGGAGTGCTCGACGATGATTTCTCTCTCTGGAAATCCATCTTCTTCCTCACTAAAGTTCTCTCCCGAAGAGAAGAAAATGCCTTGAGAGCTTCGACTCGGCGATCGACGGCCTGCACGCCAGATCCGTCTGTTCCTGTCTCAGCCCCAATAGCCCAGTTTCCATACGAAGCCCTCGCAAACATGAGGCAGGTCAACCTGCCGGTCGGGTTTGTGGCTCCATCGAGATGATGCTGGCCGTACGACAACATCCAATGGAGACTTTGCCAGCAAACTCACCATGAGGATACGAGGAACCGGCCATAAGGTAAAGCATTTGGGCATACCAATCGCTCTTAGGATGGAGAAACGGAGAGCAGAAGTTCTTCCGCAGAAAATTTTACAAAGAGACTGGAATGAAGTTCGACGGAAGAGAAGTCGAACTCTCCCTCGAAGATCATCAATGAAGTTCGGCGGAAGAGAAGCCGAACTCCCTCTCGAAGATCATCAACGAAGTTCGGCGGAAGCAAGGCCAAACTTTTCTCAGAAGCTCATCATTGAAATGAAGTTCGGCTTAAGTGAGGCCGAACTTTCCTTCAAAGCTCACCATCAAGTTAAGCGTAAGCGAGGGCGGAACGAAGTTCTCCCGCGGAATGAAGTTCGGCACAAGTGAGGCCGAACTCCGCTGTTCATCCGAATGAAGTTCGGCGGAAGCAAGGCCGAACTTTCCTCAGAAGCTCATCATTGGAATGAAGTTCGGCGCAAGTGAGCCGAACTCCCCTTCGAAGCTCACCATAAAGTTCGGCGCAAACGGGCGGAACAAAGTTCTCCCGCGGAATGAAGTTCGGCATTTCACAGGAGGTTAGATGAAGTTCGGTTGCGCTCACGACCGCCCCAGGACAAGCGAGGACTCTCTGACTCCAAAGAAGCTCCAACAAAGGGCATGAAGTTCTCCCGTAGGTTTCACAAAAAGACGGAATGAAGTTCGGCAGCGTCCATGACCACCCCATCTCAAGTGAGGCCGAACTTCACCTCGAGCTCGCCACCAAGGAAGCCCCGACGGAAGGGCGCGAAGAAGCCCTCCTCCCGAAAGGTTCCGCAACTACGCCCCGCTACTCCAACTCGAATTCTCAGCGAAGTTAAGAGCCAGCCGCCAAGACCTGAAGCACTATGGCCTCCCAAAATGTGCGCGATCTAAGCAAGTAATGCCCCTAGCATCACGACCACGGCCACGACACTGAGGAAATACATTCAGCTCCAAGACAAGATTGAAGAGCTCGGCATGGGATAAATTCCTTCAACGCCAGCCTGAAGCAGGAGAAGACCGGCTAAGAGCACTACCGTAACTAGAAACTACAAGGTCGGCCACCTCACGGCATCATCAACGTTACCCCAGAGGAGGGGCTAGATACATCAGCGATTCGTCACCTCCCAGCGTCAAAACCAATGAGAAGCACGCTCCAAATGAAAGAGGCCAGCATGAGATAGAGGAGGTCGTCTGGACGGGACTTACTGCCCGAGGGAACTCAGAGGAAGAACGCCCCGACGACCCTGAAAACGGGGATGTGCTGTCCCGTAATTTTCCTTCGGTAACATTCTTCCCTTCCGATAATATTATTTCTGGATGCAAAAACTGTACGATGACAGCGAAGGAGCAGCCAATAGCCCGTTAGGAACAGGAGGAAGACCTCGTCCTAACGCGAGCAAAGTCGAAGGCCTCGTTCACCTTAGACGAGATGGGGGGAGAGGCTCGGACGACGGTCCGCATGATGTGCCCCCACAGCCCGTTAGGAACAGGAGGAAGACCTCGTCCTAACGCGAGCAAAGTCGAAGGCCTCGTTCACCTTAGACGAGATGGGGGAGAGGCTCGGACGACGGTCCGCATGTGCCCCCACAGCCCGTTAGGAACAGGAGGAAGACCTCGTCCTAACGCGAGCAAAGTCGAAGGCCTCGTTCACCTTAGACGAGATGGGGGGAGAGGCTCGGACGACGGTCCGCATGTGCCCCCACAGCCCGTTAGGAACAGGAGGAAGACCTCGTCCTAACGCGAGCAAAGTCGAAGGCCTCGTTCACCTTAGACGAGACGGGGGGAGAGGCTCGGACGACGGTCCGCATGATGTGCCCCCACAGCCCGTTAGGAACAGGAGGAAGACCTCGTCCTAACGCGAGCAAAGTCGAAGGCCTCGTTCACCTTAGACGAGATGGGGGGAGAGGCTCGACGACGGTCCGCATGTGCCCCCACAGCCCGTTAGGAATAGGAGGAAGACCTCGTCCTAACGCGAGCAAAGTCGAAGGCCTCGTTCACCTTAGACGAGACGGAGGGAGAGGCTCGGACGACGGTCCGCATGATGCCCCCACAGCCCGTTAGGAACAGGAGGAAGACCTCATCCTAATGCGAGCAAAGTCGAAGGCCTCGTTCACCTTAGACGAGATGGGGGAGAGGCTCGGACGACGGTCCGCATGTGCCCCCACAGCCCGTTAGGAACAGGAGGAAGACCTCGTCCTAACGCGAGCAAAGTCGAAGGCCTCATTCACCTTAGACGAGATGGGGGAGAGGCTCGGACGACGGTCCGCATGTGCCCCCACAGCCCGTTAGGAACAGGAGGAAGACCTCGTCCTAATGCGAGCAAAGTCGAAGGCCTCGTTCACCTTAGACGAGATGGGGGGAGAGGCTCGGACGACGGTCCGCATGTGCCCCCACAGCCCATTAGGAACAGGAGGAAGACCTCGTCCTAACGCGAGCAAAGTCGAAGGCCTCATTCACCTTAGACGAGATGGGGGGAGAAGCTTCGGACGACGGTCCGCATGTGCCCCCACAACCCATTAGGAACAAGAGGAAGACCTCGTCAACCTCGGCAAGAGGAGATAAGATCTCCTCCGAACAACCCTATCAACTTCGGTTAAATAAGGTCAGAACACCGACTTCGACCTCGGCGAGAGATAGGAATTTTTTCTAAATGACCGAATCAACCTCGGCTAAAGAGTCCTCAACTTCGGCATCAACTTTAACCAGAGATGAAATATCCGTCGAACTTCGACATGGATCGATACGAGGCCCGAAAGAAAACTTCGGCAGTCGCCTTGACTACACTCCCTTCTTTCAAGTTTCGAACTCGGGAGTGGGGGGGC
Source organism: Cocos nucifera (assembly GCA_006176705.1). Classification (NCBI taxonomy): domain Eukaryota; kingdom Viridiplantae; phylum Streptophyta; class Magnoliopsida; order Arecales; family Arecaceae; genus Cocos; species Cocos nucifera. The sequence continues at coordinate 840,742 of QRFJ01000632.1, forward strand.
TAGTGTTGGGGATAAACCCCGCTCCTGCCAAAGTCTAGTTCGATGCTCAGCCCGATGCGACTAGTGGCCGCAGAAGAGATTCCGCGGATGGGCTTCAGCCGAACTGCCAAGCGGCCGAGCTCCTCAAACTCCCAATCAGGACCGAACCCTCCTCG
>QRFJ01000633.1:0-40816 GCA_006176705.1 Cocos nucifera
TAATAATCAGATGATTATAGTTGTCACATTATATGTGATTAGATCTAAAATTGGATAATTAAAAATTAAATAATCTAGATCTAAGATGTATGAGATGCATGACTAGACTAGGAATAGAATTATTCTATGTACAGTCTAGCTTAATCATAATTTTAATTTAATTAATTATAATTTTTAAATTTATTTATTTACTATTTTTTGATATTATAAATATCATAACTATATCTAAAAAATAAAAAATAAATTTAATTAATTTATTCATATGGGATATGATAGATGCATGTTTAGACTAGTTGTAGAATAGTTGTACAAAAATATCTAGAATAAATTTTAATTTGATATGATCAAATTTAAATCTTATTTTTTAAATATTTATGAGATAATTTAGATCTGAAAACATGCATGATATGATACATGAGATGTATGCAAAACATACTTTTAGTTAGATCAATTTTTTATATATGTGATATATGATATAGATCTAACTAGTTTTGTAGATTTATTATGTTTTTGATTAAGATGTTCCTCTTGGCCGTCCAGTTATAAGAACAAAGTAAGATTTAAAGGCCCTCTCCTTCCATTCGATGGGGTATTTTTATGGTATGTAGGGGTGCTGTGCATTCGTCCTTAATCAAAAATCAAAAACTTATTTTCTATAAAATCCTAGATCCTGAAATCCTAGGATTTTATATACATATTTTATTTATGAATCCTAAACTTAATTAAGAATTAAGATTATGAAATATATTAGATCTAAAATTAAAAATTTTTAAATCTAAGACATATTCATAAAATTACGTTCGGACTTGGGTAGCTCAATTAGGTCCAGTGGTTGATCAAACCGAATCAAGAGTTGGTTAGGTGGGATCAGGAGTACATAAATTGACCAGCCTAATAAGATTAAGTCTAGGTCAATGTCGAGTCATATGAGTAATCGATCGAGTTAAGATCTAATTAGGCTCAGTGGTTAGAGTCTGGATTGTAGACTAACCCGATTGATTCTGGCTCAACAATTTGGTGTCTAAGGTAAGTTTGGCAGATATGACTGACTAGTTTTTAAGTGGAAGCTACTCGACTCGAATGCATTCTTGTCAAGTTAATGGCATATCCCTTCCACCAGTCTCACTTACCTAGCCATATTTGTCGATCCAGTCCTGATCTAAGATGGCTTACAATCAAAGCTGACCCATGCCACTAGGTTAGTCATAATGGTTATGGCTATGTCAAGTCAAGTTTAAAGAGATCTAAATCAAATCTCCCTAAGAAAAGATTAAGTCTAAGGTCTTCCAACATTGTAGATGTGCGGGCCCTTTTTGAGGTTGATTGTTCTCGATTGGTCACAATGGTTCAGTTGCACTGGAAAGCCACAACCATGTCTATTAGGCATTGGATGCTACGGGCTGGAGGATGGATTGGGGTCAATATTTTGAATACTGTGAGAGATCCAATTAGGAATCCAATCTATGCAAATGGAGGGTCTGACTTAACCAAGGAGCGGATCAATATTCTGGACACGATGAGATTCATGAATTAGAGACCAAGTCTAGGTACATCATAATTAGAGAATCATTGGACAAGAGTTGTTCACTCATTGACTAATCCGTCACCAATAATTGTTGGGTGAGGTGATGAATCAGTTGGTGGGACTGCACCATCCACTAAAAATCAATAATTATGGAGATTTTTGCATCTCTACAGAGGAAGTGTAAGGATCCGAGAAAATAGTGAAAGCTAATTTATTTAAAAATCAAATTTTTAAACAAATTGATCTAGTCTTAATTACAAAATCTAACTAAAAACTTTGACCCTCTACAGGAAAAAGAAGAATATCTGCGTCCAACCCACTAGCCCATATCTTGGACACCCATGGACTGACCGAATCTAATTACAAGGATTGGCTTTGAAACTTTAAAATCATTTTGGATTTTGAGAAGTTGACTTATGTATTGAAACAGGATCCCCCCACCTTAGCAGCTCGTCCATCTGCTGAATAGAGAGCATCTCTTGACAAGTGGTTGGATGAAGATAATAAGGCTAGATACTACATGTTGGGCTCGATGTCTGATGAGCTTCAGCACCAACATGAAGATATCAGGACTGCCCGCCAAATGTTGGCTCACCTGCAAGAGTCGTTTCGTGAACAGAGTCGTGCAGCCAAATATCAGGTCACTAAATGACTATTTAAGGCTAAAATACGTGATGGGCAGTCGGTCCAAGATTATTGCCTGATGATGATTAAGGACTTGGAAGAGCTGGAGAAGTTTAGAGTGATGTTTGACCAGGATCTGCAGAATGATATAATTCTGCAATCCTTGACTGATGCATATAGGCAGTTCATCATAAACTATCATATGCATAAACTTCAGAATACTCTAGCCGAGCTTATGAAAATGCTGGTTATTGCTGAGCTTTTTATAAAAGGTTCTAAAGGCTCAATACTTACTATAGAATGGACTTCTTCCAAGAGAAAATCTTTTGGAAAGAAGAAGAAGTCTGTGAAAAGGTGGAAGGTGGAAAGAAAAAGAAGATAGAGATAAAGCAGAAGGCCACTAACAAAGAAAAATATTTTCATTGTAATACTGATAGCCACCGAAAGCAAAACTATCCTGTATACCTAGCCTCCTTAAAGAATAAGAAGGAGATAGGTCCTTCTGGAGGTATGCTCCTTATTGAATCTAACCTTATGGTTTCTTCTGCATCCAGTTGGGTGCTTGACTCTGGTTCTAGTTCTCATTTGTGCACTTCCATGCAGGGTCTTGAGGATAGCAGGAGCCTGAGGGATGGTGAGATGATCCTATGCATCAAAAATAGAGCAAGGATTACTGCTGTGGCTGTGGGAACCTACCCTCTTCGACTACCTTCTAGCTTAGATTTAGTAGTTAAGGATTGTTATTATAAAAGGTTCTAAAGGCTCAATACTTACTATAGAATGGACTTCTTCCAAGAGAAAATCTTTTGGAAAGAAGAAGAAGTCTGTGAAAAGGTGGAAGGTGGAAAGAAAAAGAAGATAGAGATAAAGCAGAAGGCCGCTAACAAAGAAAAATATTTTCATTGTAATACTGATAGCCACCAAAAGCGAAACTATCCTATATACCTAGCCTCCTTAAAGAATAAGAAGGAGATAGGTCCTTCTGGAGGTATGCTCCTTATTGAATCTAACCTTATGGTTTCTTCTGCATCCAGTTGGGTGCTTGACTCTGGTTCTAGTTCTCATTTGTGCACTTTCATGCAGGGTCTTGAGGATAGCAGGAGCCTGAGGGATGGTGAGATGATCCTATGCATCAAAAATGGAGCAAGGATTACTGCTGTGGCTGTGGGAACCTACCCTCTTCGACTACCTTCTAGCTTAGATTTAGTAGTTAAGGATTGTTATTATGTGCCTGTTGCAAGCAGGAATTTGATTTCTATTTCGTGTTTAGCACAAGAAGGCTATGTAATTAGTTTTCTTAAGGATCATTGTAATATTCTTTATGAAAGAAATAAAATTGTAAGTGGTTTTCTTATTAACGGTCTCTACTAGTTACATATTGATGTATCTATCTTTAATATCGAAAAAAATGTGAATGCCATAAGATCAAAATGACCTAGGGATAGCCCAAACGATAGGTATCTAAGGCATCTAAGGCTAGGTCATATAGCAGAAGATAGGGTTAACAAATTAGAGAAAATCGGGCTATTAAGTTCTTTGACTTCTGAGTCATATCCAATTTGTGAATCTTGTCTTCATAGCAAAATGACTAAGCTTCATTTTGTGGGACATAGGGAAGGGGCCACGGATCTACTTGCCCTAGTACATACTGATGTGTGCGGCCCATTAGATGTGTCAGTTAGAGGCAGCTCTGTCTACTTCATAAACTTTACCGATGATTTATCTTGTTATGGGTATGTGTATCTTATGAGACATAAATCTGAAGCCTTTGCAAAGTTTAAGGAATTCAAACATGAAGTCAAAAAGCAAACTGAAAAATCCATTAAGATTCTTCAATCAGATCGAGGAGGTGAATATCTTAGTCGAAAATTCCTGGACTATCTCAAGCAATATGGCATAGTCTCTCAATGGACTCCACCTGAAATACCTCAACTCAACGAAATTTTAGAATGGAAGAACCAAACCCTATTCGATATGGTCCGATTTATGATGAGCTTCACGGACCTCCCTAATTTTCTTTGGGGACATAGTCTATTAACTTTCCTCTAAAACTGTTCCTACCACACCGTATGAGATATTGTATGGTAGAAAACCAAGTCTGAGTCATCTCAGAATTTGGGGTTGTCCGGCTCATGTCAAAAGACAACAAGCAGATAAGTTAGACTATTGGTCCTTTCTAGCTTGATTCATAGGATATCCTAAAGAGTCTTTAGGATATTATTTCTATATTGCAGAAGACCATAATGTGATTGTGAGTCAGCATGCTATCTTTCTTGAAAAATAGTTTATTCCAGATGGTGGCATTGCAAAATAGATCAAGCTCGGGGAAAAAATTTCACAAGAGCTACGAGCTAAGGATCCTATGGAACCAAATCGGGTTGAGCCAACACAATCACTACCTCCTCCATCTCATAGATCGAAAAGAATTTTACGTCCCCCTGAGAGGTACTTAGGTACTATTTCAGAGAAAGTAGAGAAAATGTTCCTTATAGGTAATGGGGTTCATGGTGATGATCCCAAAACCTATGACTAGGTGATATTGGATATCAACACCGAGAAATGGTTAGAGGCAATGAAGTCAGAAATTGACTCAATGCACTCAAACCAAGTCTGGACCTTGGTAGATCCACCTAAAGGTTTGGTACCTATTGGGTGTAAATGGATCTACAAGAGAAATATTGGTGCAGATGGAAATATGGAGACATTCAAAGCTAGATTAGTGGCAAAAGAGTATAGTCAATACAAAGAAATTGACTATCAAGATACCTTTTCGCCAGTAGCTATGCTAAAATCTATCCACACATTGCTTGTTGTTGCAGCCTATTTTGATTATGAAATATGACAAATGGACATGAAAATAGCATTCTTAAATGGATAACATGAGGAAGATATCTATATAGAACAGTCGCTAGGTTTCACATCCAATGATGTTGATCACAAAGTATGCAAGCTGCAAAGGTTCATATATAGACTTATTCAAGCATCTCGAAGCTGAAAATACTCGTTTTAATGATGTGATCAAATTATTTGATTTCATCAAGAATGAGAAGGAATCATGTACTTTTAAAAAGGTCAGTTGGAACGCTATTGTCTTTCTCATACTATATGTGGATGATATCCTCCTTATTGGAAATGATATTTTCATGTTGACCATAGTTAAAATGTGGTTATCTAAAGAATTCTTCATGAAAGACCTAAGAGAAGCATCCTTCATTCTAGGAAATAAGGTCTATGGAGATAGACCGAATAGGATGCTAGGTCTTTCGTAGAAGATGTACATAGAGGAAGTGCTAAAGAGGTTTAGCATGAAAAACTCCAAGAGGAGATTAGTACCCTTCATACATGGCATTCATCTCTCCAAGAAAATGTGTCCCAACACACCTGAGGAGATTGAACGCATGAGCAAGATCCCTTATGCTTCAACAATAGGAAGCCTCATGTATGCCATGTTATATACACGACCTGATATAGCCCATGCTGTGAGTGTCACGAGCAGATATCAGTCGAATTCAGGTGAAGAACACTGGACTTCTATAAAATGTATCCTTAAGTACTTGAGAAGAACCAAGGATATGTTGTTGATTTTTGGTAATGGAGAACTCCATGTCCAGGGGTATACAGACTCGAATTTTATGGTTGATATAGATGATCGAAAGTCAACATCTAGGAGTCTATTTGTGTGTAACGGTGGTGCTGTCAGTTGAAAGAGTTTTAAGCAGACAGTGATAGCAAATTCCACCATGGAAGCAGAGTACAATGCTGCATCAAAAGCTACAAAGGTGGTATTCTGGTACAAGAAGTTCATCATAGAGATCGGAGTGATAACATCGGATGCCATTTTTTTGTACTACGATAATAATGGTGCCATAGCCCTTGCTAAGGAGTTGAGGTCTCACTAGAAATCAAAGCACATCGAGCAGCGATACCACCTCATCTACGATTATCTTAAGAAAGATTATGTCAAGGTCAAGAGAGTCGACATCGCAGACAATGCGGCAGACCTACTTACAAAGCTGTTGAGCTAGTAGAAGATCGAAGCCCACCATGAGAAGATTGGACTTAGATTTGTAACCAATTGGTTTTAGGTCAAGTGGTTGTTTGTTAGATATGTATACCGTAAAAGCCAGATTGGCTGACACTTGTTATATACTTCCAAGAAAAAAATTATAATTTTGACTATAAATAATAAAATAGATTATTTTCTATCATAGTATGTATTTGAAAGTGTCTGTGATACATCCCTTAAGTTAATGGTAATGATAGTTCATATTTTCAAGAGTTGAAAATTTAAGACATGAATTTTCATTATTAACTCATAAAATACTTCCGATCGTAGGATCATCATAAAGATGGTGATTGATCTAGAAGGTTGGTGTACGATCACTTATTTTGGATAGATGAGTCTTGATTCTACGGTGTAGAGATATTGGAGCGAGAGTACAGATACTCATTGGAGAATGAGAGCACTGAGCATGACCACCTCGAGCAGTCATGAGAATGTCTTCCTTCTCGTCGATGACTACCTCAAAGCTAAGTAGTGTTTCTGGGTCTTTGACCTGAGGTGCATTGGCAGTTCGCCTTGAGGGTGTTATTGTTTGACTACACCATAACTCGTTCTCTTAGTCATTCAGAATCCTAAGGTGTATGTTGGCTATAGCATGTTCATTGTAGGAATTGGATTGCACCAATAAGAAATCTATCTACCTAGGTTGATGAGGAGCAGTCCTATGATGATCATGAGAATCAAGTCCATAAGCCCATGGCCATGGCATAGTGAAATAATAGAAAGAGTTTCTATTAGGATTTTCACATTGGACATGAATCGAATGATTAATTTATGTAACGAAAATTTGGGTTTGACGAGATCACCTTAACCATAATCCGATCGGAGCTCAAGATAGAGGAACTTAATCACACAGGTAACTACACCGAGAGGTTCACTTTTAGTTCTAATGGGTTGCCACCATATGCTGCTAGGTATCACTAGTGGATTTTGGGAGTAATTAAAATGATTTGGATGAACGATCATACTAGTTGTCTGAATCAAAAAAGTTCTAATCCATCGGAAGGTGTATCGATGATGTCGATAATAGAGATCGAGACATGTCTCATTACCATACGAAACTGAACCTAACTGGGTCACACAAATAAGGGTTGGATCTAGATATCATCAATTGGACTAACCCAATTTAATTAATTTGAATAAGATTTAATTAGGTTCAAGAAAATCATGCTAGCACACGATTGAGCCTAATGTTCTCCTTTAACAATCATTAAAGCTTGTCTCGACTGAGTCAAATATATTTGTGCTCACTTAAAAACCTTTATTTGGTCTAACTGGAGCTTGCTCAGGTCAGAAAAGGATTGTCTTAATTTATGAGATAAATTTAAAACAATACCTTTCATTTTCGATCATCTACTAAATCTTATTTTCGGATATTGGTCAAATATTGACCCTGGATATTTAGACATCTGCCCATATGTCGTGCACCCATAGGAGAGTACCTAAGGATATTTTCTCCTGCTAAAATGCAGACAGGAAGAGGGCGCATGCCTAGAGAGGCATGCACCCCATGAAAATAAAGCTGGAGTCCCATACAGATGGGACTCTAGGGATGCTTCGGGGGATTAAACTGTGTGGTGCCAAGATGTCTTGTTTGACTCAGTCTTGATGCCAACTTAGGAGGATTTTGAGGGTCTCTCATCTAATTAGATCAGATGATATCATCCCACCAATCAGATTTAGATCTGATTGTGCAAAGGGCCGTGATTGGCTAGGATGATGTGGCACTGCATGGCGCAGTAGGATCTATATAAATCCTGTCTGTGCCTAGAATTTAATGCTTCTACTTCTAGCCCATGTCACAAAGCCTCTCTCCCTCCTTTTCCATGCCACCCTCTAGTCCTCTCTCTCCTCTCCATGCCCAAGGCTTTTGGGCACAAACAAGGTGCGATCCAAGCAAGTGAAAAGCACTAGGAAAGGAAGAAGGCAGCACTGCTGCAAGAGACAATGGCTGTTCTTCAAAAAATAGTTTTGAAGACCTTCAAGATCAGATCTAAATCTGATTTTTGAAAAATTGATTGAGAAGGAGAAGATCTCTAGATCCTACCCAAGTGGATACTGGTAGAGGCCAGGCATTTGCGTGGCTACACTCAGAACCTTAGGCAAACATCAGGATCATCATAGGATAATTAGATCACCCAAAATAAAGGTATAATTAAATTAGATTTAATTTTTATTTTTAATTTTATTATTAGATCAATAAGATTAGATCTAAAGAGTCTCAGATCTGATTAGGATTTTAGAGGAAAAATTTTTGAAATATTTCTCTTGATCTAAGCAAATCTGAACGAACCTGACCAGGAAAACAAGGCTTTTCCCTTCAACCTTTATTCCTTGCAATGCTAAAATGCCATTTCCGATTAAGAGAATTTCATCCACAGATAGCATCAAGAATAACACTACCACACATTTTGTCCAATTACAAATGCAGGGTTTATCTTTGATCATAACAAAGGCATACATTCAAAATGTATGTTCGAACTCTAAAATGATAGTCAAATGGGCTTTATAGGTCCTTACCTTCCCATTTGCACTACTCTGAACCTTTTGAAAATTCATTCTTATCCAAAGGATTTTATCCATTCAACTGAATCAACTAGTGTCCACACACTATTAATTTTCATGGACTTCAATTTGGATTATATGGCTCCAAGCCACTTCTTAGAGTAAGACCACTACATTACATCGCTATAGATGATCGAATCCTTGCTATTTTGATCGAGCTTAATAGGATCACCATCCCAAACCTAGATACCATAGTATCTATCTGGCTAATATAGTACTCTACCGAATTTTCTTAAAGGAGCAACTCTAATGGGCTCCAGATTTGATCTGATTAAATTTGGTTCTATAGGTTTACTAGATTATATTGGTTTATTTTCTACCAGTCAAACTTTCGAAAGCTCAACTTGATAGGCATCAGTTCCTTTTCTAAGAAACTCCTTTCTAAAAGAAATGTCCTACTGCTGATGAATATCTTATGTTCTTCAGCATGGTAGAATTAATAATCCTTAAACACCTATTGGACTAGGATCCAAGTTTATCTGCATGCAAACCTATGACATGGGCTGATCGACCCTAAACTTGAAGATGAGAGAGTCTTGGTCGATGCTCGATCCATATTTCATATGGAGTCTTTGCAACAGATTTACTTGGTGTAAATTTTTAGAGTAAAACAAGTAGTCATAAGAGCACAATCCTGAAACAGGCAGACTAGTGAACTCTATCATGGATTGAATCATGTCTAACAAAGTTCAATTTCTCCTTTCTGTGTCCCAAAAAGCAATCCATTGAGAGAGAATCCTATTCTCTCCTATATATATCACAAACTTACTAGATAAGTATTCCCCTGCTTGATCTGATCGAAGAGTTCTAATATCTTTTCAATTTATTTGCCTATTTCATTATTGTGTTGTTTGAACATTTTAAATGATTCAGGCTATATGCACCCATGCCCGGATAGGTCATCTGTAATAAAATATTGATATCTTCCTCTGGCACTCGAGTTCATAGGTCCATATACAACACTATGTACGAGACTTAGAACATTATCAGCTCCTTCATCTTTTCTAGTAAAAGGTGACTTTGTCATCTACCCAAGAAGACAAGATTCACAGATTATCAATGATTCACAGTCATTGATGTCGAGGTTTCCACTCAAGCTAACCTATTTATCCTGTTCTTATCAAGATGACTAAGCCTATAATGCCAAATGTAGACATCCATGACATAATCTAACTTGGGTATTTATTAAACGTGTACATTATACTTAATAGGCTATATAAATATTAAATATCATTTCTTTATTATCCATGTATTATTGTAACATTATTTATAATACTGTCATAACAATCTTCTTTATGGATAAATGATAACCATCTCTGACCAAAAGGCTAACAGAGATCACATTTTCAAACATTCCACTTACCTAGATAGTAGAATTTTAAATAAAGAAATTTTAAGATATTATCATATAATATCCTTGATGAGCAACTCTTGCTTCTTTCTCTTGTTCAGCCTATTATGGTCAGGAAAAGTAAGACAATTCTTCTTCCTATGATCTTGCTTCTAACAGCAGAAGTACTATGCTTAATTTGGATCAATTTTGGACTAATTATTTTGACTAAGATTAGAAAACCCAGCATGAATCCATTTGTACTATTGAACCAAATTCAACTTTCTATACTAATTATTGAAGTTGGGTCCCACAAGTCATCACTATTTGATAGTGATTGGAGCGATATGGGTTTAGTCTTATTCTGAAAAAAAGAGAACATAAACCTAATTTATATGAATTATTTTAAGCCTAGAGACTTGGACTTTAGTCTACAAGTTTACTGACTATTTTATTTGAATTGGTAGCCTCTACCTCCAATTCGGAGAATTTCTTTAATTTTCTTATAGGTATTAGAATTTACATAGACTACACACAAGCCCGACTATGGTCAGTCAATCCATATGCATCTATGCATAGGTTCTTTAACAAATTATTTCTCCAAACAACTTCTAGTAATTTAATTTTGCCCCAGAAATATAATCAGTAGGCTAGGGCCTCCATTACAAGGATCTAGTTAGGTCCAACCATTAACATGACTATACTTGATGGATCTAATCAATGAATGATTAAGCCCAACTATGGTTGGTCAACCTAACTACCATTAGAGAGTTACATCCAAGTCATCATATGATGAATGATATCTTCGTTAGTCAACAAGCACCAGGCCTATAGGCCTCCAATGATTATTGAGTTAATGGACCCATTATCAAACATCTTAATGGGAGGCTATGACTTAGTTATCCCTATATCTTTGTCAATTTAAGGATCTAATAATTTTAAAGGATTTAAATTTATTTATGATTTAAGGATAGAAAGGACATGAACCAATTTGCTCTGACTAACTTCACTAAGTCCTCCCACTGACTTCTCAAGTCTTTAATAAAGACTAGGATCAATATCAGTCCATGGGCACTTAGATCATCAGTTTCATTGAATAAAATTAGTCCCACTGATTTTCTATATGACATGGGTTAGCACAAATCAATGAGCAACCTAATCAAAACCCGATTAACCACATTAGCCAGGTAAATAAGATCGATGGGAGGGTTTGCCAAGGCTTGCCTTAGACACCATAAAAAATGGCCAGATATGCGGACTGCTAATTAAAAACCATCAGTCAGAGAATGCCAGACTTATCTTAGACACCAATTGATTTATCAATTTTGATTTGGTCTGCCAAAAGACTCGAGTTCACCATTGAGCCACGATCAGTATTCCTTTGTTAGATGTATGGACTTTGATCAACTACAACTATTGAATTGGTCTATAGAAATGATCTAATTTTATTAACTATTAATTAGGTTTGATTAATTTCTTAACTTATTCCTTATTTAATCTAACCCTAGGTCTAACCTAATTAAGGATCTGATCAAAGCTAACCAATTATCCTTTAACCCATCTTTTATGAAATTATCTTAGGATCTCTAAATTATAAACCTAGATCCTAAACAATCACTTAATTCTTAATTAAGTTCAAAGCTTATGGATTTGGATTTATAAAATCTCAGAACTAATTTTTGATTTGATCATTTAAAATATTTTTAAATTATAAACAGTTTACATTGAATCATATTCAATATATGATTTTAGATTTGATTTTTTTAATGTTTAGATCATATCCTAGGATTTCAAATCTAGGCTTTCATAGAAAGTAAGTTCTTAATTTAAATTCTATAAAATAAATACATCATACATATCCATTCAAGATTCAAAATAAAAGATACATATCAACATATGCAACAAGAGGATCTAGATCTAAACATAAAATACAGCACATGGATCAGACAATAAGCTATTTAAATTTAAATTTAAAATATAAAAATAAATCATAAATCATTTTAGATCTTATCTAATATTTTTATGATTTGTTCAAGTTAGCACATACTAGGACAACCTCTCCATTGTAAGGGATAAACCTTACAATAGGACAACCTTATAATTAGTATGTTCGATCCGATATTATTTAGATCTAATCTAAATAATCTAAAATAGATCTAACATCTATTTATTTTAGATTTAAAATTAAAAAAATAAAGTATAAAATTATTTAGATCATATCTAACTTATTCATGATTCAAAATTACAGATCAACACATACTAGGACAACCTCTTCACTGTAAGGGGCAAACCTTACACCAGGACAATCTTATAATCAGTATGTGCAATATATAAAGTTTTATTTTTGGATTTATTTTTATGCAAACATTATCATGTTATAATAGAACCTAGATGCTCTGATAGCCTTGATGAAAAATATGTAGGGTTTCATGCTTGAATTTTAAAATATTTTTGAAATAAATCAGAGTGGAAGATGCTGATTAAATTATTTAATCTACAAAAGTATATAATCTAATTGCTAAACCCAACATCTAGGATCTGTAATATGTCATAATGCATTCTTAAATCTAAATATAAAAGATTTGGTATTGATCAAATCAATATCCTAGATTTAGAATAGTTTTAGATGTAAACCCTAGATCATATCTAGGTGAGAGAAGAGATCAAATCTCTCACCTTTGCATGGGTCGAGAACTCTATGGTTAATTTTTGTTATTGCCTTTGGAGCTACAAATGCGTCCGACCTCTACAGGTGATCCACATGAGGCTGCAACATAAATCAGAGGTTCGTCGAATGAAGATCCGCTCGAAGTGCTAGCTTCTTATAGATCCCTCCTGATGGTTAATCTAAAAATTATTCTTTTGATCTCTTAGACACTCCAAGAGATAAAGAATAAGAGGAGGAATAAGAGAGAGGTCCAACCATTGGATCTCCCAAAAATTAGAAATAAATACATATGAGAAAAGCCCTAAGCGAAGACAAATATTCTCTTTCAGGACATCAACAATTATTGTCCTGAAAACATCTCTATGCTGGGATAAGAAGAGACTTTCTCCTCTAGATTTTTCTCATGTTTCTAGATCTTACACTCTTTGATTTTTCTCATAGAAAAACTTTATAAAAAAAATATGAAGAAGAAGAGTTCTTAAAGAAATCCTAAGAGAAGACCTTCTTCTCTTCTTTTTCTTTCATTAGGACATGATCATATCTTATCCAAAGATGATCACCATGCCCCAACACCTTGGAGCATAGTTCCCCATGCCCTCTTCCTCTCTCTCTCTTATACTTTTGTCATATAAAAATCATAAAAATAAACAAAGAAGGGTTAGAAATAAATATCTAAGAGAAATGTGTTTTAATGGAAGGCTCTTCTCCAAGAATTGATGTCTTAATGGAAGGCTCTTCTCCAAGAATCCTAGTACCCCAAACCACCCACAGCATCCTCTATTTCTCTTCTATTTTTGATGAAAATCTCAAAATTTTTTATGCTAAAAAATCATTAGAAGGATGCATCCCAAGATAATAGGAAGACTAGGTCAAATAACCTAGTCAAACAAGGAAACTAAGAGGAGATTGGGGGGCGTCCAACTCTTGGATGCCTCCCCTGATTTTTTGTGCATGGAGAACCTAAAACCATCACACAAAAAGAGAAGAAAATGGGTGACCAAAAATAGGAGGTGTGACAAATAAATCTAAAGTAAAGAGGGAAGTGTTTTGGATTCTTAGGACTCTTTTAAAAGGAAACCAAGACACAACCAATTGCAAGTTTTGACCAATTCAAAAACTAATCAAAACAATCAGATTAAGAGGAATGGAGAGGATTCTTAGGCATGGAAATAAGTCATGTTATCATCTAGAAATAAACTATGGGCATGAAAATTTTTGGTGCAAGGAAAGGAGGAGTCCTAGTCTAACTAGGGCTCTCCTATTTTGACTAGATCAAAGCCAACTTAAACCCAATTTAATTCTCGTTTAAATTAGATTGGAGTCAACCTAATTAATAGATAATTCTAATATAATTAAAAGTTTAATTAAATTACATTTAAATTATATTTAAATCTAGTTTAATTTTTAATCAAATTAGAAATTAGGTATACTCAAGTCCTAGTCAAAGAGGGACTTGTTCTCCCTTACAATTGGCTTATCCAATAAATTAATTAGAGTTAATCTGATTAAGTTTAAACTAATTTTAATTGAATCTAATTCAATTATACTTGATCTGAGCTTGATTGCTTAATCAAATTGAGCTAATTAGCAATCCAATTGCTAATCGATCCTCCTACAATACTTGCATTAGGTCAAATATCAATCGTAATGATAGTTTGACCTTAGAATGATTCTGTATCATCGATTAACCATTTGATTAGGTTACAACCTCTTATATACGTGACCCTATAAGTTTGAACCTAAGCAGATAGCATAGAAATCAATTTCTATACCAATCGAAGTAACCATCTAACAATGGTTTCCGATGTTTGGATAGGTTGAATGTATGCAAAGCAACATTCTTAGAACTCCGGCCTACTGTTACCTTGTAATTCATCCTTTTAACCAATAATGCCTAAGATGACTTTGAGTATGTTGTCAACAATCATACAAGTCATCTCTATTGTGTCTCAAAATTTTGTAAATCTCATGACTCCTCATGAGGACTTTCTAGGTCTAGGTTTTGCTAAATTAAAACACAATGAGTCATTCTCTTTTTGAAGTTAATCAAGAGTGGTCAATCTCATCTTGACTCATACATTAACTATACAAGCACTTGACTATGCCTAAAAACCTTCCAAATCTATATTAGAAATATAGGCAGTCTGGCACCAAAGTATAGTGAGTTGCTTGCAAGTCACCATGGTGATCTTAGATCGAAGGGACACTTATATCCATTGATCTTAGCTAGCTACTCTTGATAGTAAAGTGCTACATTGATCCCGTTCAATGCAGATGTACTCCGACATCTCACCTGAATTCCATACCAGTGTCTCCACACCAATTGTTTATAAGGACAGTCAATATATATGGCATACAGCGATCTATACTCGATAAGTTATCATCCTTGTTAATAACTTATCATTTGATCATGAACAATTTAAGAACCATCCGATAAATTCTTTTTTTTCAATTGATTGTGGTTCTAAGGACTTCATCATAATTTAAGAGTTCATTTAAGAAAGATAGAACTTTTATAATGAATAAGCTAGATAACTACTATTATTAGATAATCCATATATAGGTTCCAATCATCTACAACTTGGATGATTGACTTTAGGACACTTTTTTCAACAAGATGCATATGGAACGACTTTGGAAAAGATCGAACAAATGCACACACGGGGACTTCAGCTGCATTTGGAGTGCATGGACCTCAGCATGGAGGACTTGGGCTGCATTGGGAGCGCACGGACCTCCTGAGAACTTTGGCACTGCATGACTTCAAGGGCCACTTGGTGGCGAGTTCGGCCATTTGGATGCATAGGGGAGAAGCTCAGCCGTAGGGGATGTGCTTGATCACGTGGGAGAGGGGAGATCAGTCGGGTCACCTAGGCACGCGATGGAGGAGCTTGGCCGTGATTGGGGGTGCCATAGGTTTGGAGAAGAACGGAGGGGCACCATAGGTTTGCAGGAGACCGAAGGGGTTTGGTGGGTTCGGAGAAGGCCAGAGGGGCAACACAAGTTTGGAGGAGACCAGAGGGGTCCCATAGGTTTGGAGGAGGCCAGAGGAGCACCACGAGTTTAGAGAAGATCGAAGGGATCCCATGGGTTCGAAGGAGGATAGAGGGGTGCCGTGAGTTTGGAGGGGTCCCATGGGTTCGGAGGAGGCCAGAGGGGTGGCACGAGTTGCACCTGGGAGCACAAGGGAGGGCTCGACCATGGTTGGGAGTGTACGGGGTGGAGATCTAAAGGGTCACCATGCAGAGGGGATCGGCCTAAGTCATCATGCAGGGGAGAGAGAAGCTCAACCAGGCACATAGGGAAAGGAAGATTGTCTTGAATTATCATGCAGGGGAGGCCAAAATCATCATGCAGGGGAGAGAGAAGCTTAGAGTGGTCACGGGAGAAAGGAGATCGATCGGGTGGCTATGCTTGACGTGCGGGATGGAGGAGTTCTGCTAGATGGCTTCGATGGGTGCGGGGAGAGGAGGTCGGCCAAGTAGCTATGCCTGATGCATGGGATGGAGGAGATCAATCAGACAGCTGTGATGGGCACGGGTGGAAGGAGGTCAGTCGGATGGCTATGACGGGCGTAGGGGGAGGAGGTTTGCTGGATGGCTATGATAGGTAGGGTGGGGGAGGCCCGTCGGATGCACCTAGGCTGGGGAGAGACCTACGGACACCGACCCCTCCCCATCCTCATCCTCCTCTATTTCTTGAAATAGAGAAATGTAAGGATAACATGGAATCACAGGGAAGAGTATAATTTTGTAATCTAATAGACATCCATTGCAAATGTTGAGGTGTCCTTGGCCTTTAATAGTCAAAGTTTGAGCAGATCTACTGATAGCTTTGGAATGAGAAGAGCTAGATGCAATTGCATGTAGTAAGACCAGATGGTGCACAATAGTAGCTAAATTTTTGGATCTATATATTTCATTTAACAAAGCATAAAATAAAAAGTAATAAATAACTACAGTAGTATCTAAGAAAATGGCACATCCTTGCATGGCATAATTGAAGAACTTGGCATAGAGTTAAAGAATGAGGCCATGGCACTTGAATGAATAATAATAGTTGACAATGGCTTATCGAAGATCGGAGAACCTTAGCTTGAAGAATATAGCTCTGATCTGACCAAAATAGGTTAAGTTTGTGACCCATGGGAATAATGAACAGAAATGATATCTCGATCCTACCAATAACAATCGATAGCCTAAACCTATCAGCATGTCCTAATGAAGATGCAATAAGTATAATAGTAGGTTCATGCTAAAGTGACCGCCAACATGGGAAAGCCTCTCTTTGCTCTCCTCTAATTTTTATGATACCACTCCATCTTTTCATCACTCCTAGGATCTTAGTCTCTCTATTTTATTTTTGATTTTAGAGGTTGCTTTTATTTTGCCCAGTATATCAGAGTGCAAATAAAGATCCCCCTTCTAATATTTTATTCTATTTAAAACTCAAGAGAATGGATGAACAATCAGGAATATAATATGATTGAAAAATTTTATATAATTATATTTCTTATCTGAATCTTATGGCTCTTTGTCGATCTAGATCATCCTTGTCAATGTCTCCTTCCTTGCATGAGCTTTTCTCTTTGATTGAAATTTTTTCTTCATTTGGAGCCCTCCAGTTTGATCTTGGATAGGATTTATTGAAGATGGATGCTGAATCTTGTCAACATTGGAGTAACGCGATGGAGCTTCTCTTCCTGGATGCTCATTTCCTTCCATAAATGAGCTTAAAGTCCGTTCTTCTAGCATCATCTGTTGACATGGAAATCCATCTTGGGGTCAGATTGGCTGAAGTTGTGCGATGGCAGCAAGGCAGCAAGTCAACAACAATGAGATGTAGGTAACCATACCTGCAAGAGAAGTCCTCGACCAGAGTTGGCTCTGGTAGGGACCCTCTGATGCACAAGTCAGTTTTCTATTCAATAAAAGGAAGAAGATGAGCATTTAAGAGAAGAGTGGTCCCTCTTTCTTTTCTTTTATAGAATGATCTGGAGTTTGTTAGGATGGGGTGTAGGTTGTTAGTTGTGATAGAGCAGTGAGTTATTAGAGATATTTTATTTGACCATTAGAATATTCTCAAGAATTATGTTAGGTATTGTTCCCTCATGGCATGTAGGAAAAAGTTGACAACCTGGAGCTAAGAGTGGGGACTTCAGTCTTTTGATAACTTCAAGTTTGGTCTGAAATAGAATCTCCACCTCTGCCATCGATAACCTTCAATTCAGCTTACATTATGATCCTAGCTTCCATCTCTTGATGACTTCAAGTTCGGCCTGAAATAAGACCTTGGCCTCTACCTTCAATGACCTTCAATTCAACATACATTATGACTAGCTTTCATCTCTTGATGACTTCAAGTTCAGCCTGAAATAGGATCTCGACCTTAGCCTTTTAATGATCTTCAATCAGCCTATATTATGACTTTGGCATCCATCTATTGATGACTTCAAGTTCAGCCTAAATTCTCATATCTTCGGTAGGCATAAAAATCCCCCAAGAGTTCCAAAAGGTAGAAAGAGTATTTACATTAATGAAAAGTACAGATGAACAAATGTTAAGTATTGCTACTTTTCTACTAGAAGGTCGAGCTTAGCATTGGTGGAGATCTTATATTAGTAGCCAACCATCGAATTTTACTATAACTTGGAGTGAATTTAGAAGGGAGTTCTTTCAGCAATATTACTCGGTTGTATATCAAGATCAGAAGAGGATGGAATTTCTTAACTTAACCTAGGAAAAAATGTTAGTGGTGGAGTACGAAGCCAAGTTTGTAGAGTTATCTCACTTTGCCTTAGCCTTTGTAGCAAATGAACCTGGGAGCAGGTTTTCGATGGAGAGCTTTCAAGTGAAAATTTTAAAATAATTTAAAGAGGGTTAGCTAGACAATGTTTTAATATAAACAAATAACTTTGGGAGGCAAGCTCCTTGCTGGCTTCTTGGGGATTAGACACCTAGCAAATGATTTTCTTAAATAATTCTCTCCCAAAAGCAAAGCTATAGGTTGTCATTGTTAAGTGTTTTAGTTCTTCATTAAGAACAAAAAGGCTAGAAAGGAAAGTGCCTGAGAAGAAGTGCTTCTCTTAGTTAAAAATCAAAGAGAATTCAGCCTAGTAAAGGAGGTTTAGGGAGGAATTGATTTGAGAAAGAAGGGTTGTTAGAACAAGGAGAAAAAGAAAACTATTTTTGAAGGCAACAGTGCATAACTTATTTGAGGTAAGGATTTTGATCCTTAAATTAAATTTAGAGGGAACCGTGGTTGTATTTCATTCAACTTTGATGTTCTGGTAAAGCAAGTTATGAATTTAAAGTTTAAATATGAAGAGAAATAGTACCATATACTTTATGTTATGAAACTCCCCTCGAAATAATTTAGCAAGTTGAGTTCATGTTGACTAAATTTAAAATAGATTATGAAGAGGAAAAATAGAGGTCTTGTTAAAGTCTTGTTGAACCTAAGCTAAGGCAAATAAAGTCAAGTCAAAGCAAAAGATTGTATAATTAAGAATAAGCATATAAAAGCAAAGCATATACAAGCATGTTCAGATTTCATGAGGATTTTATATTAAATAGTGTTTATCAATTTTATAGAAGAAGAAGAGGGCTCAAAAAGTATTTTGGGTGAATCAAACTCTAGAATGGTTGGATAATCATTATAAGGTAAGTAAATTTTCTATCTAACAATGGTGTTTCTTTTACTAAATTTTACTATGAATGATATATGCTTTGAAAGTGAATGGTTCTTTACTTATGTTATGTTGCATTGATTATGTGATTACAACTTTGGTAATGGAAGTGGTTGTCATGGTTGACATGTTATGTATAATATATATATGTATGGTATGTGTGTGTATATATTCTTATGAGAATAGCAAGGCAAGTTTTATGTAGAAAGAATTTTATTGAATTGGTTTTAGCAAGTGACCCACAGGAGTGATCAACCTATGTGGTGAATTATGATATTGCCTATGAAAAAGAAATATTTAGCAGGCACCTCCACAGTGAAACTTTGCCCATGTGGGGCTCTATAATATAAAAGTCGTATTGACTACCCTTGGTAGGGGTGCGCTGAGGTATAGTCAGCAGTATTCAGTTATTTGTTTTATTGAGTTGGCACCTCCATAGTTTTGATTGATCTATAGTATTGACCGTATCGACTGCCCTTGGTAGGGGTGCACTAAGGTGTAGTCAAAGGTATGTAGCAGCTTTAATTTAATAGATTGATTGCATGGTTTCTTTTTTATTTAGCAAGTAAAAGTTTTCTTGAATATGTTGTTAGCAATTGATGTATATGTGAGACACAAATCTCAAGTAAATCAGTTTCTTATCTTCCGACTGTTAGCTAGCTTATTTACTCACTGGGATGTAAGTCTCATTTTGTGTTTCTTTTCTTTTTCTTTGCAAACATAAAAGATCATAGTCCAGTATATGATTTGCATCTTGCACATCCCCATCAGCATTTTCGCTACCGAAGGTTGGCCATGTTAGCTTCTTCTTTCGAGAGATGGGTCTTTGGGGATGATTATATATATTTGTATAAGTTGTATAAATTAGAGTGAAAGAGAGAGAGAGAACCAGCTTAGTTTGTAATATTTGTTGAAAATGTTTTCCTAGAAGGAATGTTACATATGTTTTGTTAGTACTGTATAAACAAGCTTGATATGATATATATATATATATATATATATATATAGAACCTTGTGTTATTTTTTGGATAATTCAAGAATTATCTAAAAAGCTCGAGTTGATTAGTGAAAGTGTAAATTGAACCATTCTTAAAATAGGTTGTAAGTATTTGGACTGAGTTTAATGGTACTTTTTGAACCATGGCACAAAATACTAATTAAGCCCAGCTCAGCCACTGTAGCCTTGCTTAGCAGTTGAGATGGAATGTTACAAAAACATATCTGGAGGGTCCCTTTTATAGATGGAGCATGTAACAAATTGATGGTGATAGTCGTAACCATTTGGTAGTGGGCCATTCAGGCTATGTGTAGTTTGTTATAGGGATGAGTTGTTGTTTGTCACGACTTGTAGATGGTGAAAATCTCTCTGTTAGAGTTCGGATGTAGATCGAGAACATTGGTGTATGTAGTAAACTTATGACTAGCTGAGATTCATTGGAGGCAAAGTTTAGTGGCTTTAAGAAGTTTGGAAGCCTCCTGGACTGCACGCAAGTAGGTACCCCCTGAATTAAGATCTGAAGCTCTGCACTCCATTTTTCATGGAGTGCTTGTTATGTATCAGCAATTTGATGAGATTTCTTTGGATGGCTCCTGGCGACAGGCATGGTAGGGATTAAGTAGGTCCATGATTGAAAGAAATGCTACCGAGAGGAGTGCGACTGGAGAAGTTGATCCAAGAGGAATCTGACTAAAAGGAGCACTGTTGGAGGAGTTTGCCCAGAAGAAGTGCAACTGGAGGAGTTCGTCTAGAAGGAGTGCTGCTGGAGGAATTCGTTCGAAAGGAGCACGACTGAAGGAGTTCATCTAAAAGGAGCACTATTGGAGAAATTCATCGAGAAGGAGAATGATTGGTGGAGTTCATCCGAAAGGAGTGCAACTGAAGGAGTTCATCCTGAAGGAGCATGATCGAAGGAATTCATTTGGAAGGAACGCGATTAGAGAAGTTCATCCAGAAGGTGCATTGCTAGAGAAATTCATTCGAAAGGAGTGCGATTGGAGGAGTTCATCCAGAAGGAGTGCAACTAGAAGAGTTCGTTCAAAAGGAGTGCGATCGAGACCTAAACTTGTTATTCATTTTTAGTCAGAAGGTTAGGTTAGCATAACAACAATTCTACTTCACTATTCAAGAACGTGCCATCAGATTTCTAAGTGTTGTTGAGAGGTTCTGTGGTATGATCTTGTTGCTAAGGAGATCAATGAATTCTAATGGAAGGAAGGTCAATAGCTAAGGACTTTGGCCAAGGACTTTGGCGGGGTTACTTTCCCCCAACACTTGTTCTCCTACTCTCGAGTTCGAATTGAAGGAACAAGATCTAGGATTTCAGGATTAGATCTTAAAATTTTTTCAAGATCTGATAGTCAAAGACTAAAATTAATCAAAATTAATTTTAAGTATTAGAAAATATCCTAGATTTAGAATCTATAACATGATCATTGCATGTCATTAAATTAGAAATTAAAATATAAAGAAGAAATTAGAAAATATTGATCACCTCAACATGTATATACACTACATCTAATGCAGGTATGGAAATAACAGATCAGATCTATTACCTGCTTAAGTTAGATGTTCTAACTTGCTGATCTAGGCTTGAGGATGAAGTTTTGAGCTACACACGCATCCGGCCTCTAAGAGTCATCCACATAAGCCCACGATCATGATCAGAAGTCTTGATGCAGGAAATC
Source organism: Cocos nucifera (assembly GCA_006176705.1). NCBI lineage: Eukaryota > Viridiplantae > Streptophyta > Magnoliopsida > Arecales > Arecaceae > Cocos > Cocos nucifera. The sequence continues at coordinate 22,149 of QRFJ01000633.1, forward strand.
AGTATAGTATACTAGTACTGTGCTAAACCTTCTTTAGCGGTTGATCAGATCCCTCCTTCTGGATTTGGACTCTTTCAAAGAGGAGAAGGAAGAGAGGAGTTTTTATATGTGAGACACTCTTAGAAAACTCAAGGAACAAGGAAGGGAAGAGGTGAACATAGCAACCCTAAAAGAAGACCTTCTTCTTCTCTTTTGTCTCACCTAGACACCTAGATTTGTGTCTATGAAAACCCAATGCCCAAGAATTCTTGTCCTCTAATTTTCACATGCCCAAAATCTCTCTCAAAGATCTATTTTCCATAAAAATTTTAGGCCAAAATTTTGTTAGGATAGATCCATAACTATGGAACATGGATCATCAGCCCAAGATCACCTGCATGAGATATGGCACCACTTGTTACTATGGAAAGATAGAAAAAGACAAAAGAACACAACCATATACATGGTTCGGCCCAAGTGTCAACATCCACAGGACATGCAATGCTTTACTATCGAGAAAGAACAATAGAGGACATACAATCTTAACTCTCCAACCCTCTCTAAGGATCTAGATGCACTCACCCATACAATGCTCTTAAAGTAATCCCAAGAAGACCCACAGAAGCTACAAAATGCTCTGCCCTCACTGCTTCCTCGTCGAATGCTATGTACCTATTGTTTCTCTCTCTCGCAGGCTACACATACTTGATGCTCTCCAAGCTACTTTTGGTGGTTGCCTCAGCCTCTCTACATGCCTCTCATGCCACACGCACCATCTTTTCTGCTCCACAGTACCTCAGCCCTTTAAATAGGATGAGAATCCTCTTCTTAGCAATTTGCAAGAGTCCTAATAGGGCTCATTCTCCTAATATGAGTCGAACATATCCTTGATGGAGTCTTCAAATATTTTTTGATCTTCTTATCATGACCGCTACCCTCCATGGCTGCTGAATTATGTGGTCCACACGCAACTCCCGTAGACCCCGTAGATTAATCACAATCTGGGTCCAAATAGGAAAAAAACCTCATCATGTTCTCTTTGCCTCCATTAAGCTAGCTCGATCAGGGGTCGAGCTGGCTCGACTACATCTCACCCAAATTCTTGCTATCTGTCTGCTTGAGAGAGCAGGCTCAACTATGTTCGAGCTGGCCTGATTTCAATCCGAGCCAGCTCAATCGCATATCAGAGCTGGCCTGACTACTGTGCTAAAAATTGATTCTCTTCTTGCTATGGATTGAATTCAAAGCATCAAATCTTAACAATCTCCACCTCGACTTGACATTCTGCCTCCACATAACTTTGTGAGCTTGTGATCCATCTGAAGGGAAATCCTAATTTCCCGATCCAGGTTCGTCCAGATCTGATTAGATCAAGAGATATATTTTAAAAATTTTTTCTTGATCTCAATCAGATCTTGATATGTTTTAGATCTGATTCTTATTATTTTAATAAATAAAATAAAACAAGATAAATTAAATCAAATTTAATTTACCTGATTTGGGTAATCCTATTACCCTGTAGATGATCCTGATTGCAGCGGAAGGTTCTGGATCTAAGCCACGCAAGCGCCTGGCCTCTACCGGTATCCACTCGGGTTGGATCTGGAGATCCTCTTCTTCTCTATCACACCTCCAAAAATCAGATCTAGGATCTGATCTGGAGGATCTTCAAAACTCTTTTGAAGATCTGCAGTCGTCCTTTTGCAGCAGCGCAGCCTTCTTGCTTTTGATCGCCTTTCCTTGATCTGAATCGCACCAACCTAAGTCCAAAACTCTTTTTGGACGTGGAGAGCAAGGGGAGAAGAGATTATGGCATGGAGAAGGAGGGGAGAGGCAGCCTTGGGGCGTGGGGTTTCTCAATTGAATTGCATTCACTTTAGGGTTGGGCGCAGGGTCTTATTTATAGACCTCTTGTGATCCAACTCCTCTTCCTCTCAACCAATCACAACCCTTTGTGAAATCAGATCTAAATCTGATTGGTTGGAATAGAGACCCCTGGATTCCTCCTTAGAGGGTGCCTAAGACCAGTCAAACTGGATTCTTAGTAGAACTCTGATTGGAATCCAAAAGGGAGGTGGAGTCCTTGTCCAACAAGGACTCCTAGGCGCCTCCTACTTGGGCTCACGCCACCCTTGGCGTGCGCCCTTCTCCTTGCCAGGTTCTGGCAGGGGGACAGGCCCCCACCAGCTCTCCAATAGGTGCATGACATGTGGTCAAAAGTCAAAGGGTCAATGGTCAACGTTTGACCAGTCAAAGGTAGACTTTTGACCAAAGTCAAAGAACAAGAAATGGCAGGTGACCAAAAATGGCAGGTAATGTCTTACAAAATAAGACAACCTATTCTGACTTGGACAACCTCCAGTCAGACCATATGAAGGCCTCTGATTGAGCACAAACTCCTTTGGCTCAGTCAGGACAACTTATTTATGATAGTAAAAGAAGAACGTTAGGTTCAATCGAGTGCTAGCACGATTTTCTTGAACCTAATTGAATCTCATTCAGATCAATTGAACTAGATCAGTTCAATTGATGATCACCAGATTCAAACCCTTGTTTGTGTGACCCAGTTAGGTTCAGTTCTGTATGGTAATGGGATATGTCATGATCTCTATCATAGACATCATCGAAACTCCTTTCGATGGATCAGAACTCTTCTGATTCGAACAGCTAGAATGATCGATCATCTAAATCATTCTAATTGCTCCCAAAATCCACCAGTGACACCTAGCAGTATATGGTGGCAACCCATCAGAGCTGAATGCGAACCTCTTGGTGCAGCTACCTGTGTGATTCAAGTTCTTCTATCTTGAGCCCCGATCAGATTAGGGTTAAGGTGAACTCGTCAAACCCTAGTCTCTGTCATATGATGTAATCATTCGATTCGAGTCCAATGTGAAAATCTAAATAGAAACTCTTTCTATTATTTCACTCTACCATGGCCATGGAATTTCTGGACTTGATTCTCATGATCATCATAGGGCTACTCCTCTACCACCGAGGTAGATAGATTCCATCTTGATGCAATCCAGTTCCTACAATGAACATGCTATAGCCAACATACACCTCAGGGTTCCATATGGCTAGGAGACCGAGTAATGGTGTAGTCAAACTATAACACCCTCAAGGTGAACTGTCCGATGCATCTCAGGTCAAAGAACCAGACACACTACTGCAGCATCGAGTCAGTCATTGACGAGAAGGTAGACTTCCTAATGACTACTCGAGGTGGTCACGCTCAGTGCCCTCGTTCTCTAACGAGTACCTGTACTCTCGCTCCGGTGTCTCCACACCGTAGACTCAAGACTCATCTACTAAAGAGAAGCGATTGTACACCAACCTTCCGGATCAATCACCATCCTCATGATGATCCTATGGTCGGGAGCATTTTTATGAGTTAATAATGATTATTCATGTCTTAAATTTTCAACTCTTGAAAATATGAATTATCATTACCATTAACTCAAAGGATGTATCACAGACACTAAATACACATATGTGATAGAAAATAACCCATTTTATTAATTATAGTCAAAATTATAATTTTGCCCCTAGAAGTGTATTACAAGTGTCAGCCAATTCTGGCTTCTAGGGCACATATATCTAACAATCTCCCACTTGTCCTAAAGCCAATTGGCTACAAGTCTAAGTCCCATCTTCTCAAGGTGGGCTTCGATCTTCTGCTGGCCCAACGGCTTTGTAAGTGGGTCTGCCACATTATCTACGGAGTTGACTCTCTTGACCTCAACGTAACCTTTCTCGAAGGTAATCGTGGATGAGATGGTATCGCCGCTCAATGTGCTTGGACTTTTTGGTGAGACCTCGGCTCCTTAGCAAGGGCTATGATGCGCCATTGTTGTCGCAGTACAAGAGGAATGGCATCTGATGGCATTACTCCAATTTCTGCAGCAAACTTTCTTATACCAGAATACGCTTCCTTTGCAGCCTTCTGATGCAGCGATATATTCTGCTTCCATGGTGGAATCTGCTATCACAGTTTGCTTGGAAACTCTTTTTAACTGACAGCTCCACCATTGCACACAAACAGACTTTTAGATGTCGACTTTCGATCATCTATATCAGGACATGAAAGTCCGAGTCTGTGTATCCCTAGACTTGGAGTTCTCCATTACCAAAGACCAACATCATATCCTTAGTTCTTCTCAAGTACTTAAGGATACATTTCACAGAAGTCCAGTGTTCTTCACCTGGATTTGACTGATATCTGCTTGTGACACTCACAGCATGGGCTATATCAGGTCGTGTACATAGCATGGCATACATGAGGCTCCCTATTGCAGAAGCATAAGGGATCTTGCTCATGCGTTCTATTTCCTCAGGTGTGCTAGGGCACATCTTCTTGGAAAGATGAATACCATGTCTGAAGGGTATTAATCCCCTCTTAGAGTTTTCCATACTAAACCTCTTTAGTACTTCCTCTATGTACATCTTCTGTGAAAGTCCTAGCATCCTATTCGGTCTATCCCTATAGACCTTAATTCCTAGAATAAAGGATGCTTCACCTAGGTCTTTCATGGAGAATTCCTTGGACAACCACATCTTGACTGATGTCAACATGGGAATATCATTCCCAATAAGGAGGATGTCATCCACGTACAATACGAGGAAGACAACAGCGCTCCCACTGACCCTTTTTGAAACACATGGTTCCTCTTCATTTTTGATGAAACCAAACTTTTTGATCACATCATTGAAACGAGTGTTCCAGCTCCGAGATGCTTGCTTAAGTCCATATATGGACCTTTGCAGCTTGCAAACCTTGTGATCAGTATCACTGGATGTGAAACCTAGCGGCTGTTCCATATAGATATCTTCCTCAAGATATCCATTTAGGAATGCCGTTTTCACGTCCATTTGCCATATTTCATAATCGAAATAGGCTGCAACAGCAAGCAATGTGCGGATGGATTTTAGCATAGCTACTGGGGAAAAGGTATCCTGATAGTCAATGCCTTCGCGTTGACTATAACCTTTTGCCACCAGTCTAGCCTTGAATGTCTCCACATTCCCATCTGCACCAATCTTTCTCTTGAAGATCCATTTACACCCAATAGGTACTATACCTTCTGGTGGATCTACCAAGGTCCAGACTTGGTTTGAGTGCATCGAGTCAATCTCTGACTTCATTGCCTCAAGCCATTTCTCGGAGTCGATATCTGATATCGCCTCGTTGTAGGTTTTGGGATCATCTCCATGAGCACCATTACCTACGAGGAACATTTCCTCTACATCCTCTGAAATAATACCTAAGTATCTTTCAGGGGGACGGGAAACTCTTTCCGATCTACGAGGTGGAGGAGGTAGTGTTCTTATTGGCTCAACCTGATTTGGTTCCACTTGGTCCTTAGCTCGTTCTGCTTGTGAGACTTTCTCATCAAGCTTAATCTGCTTTCCAATGCCACTATCTTGAATAAACTATTTTTCAAGAAAGATGGCATGTCGACTCACAATCACATTGTGGTCTTCTGGAATGTAGAAATAGTATCCTAATGACTCTTTAGGATATCCTATGAATCGAGCTCTAAAGGACCTAAACTCTAACTTGTCCGCTTGTTGTCTTTTGACATGAGCCGGACAACCCCAAATTCTGAGATGACTCAGACTTGGTTTCTTACCATGCCATATCTCATACGGTGTGGTAGGAACGATTTTAGAGGGAACCCTATTCAGTAGATAGATTGAAGTCAATAATGAATGTCCCCAAAGGAAATCAGGGAGGTCTGTGAAGCTCATCATGGATCGAACCATATCCAATAGAGTTCCGATTTCTCCGTTCTGAAACCCCGTTGAGTTGAGGTGTTCCTGGTGGAGTCCATTGAGAGACTATGCCATTTTCCTTAAGATAGTCTAGGAATTCCCGGCTAAGGTATTCACCTCCTCGATCTGATCGAAGAACCTTAATGGGTTTTCCTGTTTGTTTTTCTACTTCATGTCTGAATTCTTTGAACTTTTCAAAAGCTTCAGACTTATGTCTCATAAGATACACATACCCATACCTAGACAGATCATCGATAAAGGTAATGAAGTAGACAAAATTGCCTCTAGCCGGCACATCGAAATGGGCCGCACACATCAGTATGTACTAGGGCAAGGAGATCTGTGGCCCTCTCCCCATGTCCAACAAAAGGGAGTTTAGTCATTTTGCCTTGAAGACAAGATTCACAAGTTGGATATGACTCAAAAGTCAATGGACTCAATAGCCCATTTTTCTCCAATTTGTTAATCCTATCTTCTGCTATATGACCTAATCTCAGGTGCCATAGATATCTATCGTTTGGACTATCCCTAGGTCGTTTGGCATTCACGTTTTGCTCGATAGTTAAAATAGGTACATCAATATGCAACTGATAAAGACCATTAACAAGGAAACCATTTGCAATTTTATTTCTTTCATAAAGAATGTTACAATGGTCCTTAAAGAAGGTGATCACATAACCTTCTTGTGCTAAGCATGAAACAGAAATCAAATTCCTGCTAGCTGCAGGCACATAATAACAGTCTTTTAAAACTAAGTCTAAACCAGATGGTAATCGAAGAGGGTATGTTCCCACGGCTACTGCAGCAACTCTTGCTCCATTACCGATGCGTAGGATCATGTCTCCATCCCTCAGCCTCCTGCTATCCTCAAGACCCTGCATAGAAGTGCACAGATGAGCACTAGAACCAGAGTCAAGCACCCAACTGGATGCAGAAGAAACCGTAAGGTTAGACTCAATAACGAGCATACCTCCAGAAGGACCTTCCTTCTTGTTCTTTAGGGTGGCCAGGTAAGTAGGGCAGTTCCGCTTCCAATGGCCGTCGCTGTTGCAATGGAAACACTTTCCTTTGCCATCGGCCTTTTTCTTCGATTCTGCCTTCTTCTTCTTTGATCCTTCCACCTTTTGCTTTTTCACAGACTTCTTTTTCTTTCCATAAGACTTTCTTTTGGAAGAAGTCCGTTCCATAGCAAGAACTGAGCCTTTAGAACCTTTCATAGAAAGCTCAGCGGTAACCAGCATATTCATCAACTCGGCCAAGGAATTTTGAAGTTTATGCATGTGGTAATTCATGATGAATTGCCCATATGCATCAGTCAAGGATTGCAGAATAATATCGTTCTGCAAGTCCAAGTCCAACTTCACACCGAGCTTCTCAAGCTCTTCCATGTCCTTGATCATTGTCAGACAGTGATCTTGGACTGACTGCCCATCACGCATCTTAGCCTTAAAAAGTCATTTTGTGACTTGATATTTGGCTGCGCGACTCTGTTCACCAAACATCTCCTGTAGGTGAGCCAACATTTGGCGAGCAGTCCCGATATCTTCATGTTGGCGCTGGAGCTCATCAGACATCGAGCCCAACATGTAGTATCTGGCCTTATTGTCTTCGTCAATCCATTTTTCCAGAGATGCTCTCTGTTCAGTGGATGGACGAGCTGGTAAGGTGGGAGGGTCCTGGTCCAAAACATGTGTTAACTTCTCTGAACCCAAAACAATTTTGTAGTTCCTGAGCCAATCTTTATAATTGGGTCCAGTCAGTCTATGTGTGTCTAGGATACGTGCCAGTGGGTTGGACGCAGACATTTTCCTGTAGAGAGTCAAAGATTCTAGTTAGATATTGTAATTTTGACTTGACCAATTTGTTTAGGAATTTTATTTTTAAACAAATTAGCTCCCACTATTTTCTCGGATCCCTACACTCCCTCTGTAGAGATGCAAAAATCTCCATGATTGAATGATTTCTAGTGGGTGGTGCGGTCTCACCAACTGACTCATCACCTCACCTAACAGTTATTGGTGATGGGTTAGCCAATGAGTGAACAACTCTTGTTCAATGATTCTCTAATCATGGTGCACCCAAACTTGGTCTCTAATTCATGAATCTCACCGTATCCGAAATATTGATCCACTCCTTAGTTAAGTCAGACCCACCATTTGCATAGACTGGGTTCCTAATTGGGTCTCTCACCGTATCCGAAATATTGAGCCCAACTCATCCTCCAGCCCATAGCATCCAATGCCTAATAGACATGGTTGCGTCTTCCCGGTGCAACTGAGCCACTGTATCCAGCCGAGAACAATCAACCCCGGGAAGGGCCCGCACATCTACAATGGTGGAAGACCTCGGACTTAATCTTTTCTTAGGGAGAATTGATTCAGGTCTCATTAAACTAGACTTGGCTTAGTCATAACAATTATGACTAACCTAGTGGCATGGGTTAGCTCGGATTATTGACCACCTCAGATCAGAACTGTGTCAACAGATATGGCCAGGTAAGTGAGACCGGTGGAAGGAATATGCCGTTAACTCGTACAAGAACGCATTCAGGTCGAGTAGCTTCCAATTAAAAACCAGTCGGTCGTCTGTGCCAAACTTACCTTAGACACCAAATTGTTGAGTCAGAACCAATTGGGTTAGCCTACAATCCAGACTCTAACCTCTGAGCCTAATTAGGTCTTACTTGATCGTGACTCGATCTTGACCCAGACTTAATCCTATTAGGCTGGTCAATTTAAGCATTGTTGATCCCATCTAACCAACTCTTGATTCGGTTTGATCAACCGCTTAGACCTAATTGAGCTACCCAAGCCCGAACCCAGTATTATGAATATGTCTTAGATCTGAAATTCTCAATTTTAGACCTAATTAATATTCCATAAACTTAATTCTTAATTAAGTTGGGTTCATAAACAAAATATGCACAATAAATCCTAGGGTTTCAGGATCTAGGGTTTTGCAGAAAGTAAGTTTTGGGTTTCTGATTAAGGACGAACACGCAGCACCCCTACACGTCATAAGAACACCCCATCGAATGGAAAGAGAGGGCCTTTAAACCCTTCTTCGTTCTTATGACCGGACGGCCAAGAGGAACGCCTTAATCAGGAACATGTCAAATACTACAAAACAGTTATATCAGATCTATATCATATATCTCATATACAAATTTAGATCTAATCAAGGCATATTTTGCATACATCTCATGTATCATAATCATGCATGTTTTCAGATCTAAATTATCTCATAATAATCTAAAAAATTAGATTTAAATTGATCTAATCAAAATAAATTCTAATCTAGATAATTATGTAGAACTATTCTACAACTAGTCTAGACATGCATCAATCATATCTCATATGATATTTAAAATTAAATAATTTTTATTTGCTATGTTTATCAGATGTTATTATAACACTTATAATATCAGAAAATAGTAAATAAGAAGATCTAAAATATGATTTAATCAGATTAAATCAAAGACATGCAAAACTATTCTATAGAACTATTCTATTCTAGAACTAGTCATGCATATCTTCATGTTCTTAGATCCAAATTATTTAATTTTAATTTTTCTGATTTCAGATCTGATCACATCTCATGTGACATCTAAAATCACTTTATTTTTCTAATTAAAATAAAATTAAAATCAGATCTAAACAATTTAGAACCATGGCTCTGATACCAGTTGAAGGGAAATCCTGATTTCCCGGTCCAGGTTCGTCCAGATCTGATTAGATCAAGAGATATATTTCAAAAATTTTTCTCTTGATCTCAATCAGATCTTGATATATTTCAGATCTGATTCTTATTATTTTAATAAATAAAATAAAATAAGATAAATTAAATCAAATTTAATTTACCTGATTTGGGTAATCCTATTACCCTGTAGATGATCCTGATTGCAGCGGAAGGTTCTGGATCTAAGCCACGCAAGCGCCTGGCCTCTACCGGTATCCACTTGGGTTGGATCTGGAGATCCTCTTCTTCTCTATCACACCTCCAAAAATCAGATCTGGATCTGATCTGGAGGATCTTCAAAACTCTTTTGAAGATCTGCAGTCGTCCTTTTGCAGCAGCGCAGCCTTCTTGCTTTTGATCGCCTTTCCTTGATCTGAATCGCACCAACCTAAGTCCAAAACTCTTTTTGGACGTGGAGAGCAAGGGGAGAAGAGATTATGGCATGGAGAAGGAGGGGAGAGGCAGCCTTGGGGCATGGGGTTTCTCAATTGAATTGCATTCACTTTAGGGTTGGGCGTAGGGTCTTATTTATAGACCTCTTGTGATCCAACTCCTCTTCCTCTCAACCAATCACAACCCTTTGTGAAATCAGATCTAAATCTGATTGGTTGGAATAGAGACCCCTGGATTCCTCCTTAGAGGGTGCCTAAGACTAGTCAAACTGAATTCTTAGTAGAACTCTGATTGGAATCCAAAAGGGAGGTGGAGTCCTTGTCCAACAAGGACTCCTAGGCGCCTCCTACTTGGGCTCACGCCACCCTTGGCGTGCGCCCTTCTCCTTGCCAGGTTCTGGCAGGGGGACAGGCCCCCACCAGCTCTCCAATAGGTGCATGACATGTGGTCAAAAGTCAAAGGGTCAATGGTCAATGTTTGACCAGTCAAAGGTAGACTTTTGACCAAAGTCAAAGAACAAGAAATGGCAGGTGACCAAAAATGGCAGGTAATGTCTTACAAATAAGACAACCTATTTCTGACTTGGACAACCTCCAGTCAGACCATATGAAGGCCTCTGATTGAGCACAAACTCCTTTGGCTCAGTCAGGATAACTTATTTATGATAGTAAAAGAAGAACGTTAGGTTCAATCGAGTGCTAGCACGATTTCCTTGAACCTAATTGAATCTCATTCAGATCAATTGAACTAGATCAGTTCAATTGATGATCACCAGATTCAACCCTTGTTTGTGTGACCCAGTTGAGTTCTGTAAATGGGATGTCATGATCTATCATATTCGAAACCCTTTCGATGGATAGAACTCTTCTGATTCGAACAGCTAGATGTATCACAAATCATTCTAATTGCTCCCAAAATCACCAGTAACCTAGCAGTATATGGTGGCACCCATCAGAGCTGTGATAGAAAATAACCCATTTTATTAATTATAGTCAAAATTATAATTTTCTATTATTTCACTCTACCATGCCCCTATTCTCATGAAGTATATTACAAGTGTCAGCCAATTCTAGCTTCTAGGGCACATATAAAGAACCAGACACACTCTAACACCATCTTGCCCCCATGCCCTGGGGCATGCTTGCTGATCATGGATGGGCAAACATGAGAGTCGAGCTAGGCCGCTCGATCGCACCTCCATCAATGGTAGTGATCCTCCTGACCTGAGGCCTTCTTGGGAAATTCTCCTATGGTAATAGAAACTTCACTCTATGACGTCGCCTCTTATCCGCCTGAGGCTCCTATCTCATGCTCGATCCACCTTCACTTGGAGCTCTAGCACACACTAGGCTTTCTCTATCTCCTAAATCTCTACCTCGCATTGGGCTTCTTGCCAGATTGTAATATTCTTTTATCTTCTTCTTTTCCTTCAATATCATCCTATCATCATGCATGACCTTCAGGATTCCATCACCAGCTACCCACCTATAGCCGTTTGAATCCAGTCTGCTTAGTGAAATAAGATTTTGCCTAAAATTAGATATGTATCGAATCTCCCCTAATCCTCTCACTGCACCATCATGTGTCTTTCAGCTGACCATTCCGATGCCTTTGATCCCACAGCTCGATCCATCCGACAGATAAGCAATGCCCTCACTTCTCTTCAGGGAGTCAAACTATTTCTTTCTACAACAAACATGATATGTGCATGTAGAATCTAAAATTTACTATTAGAAAGAATTAGATATCTTATCAGGTATCACTAGGACATCATCCTCTGACTCGCTATTGGCTGTCGCAATAGAAGCTCTAGTTTGATCCTTGAGTTATGGACAATCCTTGACTCGATGCTCCAATTCATCACACCTGTAGCATTTGATCTTGCTTTAATCCCTCATCTTAGATCTGGATTATCCTCCTCGCGATCCTCTGTCGCTCATTCTACTACCTCCTGCTCCTCTAGAAACCTTCAAAGCTGAGCTACCGCCATCTGAGCTTGAAGCTAGATTCTTCCTCCGGAGAACCTCATTCTGGAGTATCGCTATAGTGACCTCATCCATCTTGATGGTGCTCTTTTCCATTGGAAGAGCAGTCACCAAAAACTTATACGAAAGGAAGAGCGATGCTAGCAAGATCAATGTTCTGATCTTCTTCTTGTACATGAGAGCATCCACCTTGATTGTGCCCTTCTTCTAACTTAATCACCACCACAGCAACCCCTGGTATAATCTGACTTTTCCTAGCTCTAATACCACTGTTAGGGTAGATCCACAACTATGGAGCATGGATCAGCCGACCAAGATCATCTGTAGGAGATGTAGCACCACTTATTGCTATAGAAAGAAGAAGACAAACGAACACAACCATATACGTGGTTTGGCTCAAGTGCCTACATCCATAGGACATGCAATGCTTCACTACTAAGAAAGAATAACAGAGGAGATACAATCTCAACTCTCCAACCCTTTCTCAGGATCCAGAAGCACTCACCCATACGATGCTCTCAAAGTAATCCTAAGAAGACCCATAGAAGCTAGAAGATGCTCTATCCTCACAACCTCTTCACTGGATGCTATGCATCTATTTCTTCTCTCTCTCACGGGCTGCACGTACTCGATGCTCTGATAAGCTTCTTTCAATCGCTGCTTGAGCCTCTCTACATGCCTCTCATGCCACATGCACCATATTTTCTACTCTACAGCACATCAGTCCTTTAAATATGATGAAAATCCTCTTCTCAGTAGTTTATAAGAGTTCTAATAGGGCTTGTTCTCCTAATATGAGTCGAACATATTCTTGATGGAGTCTTAGAATATTTTTCAACCTTCAGATCATGACCGCAATCCTCTGTGGCTACTAGATCCTATGGTCCATGCACAACTCTCATAGACTCCTTGGATTAATCATAATTCAAGTCCAAATAGAAAAAAAAACCTCATCATGTTCTGTTCACCTCCGTCAAGCTGGCATGGTTAGGGATTGAGCTGGCTTAACTGCATCTTGCCCAGACCCCTGTTGTCTATCTACTTGAGAGAGCCGACTTGGCTGTGGTTTGAGTCGGCTCGATCTCAATCCGAGCCAGCTCTACCACGTATCAGAGCCAGCCCGACTACTATACTGAAAACTGATTCTCTTCTTGCTATGGGTCAAATTTGAGGTGTCAAATCCTAACAAATTAATCCTAAATAAATAGATATGGAAGAGCCTTATCTAGGTCAAATTTCTTGACAAGGTAGGATGATATATAGCAAGTTGTTAGGATGCCCAACACTTGGATACCCCCTCCTCATCCCATGCCGTGGACCACCTGAAATATGTGCACAAACGCTCTCTTTTTTATCATGAAAATCAAAGAGGAAATTAGGTGGGGGCGGCATAAAGAAAGGAATATTAGTTGGCTGGGATTCAATAATATAGAGTCTAATTTGTGAGGATTGATGGTGCTCCCAAGCCTTGGGAGGCCATCGAAGGAGCCAGGGTATTGGCTCTGAAAATTCTATGGGCTTGGTTGGTGCTTCGAAGGCCTAAATTTCAAGGTGAAGCAAGGAGCCAAAGTTGGAAAATCAAAACTATAGAAAAAATCATTTCTATAGGTTAGCTGGCTCAGTCTGAACTAGGATTGGCTAAGTCTCAGTGGATAGGCCAAATAGAGAGGAGCACATTCGAGACTGCAGCATGGTACGCAATTGGGTTGAGCACATTCAAGGCTGTAGCATGGCATGCAACTAGGCAGCATGGCATGCAATTGGATCGAGCACATCCAAGACTACAACATGGCATGCAACTGGATCAGCTCTATCTAAAATTGAGCCAACCTAGTCCCAGGTTAGCCAGCTCAGTGCTAAGACTGAGTCGGCACAGTCCATGGGTAGAGCTACGTGAGGGCATATTTGGGGCTAGGATAGAAACCTATCTTAGGGGTCTTAATGCTTGGTTTGAGAGGTCTTAAAAAGGATAACTCGTGTATGGGTCAGGCTTAGATCTAGAGGATGAGAGCATGGGAGACATGGATGTACATGAGCTCGATGAGTGCTTTCATGTATTTGATTAGCCAAGAAAGTTTTTGGTCGGGCCTAATGGCTATGTATAAATTCATCGGTTGTATTAGGATTTTCAAAGGATGCAAGCAATACAAATCTTTTCTCTCTTCAACTTCTCTTCTCTCATCTCTCTAGAGTAGTTGCCCTAGGTTCCTGAAGAAGCCCTAGAGAGAGGGGGCACCTCCCTCAAGCCCAACGAGGGAGGTGCCCTAGCATAGATCTAGGTGATGGACCTATGATACGCTGCCTTAGAGAATGTCAAAGATCTCCTATGGTCCATGCTAAAGATCAGGGGTTTGAAGGGAAATCCTGATTTCCCTGACCAGGTTCGTTCAGATCTGATCAGATCAAGAGATATATTTCAAAAATTTTTCTCTTAGATCTGTATCAGATCAGGGATGCTTCAGATCTGATTCTTATTTATTTAATAAAAATTAAATGAAAAGGATAAATTAAATCACATTCAATTTACCTGAATAGGGTAATCCTATTACCCTGTTGATGATCCTGTTTGCAGCGGAAGGTTCTGGATCAAGCCACGCAAGCGCCTGGCCTCTACCGGTATCCACTCGGGCTGGATCTGGAGATCCTCTTCTTCTCTATCACGCCTCCAAAAATCAGATCTGGATCTGATCTGGAGGATCTTCAAAACTCCTTTTGAAGATCTGCAGTCGTTCTTCGCAGCAGCGCAGCCTTCTTGCTTTTGATCTCCTTTTCTTGATCTAAATCGCACCAATCCAAATCCAAAACACTTTTGGACGTGGAGAGCAAGGGGAGAAGAGAGTATGGCGTGGAGAAAGGGGAGAGAGGCAGCCTTGGGGCGTGGGAAGATTGCTTCTTGATTACTTCTTGATTATTTTTTTCACTTGGGCGCTGGGTCTCTTATATAGACTAAGCGTGATCCAAGTCATCTTCCTCCCAACCAATCACAACCCTTTGTGAAATCAGATCTAAATCTGATTGGTGGGATTAGAGTCCCCTGGATTCCTACTTGGAGAGTGCCTTGGACCAGTCAAACTGGATTCTTAGAAGAACTCTCATTGGAATCCTAAAGGGAGATGGAGTCCTTGTCCAACAAGGACTCCTAGGCGCCTCCTACTTGGGCTCACGCCACCCTTGGCGTGCGCCCATCTCCTTGCCAGGTTCTGGCAGGGGGACAAGCCCCCACCAGCTCTCCAATAGGTGCATGACATGTGGTCAAAAGTCAAAGGATGAATGGTCAACATTTGACCAGTCAAAAGTAGAGTTCTGACCAAAGTCAAAGACCAAGAAATGGCAGGTGACCAAAATTGGCAGGTAATGTCTTACAAATAAGACAACCTATTCTGACTTGGACAACCTCCAGTCAGACCATAAGAAGACTTCTGTTTGAGCACAAACTCCTTTGGCTCAGACAGGACGACTTATTTATGATAGCAAAAGAAGAACGTTAGGTTCAATCGAGTGCTAGCACGATTTCCTTGAACCTAATTGAATCTCATTCAGATCAATTGAACTATATTAGTTCAATTGATGATCACCAGATTCAAACCCTTGTTTGTGTGACCCAGTTAGGTTCAGTTCTGTATGGTAATGGGATATGTCATGATCTCTATCATCGACATCATCGAAACTCCTTTCGATGGATCAGAACTCTTCTGATTCGAACAGCTAGAATGATCGATCATCTAAATCATTCTAATTGCTCCCAAAATCCACCAGTGACACCTAGCAGTATATGGTGGCAACCCATCAGAGCTGAATGCGAACCTCTTGGTGCAGCTACCTGTGTGATTCAGTTCTTCTATCTTGAGCCCCGATCAGATTAGGGTTAAGGTGAACTCGTCAAACCCTAATCTCTGTCATATGATGTAATCATTCGATTCGAGTCCAATGTGAAAATCTAAATAGAAACTCTTTCTATTATTTCACTCTGCCATGGCCATGGGCTTCAGGACTTGATTCTCATGATCATCATAGGGCTACTCCTCTACCACCGAGGTAGATAGATCCCATCTTGATGCAGTCCAGTTCCTACAATGAACATGTCACAGCCAACATACACCTCAGGGTTCCATATGGCTAGGAGACCGAGTAATGGTGTAGTCAAACTATAACACCCTCAAGGTGAACTGCCGATGCATCTCAGGTCAAAGAACCAGACACACTACTGCAGCATCGAGTCAGTCATTGACGAGAAGGTAGACTCCCTAATGACTACTCGAGGTGGTCACGCTCAGTGCCCTCGTTCTCTAACGAGTACCTGTACTCTCGCTCTGGTGTCTCCACACCGTAGACTCAAGACTCATCTACTAAAGAGAAGCGATCGTACACCAACCTTCCGGATCAATCACCATCCTCGTGATGATCCTATGGTCGGGAGCTTTTATGAGTTAATAATGATTATTCATGTCTAAAATTTTCAACTCTTGAAAATATGAATTATCATTACCATTAACTCAAAGGATGTATCACAGACACTAAATACACATGTGTGATAGAAAATAACCCATTTCATTAATTATAGTCAAAATTACAATTTTGCCCCTAGAAGTGTATTACAAGTGTCAGCCAATTCTGGCTTCTAGGGCACATATATCTAACAATCTCCCACTTGACCTAAAGCCAATTGGCTACAAGTCTAAGTCCCATCTTCTCAAGGTGGGCTTCGATCTTCTGTTGGCCCAACGGCTTTGTCAGTGGGTCTGCCACATTATCTGTGGAGTTGACTCTCTTGACCTCAACGTAACCTTTCTCAAGGTAATCGCGGATGAGATGATATCGCCGCTCAATGTGCTTGGACTTCTGGTGAGACCTCGGCTCCTTAGCAAGGGCTATGGCGCCATTGTTGTCGCAGTAAAGAGGAATGGCATCTGATGGCATTACTCCAATTTCTGCAGCAAACTTCTTGTACCAGAACGCTTCCTTTGCAGCCTCTGATGCAGCTATATATTCTGCTTCCATGGTGGAATCTGCTATCACAGTTTGCTTGGAACTCTTCCAGCTGACAGCTCCACCATTGCACACAAACAGACTTCCAGATGTCGACTTTCGATCATCTATATCGGACATGAAGTCCGAGTCTGTGTATCCCTGGACCAGGAGTTCTCCATTACCAAAGACCAACATCATATCCTTAGTTCTTCTCAAGTACTTAAGGATACATTTCACAGAAGTCCAGTGTTCTTCACCTGGATTTGACTGATATCTGCTTGTGACACTCACAGCATGGGCTATATCAGGTCGTGTACATAGCATGGCATACATGAGGCTC
Source organism: Cocos nucifera (assembly GCA_006176705.1). NCBI lineage: Eukaryota > Viridiplantae > Streptophyta > Magnoliopsida > Arecales > Arecaceae > Cocos > Cocos nucifera. Next base: position 39,327 of record QRFJ01000633.1, read on the forward strand.
CTATTGCAGAAGCATAAGGGATCTTGCTCATGCGTTCTATTTCCTCAGGTGTGCTGGGGCACATCTTCTTGGAAAGATGAATACCATGTCTGAAGGGTATTAATCCCCTCTTAGAGTTTTCCATACTAAACCTCTTTAGTACTTTCTCTATGTACATCTTCTGTGAAAGTCCTAGCATCCTATTCGGTCTATCCCTATAGACCTTAATTCCTAGAATAAAGGATGCTTCACCTAGGTCTTTCATGGAGAATTCCTTGAACAACCACATCTTGACTGATGTCAACATGGGAATATCATTCCCAATAAGGAGGATGTCATCCACGTACAATACGAGGAAGACAACAGCGCTCCCACTGACCCTTTTGAAAACACATGGTTCCTCTTCGTTTTTGATGAAACCAAACTTTTTGATCACATCATTAAAACGAGTGTTCCAGCTCCGAGATGCTTGCTTAAGTCCATATATGGACCTTTGCAGCTTGCAAACCTTGTGATCAGTATCACTGGATGTGAAACCTAGTGGCTGTTCCATATAGATATCTTCCTCAAGATATCCATTTAGGAATGCCGTTTTCACGTCCATTTGCCATATTTCATAATCGAAATAGGCTGCAACAGCAAGCAATGTGCGGATGGATTTTAGCATAGCCACTGGGGAAAAGGTATCCTGATAGTCAATGCCTTCACGTTGACTATAACCTTTTGCCACTAGTCTAGCCTTGAATGTCTCTACATTCCCATCTGCACCAATCTTTCTCTTGAAGATCCACTTACATCCAATAGGTACTATACCTTCTGGTGGATCTACCAAGGTCCAGACTTGGTTTGAGTGCATCGAGTCGATCTCTGACTTCATTGCCTCAAGCCATTTCTCGGAGTCGATATCTGATATCGCCTCGTTGTAGGTTTTGGGATCATCACCATGAGCACCATTACCTATGAGGAACATTTCCTCTACATCCTCTGAAATAATACCTAAGTATCTTTCAGGGGGACGGGAAACTCTTTCCGATCTACGAGGTGGAGGAGGTAGTGTTCTTATTGGCTCAACCTGATTTGGTTCCACTTGGTCCTTAGCTCTTTCCTCTTGTGAGACTTTCTCATCAAGTTTAATCTGCTTTCCAATGCCACTATCTTGAATAAACTGTTTTTCAAGAAATATGGCATGTCGACTCACAATCACATTGTGGTCTTCAGGAATGTAGAAATAGTATCCTAATGACTCTTTAGGATATCCTATGAATCGAGCTCTAAAGGACCTAAACTCTAACTTGTCCGCTTGTTGTCTTTTGACATGAGCCGGACAACCCCAAATTCTGAGATGACTCAGACTTGGTTTCTTACCGTGCCATATCTCATACGGTGTGGTAGGAACGGTTTTAGAGGGAACCCTATTCAGTAGATAAATTGAAGTTAATAATGAATGTCCCCAAAGAAAATCTGGGAGGTCTGTGAAGCTCATCATGGATCGAACCATATCCAATAGGGTT
>QRFJ01000633.1:41816-102110 GCA_006176705.1 Cocos nucifera
TTACCAAAGACCAACATCATATCCTTAGTTCTTCTCAAGTACTTAAGGATACACTTCACAGAAGTCCAGTGTTCTTCACCTGGATTTGACTGATATCTGCTTGTGACACTCACAGCATGGGCTATATCAGGTCGTGTACATAGCATGGCATACATGAGGCTCCCTATTGCAGAAGCATAAGGGATCTTGCTCATGCGTTCTATTTCCTCAGGTGTGCTGGGGCACATCTTCTTGGAAAGATGAATACCATGTCTGAAGGGTATTAATCCCCTCTTAGAGTTTTCCATACTAAACCTCTTTAGTACTTCCTCTATGTACATCTTCTGTGAAAGTCCTAGCATCCTATTCGGTCTATCCCTATAGACCTTAATTCCTAGAATAAAGGATGCTTCACCTAGGTCTTTCATGGAGAATTCCTTAGACAACCACATCTTGACTGATGTCAACATGGGAATATCATTCCCAATAAGGAGGATGTCATCCACGTACAATACGAGGAAGACAACAGCGCTCCCACTGACCCTTTTGAAAACACATGGTTCCTCTTCGTTTTTGATGAAACCAAACTTTTTGATCACATCATTAAAACGAGTGTTCCAGCTCCGAGATGCTTGCTTAAGTCCATATATGGACCTTTGCAGCTTGCAAACCTTGTGATCAGTATCACTGGATGTGAAACCTAGTGGCTGTTCCATATAGATATCTTCCTCAAGATATCCATTTAGGAATGCCGTTTTCACGTCCATTTGCCATATTTCATAATCGAAATAGGCTGCAACAGCAAGCAATGTGCGGATGGATTTTAGCATAGCTACTGGGGAAAAGGTATCCTGATAGTCAATGCCTTCACGTTGACTATAACCTTTTGCCACCTAGTCTAGCCTTGAATGTCTCCTACATTCCCATCTGCACCAATCTTTCTCTTGAAGATCCATTTACACCCAATAGGTACTATACCTTCTGGTGGATCTACCAAGGTCCAGACTTGGTTTGAGTGCATCGAGTCGATCTCTGACTTCATTGCCTCAAGCCATTTCTCGGAGTCGATATCTGATATCGCCTCGTTGTAGGTTTTGGGATCATCACCATGAGCACCATTACCTATGAGGAACATTTCCTCTACATCCTCTGAAATAATACCTAAGTATCTTTCAGGGGGACGGGAAACTCTTTCCGATCTACGAGGTGGAGGAGGTAGTGTTCTTATTGGCTCAACCTGATTTGGTTCCACTTGGTCCTTAGCTCTTTCCTGCTTGTGAGACTTTCTCATCAAGCTTAATCTGCTTTCCAATGCCACTATCTTGAATAAACTGTTTTTCAAGAAATATGGCATGTCGACTCACAATCACATTGTGGTCTTCAGGAATGTAGAAATAGTATCCTAATGACTCTTTAGGATATCCTATGAATCGAGCTCTAAAGGACCTAAACTCTAACTTGTCCGCTTGTTGTCTTTTGACATGAGCCGGACAACCCCAAATTCTGAGATGACTCAGACTTGGTTTCTTACCGTGCCATATCTCATACGGTGTGGTAGGAACGGTTTTAGAGGGAACCCTATTCAGTAGATAAGATTGAAGTTAATAATGAATGTCCCCAAAGAAAATCTGGGAGGTCTGTGAAGCTCATCATGGATCGAACCATATCCAATAGGGTCCGATTTCTCCGTTCTGAAACCCCGTTGAGTTGAGGTGTTCCTGGTGGAGTCCATTGAGAGACTATGCCATTTTCCTTAAGATAGTCTAGGAATTCCCGGCTAAGGTATTCACCTCCTCGATCTGATCGAAGAACCTTAATGGGTTTTCCAGTTTGTTTTTCTACTTCATGTCTAAATTCTTTGAACTTTTCAAAAGCTTCAGACTTGTGTCTCATAAGATACACATATCCATACCTAGACAGATCATCGGTAAAGGTAATGAAGTAGATAAAGTTGCCTCTAGCCGGCACATCAAATGGGCCGCACACATCAGTATGTACTAGGGCAAGGAGATCTGTGGCCCTCTCCCCATGTCCAACAAAAGGGAGTTTAGTCATTTTGCCTTGAAGACAAGATTCACAAGTTGGATATGACTCGGAAGTCAATGGACTCAATAGCCCATTTTTCTCCAATTTGTTGATCCTATCTTCTGCTATATGACCTAATCTCAGGTGCCATAGATATCTGTCGTTTGGACTATCCCTAGGTCGTTTGGCATTCACGTTTTGCTCGATAGTTAGAACAGGTACATCAATATGTAGCTGATAAAGACCATTAATAAGGAAACCATTTGCAATTTTATTTCTTTCAATAAAGAATGTTACAATGGTCCTTAAAGAAGGTGATCACATAACCTTCTTGTGCTAAGCATGAAACAGAAATCAAATTCCTGCTAGCTGCAGGCACAAAATAACAGTCTTTCAAAACTAAGTCTAAACCAGATGGTAATCGAAGAGGGTATGTTCCCACGGCTACTGCAGCAACTCTTGCTCCATTACCGACGCGTAGGATCATGTCTCCATCCCTCAAGCCTCCTGCTATCCTCAAGACCCTGCATAGAAGTGCATAGGTGAGCACTAGATCCAGAGTCAAGCACCCAACTGGATGCAGAAGAAACCGTAAGGTTAGACTCAATAACGAGCATACCTCCAGAAGGACCTTCCTTCTTGTTCTTTAGGGTGGCCAGGTAAGTAGGGCAGTTCCGCTTCCAATGGCCGTCGCTGTTGCAATGGAAACACTTTCCTTTGCCAATCGACCTTCTTCTTCGGTTCTGCCTTCTTCTTCTTTGATCCTTCTACCTTTTGCTTTTTCACAGACTTCTTTTTCTTTCCATAAGACTTTCTTTTGGAAGAAGTCCGTTCCATAGCAAGAACTGAGCCTTTAGAACCTTTCATAGAAAGCTCAGCGGTAACCAGCATATTCATCAACTCGGCCAAGGAATTTTGAAGTTTATGCATGTGGTAATTCATGATGAATTGCCCATATGCATCAGTCAAGGATTGCAGAATAATATCATTCTGCAAGTCCAAGTCCAACTTCACACCGAGCTTCTCAAGCTCTTCCATGTCCTTGATCATTGTCAGACAGTGATCTTGGACTGACTGCCCATCACGCATCTTAGCCTTAAAAAGTCGTTTCGTGACTTGATATTTGGCTGCGCGACTCTGTTCACCAAACATCTCCTGCAGGTGAGCCAACATTTGGCGAGCAGTCCCGATATCTTCATGTTGGCGCTGGAGCTCATCAGACATCGAGCCCAACATGTAGTATCTGGCCTTATTGTCTTCGTCAATCCATTTTTCCAGAGACGCTCTCTGTTCAGTGGATGGACGAGCTGGTAAGGTGGGAGGGTCCTGGTCCAAAACATGTGTTAACTTCTCGGAACCCAAAACAATTTTGTAAGTTCCTGAGCCAATCTTTATAATTGGGTCCAGTCAGTCTATGTGTGTCTAGGATACGTGCCAGTGGGTTGGACGCAGACATTTTCCTGTAGAGAGTCAAAGATTCTAGTTAGATACTGTAATTTTGACTTGACCAATTTGTTTAGGGATTTTATTTTTAAACAAATTAGCTCCCACTATTTTCTCGGATCCCTACACTCCCTCTGTAGAGATGCGAAAATCTCCGCGATTGATGATTTCTAGTGGGTGGTGCGGTCTCACCAACTGACTCATCACCTCACCTAACAGTTATTGGTGATGGGTTAGCCAATGAGTGAACAACTCTTGTTCAATGATTCTCTAATCATGGTGCACCCAAACTTGGTCTCTAATTCATGAATCTCACCGTATCCGGAATATTGATCCACTCCTTAGTTAAGTCAGACCCACCATTTGCATAGACTGGGTTCCTAATTGGAGTCTCTCACCGTATCCGGAATATTGAGCCCAACTCATCCTCCAGCCCATAGCATCCAATGCCTAATAGACATGGTTGCGTCTTCCCGGTGCAACTGAGCCACTGTATCCAGCCGAGAACAATCAACCCCGGGAAGGGCCCGCACGTCTACAATGGTGGAAGACCTCGGACTTAATCTTTTCTTAGGGAGAATTGATTCAGGTCTCATTAAACTAGACTTGGCTTAGTCATAACAATTATGACTAACCTAGTGGCATGGGTCAGCTCGGATTATTGACCACCTCAGATCAGAACTGTGTCAACAGATATGGCCAGGTAAGTGAGACCGGTGGAAGGAATATGCCATTAACTCGTACAAGAACGCATTCAGGTCGAGTAGCTTCCAATTAAAAACCAGTCGGTCGTCTGTGCCAAACTTACCTTAGACACCAAATTGTTGAGTCAGAACCAATTGGGTTAGCCTACAATCCAGACTCTAACCTCTGAGCCTAATTAGGTCTTGCTTGATCGTGACTCGATCTTGACCCAGACTTAATCCTATTAGGCTGGTCAATTTAAGCATTGTTGATCCCATCTAACCAACTCTTGATTCGGTTTGATCAACCGCTTAGACCTAATTGAGCTACCCAAGCCCGAACCCAGTATTATGAATATGTCTTAGATCTGAAATTCTCAATTTTAGACCTAATTAATATTCCATAAACTTAATTCTTAATTAAGTTGGGTTCATAAACAAAATATGCACAATAAATCCTAGGGTTTCAGGATCTAGGGTTTTGCAGAAAGTAAGTTTTGGGTTTCTGATTAAGGACGAACGCGCAGCACCCCTACACATCATAAGAACACCCCATCGAATGGGAAGAGAGGGCCTTTAAACCCTTCTTCGTTCTTATGACCGGACGGCCAAGGGGAACGCCTTAATCAGGAACATTCAATAAACATTCAATACTACAAAACAGTTATAGATCTATATCATATATCTCATATACAAATTTAGATCTAACCATGGCATATTTTGCATACATCTCATGTATCATAATCATGCATGTTTTCAGATCTAAATTATCACATAATAATCTGAAAAATTAGATTTAAATTGATCTAATCAAAATAAATTCTAATCTAGACAATTATGTAGAACTATTCTACAACTAGTCTAGTCATGCATCTATCATATCTCATATGATATTTAAAATTAAATAATTTTTATTTGCTGTTTATCAGATGTTATTATAACACTTATAATATCAGAAAACAGTAAATAAGAAGATCTAAAATATGATTTAATCATATTAAATCAAAGACATGCAAAACTATTCTATAGAACTATTCTATACTAGAACTAGTCATGCATATCTTCATGTTCTTAGATCCAAATCATTTAATTTTAATTTTCCTGATTTCAGATCTGATCACATCTCATGTGACATCTGAAATCACGTTATTTTTAATTAAAATAAAATTAAAAATCAGATCTAAACTATTTTTAGAACCATGGCTCTGATACCACTTGAAGGGAAATCCTGATTTCCCTGACCAGGTTCGTTCAGATCTGATCAGATCAAGAGATATATTTCAAAAATTTTTTCTCTTAGATCTGTATCAGATCAGGGATGCTTCAGATCTGATTCTTATTTATTTAATAAAAATTAAATGAAAAGGATAAATTAAATCACATTCAATTTACCTGAATAGGGTAATCCTATTACCCTGTTGATGATCCTGTTTGCAGCGGAAGGTTCTGGATCAAGCCACGCAAGCGCCTGGCCTCTACCGGTATCCACTCGGGCTGGATCTGGAGATCCTCTTCTTCTCTATCACGCCTCCAAAAATCAGATCTGGATCTGATCTGGAGGATCTTCAAAACTCCTTTTGAAGATCTGCAGTCGTTCTTCGCAGCAGCGCAGCCTTCTTGCTTTTGATCTCCTTTTCTTGATCTAAATCGCACCAATCCAAATCCAAAACACTTTTGGACGTGGAGAGCAAGGGGAGAAGAGAGTATGGCGTGGAGAAAGGGGAGAGAGGCAGCCTTGGGGCGTGGGAAGATTGCTTCTTGATTACTTCTTGATTATTTTTTCACTTGGGCGCTGGGTCTCTTATATAGACTAAGCGTGATCCAAGTCATCTTCCTCCCAACCAATCACAACCCTTTGTGAAATCAGATCTAAATCTGATTGGTGGGATTAGAGTCCCCTGGATTCCTACTTGGAGAGTGCCTTGGACCAGTCAAACTGGATTCTTAGAAGAACTCTCATTGGAATCCTAAAGGGAGATGGAGTCCTTGTCCAACAAGGACTCCTAGGCGCCTCCTACTTGGGCTCACGCCACCCTTGGCGTGCGCCCTTCTCCTTGCCAGGTTCTGGCAGGGGGACAAGCCCCCACCAGCTCTCCAATAGGTGCATGACATGTGGTCAAAAGTCAAAGGGTGAATGGTCAACGTTTGACCAGTCAAAGGTAGACTTTTGACCAAAGTCAAAGAACCAAGAAATGGCAGGTGACCAAAAATGGCAGGTAATGTCTTACAAATAAGACAACCTATTCTGACTTGGACAACCTCCAGTCAGACCATAAGAAGGACTTCTGTTTGAGCACAAACTCCTTTGGCTCAGACAGGACGACTTATTTATGATAGCAAAAGAAGAACGTTAGGTTCAATCGAGTGCTAGCACGATTTCCTTGAACCTAATTGAATCTCATTCAGATCAATTGAACTAGATTCAGTTCAATTGATGATCACCAGATTCAAACCCTTGTTTGTGTGACCCAGTTAGGTTCAGTTCTGTATGGTAATGGGATATGTCATGATCTCTATCATCGACATCATCGAAACTCCTTTCGATGGATCAGAACTCTTCTGATTCGAACAGCTAGAATGATCGATCATCTAAATCATTCTAATTGCTCCCAAAATCCACCAGTGACACCTAGCAGTATATGGTGGCAACCCATCAGAGCTGAATGCGAACCTCTTGGTGCAGCTACCTGTGTGATTCAGTTCTTCTATCTTGAGCCCCGATCAGATTAGGGTTAAGGTGAACTCGTCAAACCCTAGTCTCTGTCATATGATGTAATCATTCGATTCGAGTCCAATGTGAAAATCTAAATAGAAACTCTTTCTATTATTTCACTCTGCCATGGCCATGGGCTTCAGGACTTGATTCTCATGATCATCATAGGGCTACTCCTCTACCACCGAGGTAGATAGATCCCATCTTGATGCAATCCAGTTCCTACAATGAACATGTCACAGCCAACATACACCTCAGGGTTCCATATGGCTAGGAGACCGAGTAATGGTGTAGTCAAACTATAACACCCTCAAGGTGAACTGCCGATGCATCTCAGGTCAAAGAACCAGACACACTACTGCAGCATCGAGTCAGTCATTGACGAGAAGGTAGACTCCCTAATGACTACTCGAGGTGGTCACGCTCAGTGCCCTCGTTCTCTAACGAGTACCTGTACTCTCGCTCCGGTGTCTCCACACCGTAGACTCAAGACTCATCTACTAAAGAGAAGCGATCGTACACCAACCTTCCGGATCAATCACCATCCTCGTGATGATCCTATGGTCGGGAGCTTTTATGAGTTAATAATGATTATTCATGTCTAAAATTTTCAACTCTTGAAAATATGAATTATCATTACCATTAACTCAAAGGATGTATCACAGACACTAAATACACATGTGTGATAGAAAATAACCCATTTCATTAATTATAGTCAAAATTACAATTTTGCCCCTAGAAGTGTATTACAAGTGTCAGCCAATTCTGGCTTCTAGGGCACTTATATCTAACAGGGTTTCCGCAATATGGCATCAGAGCTAGGTGATGCTAAGACGATATCCGAGATGGCTTTGAAGAGGGCCACAGAGTGTGGAGGGTTCGAAGCAGCAGCAACGGTGTTCAAGGTACAGTGGCAGGCTCGATAGTACAGCATTGAGTGGTTGGCCTTAAGAGACTCAGTGGTAGAATCTACTTCTGTGGCATCAAGTGGACTTCGGATATAGGTGGAGCTCAATAGTGGTGGCTTCATAAGTGAAGAAAAAATTTGACATGAGTTCAGAGCTGAAGGTCAGTGCTGGTGATGCATAGTTCTTGATGGAGCGGCATGTATAGGTGGATAGGCATAGCTCTGAGAAGATCGTGTTAGGTGGTACAACATGTGCTAGTATAGAAATGCTATAAGTTGTCCAAAAAAGTCTAGAAAAAGTGATGCAGCTGCTAAGCAAAAGGGATCCAACAATTTTAGGGTGATAACAAGAAGCAAGCATAGGTCTTCAGCATTGGAGGCAGTCATTCCAAAGGCCTCAAAGGTGCAGAACAACTGAAGAGAATTTGCAGAGGCGATGTTTGCACAAGTGCTGTCAGGGTGCGCATCGATAGCGGGATCGTGTCAAAGTGCATTGCTAAGGGGTTTGTCGAGGCTTGGGGCACCAAGGTGGAGATTGTGAGGATTGATGGTGCTCCTAAGCCTTGGGAGGCCACGAGAGGAGCCAGGATGTTGGCTCTGGTGATTTCACGAGCTTGGTTGGTGCTTCAAAGACCTGGGATTCAAGGGGTAGCAAGAAACTAAAGCCAGAGAATCAAGACTACAGAAAGAATCATTTTTGTAGGTTAGTCGGCTCAGTCTGAAATTGGATCAGCTAATTCTCAAAGGACAGGCCAAACAGAGAGAAGTGCATTCAAGATTGCAGCATGGCATGCAACTAGATCGGCTCAGTCTAAAATTGAGCAGACCCAGTCTCAAGTTAGTCAGCTCAGTGTTGAGACTAAGCTGGCTCAGTCCACGAGCAGAGCTACGCAAGGGTCTGTTTGGGGCTAGGATAGAGACTTATCCTAGGAATCTTAAGGCCTAGTTTAAGAGATCTTAAGGGGGGCTAACTCGTGCATGGATCGAGCTTAGATCTAGAGGATGAGAGCATGGGTGAGATCGGTGTACATGGGCTCGATGAATGCTTTCATGTATTGGGTTAGCCAAGAAAGTTTTTGGTTGGACCTAATGACTATATATAAATACATAGGTTGTATTAGGATTTTTGAAGGGTGCAAGCAATATAGATCTTTTCTTTCCTCAATCTCTCTTTTCTGTTCTCTCTAGAGTAGTTACCCTAGGTTCCTGAAGAAGCCCTAGAGAGGGGCGTGCCTCCCTCAAGCCCAAGGAGGGAGGTGCCCCAGCATAGATCTAGGTGATGGATCTATGATACATTGCCTTAGAGAATGTCAAAGATCTCCTACGGTCCGTGCTAAAGATCAGGGGCTTCCATAATTTGGCACTAGAACTAGGTGATGCCAAGATGATATCTGAGATGGCTTCGAAGAGGGCCGCAGAGTGCGAAGGGTTTGAAGGGATAACGATGGTGTTCGAGGTGCAGCGGTAAGCTCAATAGTGCAGCATTGAGTAGTTGGCCTCGAGGGACTTGGTGATAGAGTCTACTTCTATGGCATCAAGTGGACTTCGGATATAGGTAGAGCTCCATGGTAGTGGCTTCACAAGTGGAGAGAAAATTTGGCATGAGTTCAAAGTCAAGAGTCAGTGTCGGTATTGCATCGTTCCTAGTGGAGCGGCATGTGCAGGTGGACAGGCATAGCTCTGAGGAGATCGTGTCAAGTGGTATAGCATGTGCTGGTGCAGAAATGCTATAGATTCTCCATGAAAGTCCAAAGAAAGTGATTGTTAAGCAGAAGGGATCCTACAACTTCAGGATGATGCCAAGAAGGGAGCACAGATCTTCAACGATGGAGGCGGACAATCCAAAGACCTCAAAGGTGCACAATAACTAAAGAGGATTGACAGAGGTGATGTTTGCATCAGTGCTGTTAGGGTGTGCATCAATAGTGGGATCATGTAGGATTGCATTATCGAGTGGTTTGCCAAGGCTTGGGGCACCAAGGTGGAGATTGTATGGATTGATGGTGCTCCCAAGCCTTGGAAGGCCATGAGCGGAGCCAGGGTGTTGGCTCCGGGGATTCCATGGGCTTGGTTGGTGCTTCGAAGACCTGAGATTCAAGGTGGAGCAAGGAACCAAAGCCGAAAATGAAGATTGTAGAAAGGGTCATTTCTATAGGTTAGCCATCTCAGTCTAAAATTGGGTCGGCTAAGTCTCAGTAGACAGGCCATACAAAGTGGAGGTCGTTCAAGACTGCAATATGGCATGCAACTACATCAGCTCAGTCTAGCTGACCCAGTCTTAGGTTAGCCAACTTAGTGCTGAGACAGAGCCAGCTCAGTCCGCGGGTAGAGCTATGCGAGGGTTTGTTTTGGGCTAGGATAGGGACTTATCCTAGGGGTCTTAAGGCCTGGTTTGAGAGATCTTAAGGGGGCTAACTCATGTATAGGTCAGGCTTAGATCCAAAGGATGAGTGCATAGGAGACATGGGTGTACATGGGCTCGATGAGAACTTTCATGAATTGGGTTAGCCAAGAAAGTTTTTGGTCGAGCCTAATGGCTATGTATAAATACAAAGGTTGTATTAGTGTTTTTAGAGGTGCAAGCAATACAAATCTTTTCTCCCTTCAACCTCTTTTCTCTCTTTTCTCTAGAGTAGTTACCCTAGGTTTCTGAAGAAGCCCTAGAGAGAGGGGGCACCTCCCTCAAGCCCAAGGAGGGAGGTGCCCCAGCATAGATCTAAAGGAAAAATCCTATTTTCTCAATAAAAGATCATTCAGATCTGATTGGATCTGAAGGAATATTTCAAAAAAAAAATTTATGATCCTAATTAGATCTGAGACATCTTAGATCTGATCTTAAAGATTTGATATTAAAATTAAAAATAAAATTAAATCTAATTTAATTTCATACTTTTGTGTTGGATAATCAGATTATCTTGCAATGATCCTGAGGTTCTGGAAGGAGCCACGCATGCGCTTGGCCTCTACTAGTATCCACTTAGATAGGATCTAGCAGTCTTCTCCTTCTGAATCAGCTCTTGAAGATTAGATCTGGATCTAATCTTGAAGTTTTTCAAAACTTCTTTTGAAGAAGCAGTGGTCGTCTCTTTCAATAGTGCTGCCTCTTCCTAATCCGGGTGCCTTTCTTCCTTGGATGGTACTTCAACCTATGCCCAACTCCTTCAGCACAGAGAGGGGAGATAGAGGATTAGAGGGAGGCATGGAAGAGAGGAGGGCAGCCTTGTAGAATGGTGAAATGAAAAAACCTTATAACCCCAGGCGCAGATAGGGTCTAGGTGCAGACAAGGTTTAAATAGATCCTACTGTGCCTTGCAGTACCACATCATCCCGGCCAACCAAAGGCCTTCATTCAATCAAATCTAAATTTGATTAATGGGATGATGTTTTCTAATCCAATCTGATGAGTGTCCCTCAAAAATCAACATAGGTAGCGCCAAGACTGGATAAAGCAAAAGTCTTTGGCGCCTAGGTGTTTAAACCCATCAAGAAACACTGGAGTCCCATCTATATGGGACTCCTTCTCTTACCCATATGGGGTGCATGCCTAGGGTGGCATGCATCCTCTCTATTGCCACTTTTAGTAGGGGGACAAGAACCCCAGGTGCTCTCCTATAGGTGCATGACACATGGCCCTATGTCCAAGTGTCCAGGGTCAACTATTGACCTATGTCTAGAAACAGGAGTTAGTAGGTGATAGGAATTGATAGGTGTTGTCTTAAATCCATCTAATGAATTAAGACAACCTTTTTCTAATCTAGACAAGCTTCAGTCAGACTAAGATAAGGTTCCTAAGTGAGTCAAAACAAATTTGGCTCAGCCGAGATGAACCAAAATGATTACAAAAGGAGAATATTAGGCTCAATCATATGCTAGCATGATTTTCTTGAACATAATTAGATCTAATCCAAATCAATTGAACTAGATTAGTTTAATTGATGATATCTTGATCTAAACCCTTATTTATGTGATCCAGTTAGGTTTAGTTCCATATGGTAATAAGACATGTTGCGATCTCTATCATCGACATCACCGAAATAACTTTCGATGGACCAGAACTATTCTGATTCATACAATTAAAATGATCGATCATCTAAATCATTCTAATTGCTCTCAAAATCTATTAGTGACACCTATAAGTTTATGGTGGCAATCCATCATAACCAAAAGCAAACCTCTTGGTGTAGCAACATGTGTGATTAGGTTCTTATGTCTTGAGCCCTGAAAGGATTATGGTTAAGGTGAACTCATCAAACCCAATATCCATCACATGAATTAATCATTCGATCCAATGTGAAACTCTAATAGAAACTCTTTCTATTATCTGCACTCTGCCATGGTCATGGGCTTAAGGACTCAATCTCATGATTATTATAGGATAGCTCCTCATCTACCGAGATAGATAGATCTCCTATTGGTGCAATCTAATTCCTACAATGAACATGTTGTAGCCAACATTCACCTCAGGGTACCGAATGGCTAGGAGATCGAGTTATGGTGTAGTCAAACTATAACATCCTCAAGGTGAACTATCGATGCATCTTAGGTCAATGAGCTAGACACACCACTGCAGCATCGAGTCAGTCATCGACAAGATGGTAGACTTCCTTACGACTGCTCGAGGTGATCATGCTCAATGCCTTCATTCTCTTACGAGTACCTATAGTCTCGCTCTGGTGTCTCCACACCATAGACTCAAGACACATCTATCCTAAAAAAGTGATCATACACCAACCTTTCGAATCGATCACCATCCTCGTGATGATCCTACGGTTGGGAGCAGTTTAAGAGTTAATTATGAAAATTCATATATTAAATTTTAAACTCTTGAAAATATGAATTGTCATTACCATTAACTCAAAGGATATAATGCAGACACTTTAAATATACACTATGATAGAAAATAACCCATTTATTAATTTATAGTCAAAATTATAAAATTATCCTTAGAAGTGTATTTCAAGTATTTAGCCAATCTAGCTTCTAGGGCACACATCTAACAAACTCCAACTTGACCTAAAGCCAATTGGCTACAAATCTAAGTCCCATCTTCTTAAGGTGGACTTCGATCTTCTACTGGCTTAATGGCTCTGTCAATGGATCAGTCACATTACCTATAGTATCAACTCTCTTCACCTCGACGTATCCCTTCTCGTGGTAATCGTGGATGAGGTGGTATCGTCGCTCGATGTGCTTGTATTTCTAAAGAGACCTCAGCTCCTTAGCTAGGGCTATGGCACCATTATTGTCATAGTACAAAGAGACAACATCTAATGGCATCACTCCGAGCTCTACGGTGAACTTATTATACCAGAATGCCTCCTTTATAGCCTCCGATGCAGCGATGTACTCTACTTCTATGGTGGAGTCTACTATCACCATCTTCTTGGAACTCTTCCAACTGGCAGCTCCACCATTACAAATAAACAGACTTTCAGATGTTGACTTTCGATCAACTATGTCGGACATGAAATTTGAGTCTATATATCCCTGGACCTGGAGTTTTTCATTACCAAAAACCTTAGTCCTTCTCAAATACTTAAGGATACATTTCATAGAAATCTAGTACTTTTCGTCTGAATTCGACTGATACCTGCTCGTGACACTCACAGCATGGGCAATATCAGGTCATGTACATAGTATGGCATACATGAGGCTCCCTATTGCTAAAGCATAAGGGATCTTGCTCATGCATTCAATCTCCTCAGGTGTGCTAGGGTACATCTTCTTGGAGAGATGAATGCCATGTCTGAAGGATACTAAACCTCTCTTAGAGTTTTCCATGCTAAACCTCTTTAGCACCTCCTCTATGTATATTTTCTATGAGAGACCTAGCATCCAATTTGGTGTATCCCTATAGACCTTAATTCCTAGAATAAAGGATATCTCTCATAGATCTTTCATAGAGAACTCCTTAGACAATAATATTTTGGCTATAGTCAGCATGAAAATATCATTCTAAATTAGGAGGATGTCATCTACATATAGTACAAGAAAGACAACAGCGCTCTCACTGATCTTTTTGAAAATATAAGGTTCTTTCTCATTTTTGATGAATCCAAATGATTTGATTACATCATTGAAATGAGCATTCCAACTCCAAGATGCTTGCTTAAGTCCATATATGGACCTTTGCAGCTTGCATACTTTATGATCATTATCACTGGATGTGAAACCTAGTGACTGTTTCATGTAGATATCTTCCTCAAGATATCCATTTAAGAATGCCATTTTCATATCCATCTACCATATTTAATAATCAAAATAGGCTATAATTGCAAGCAATGTATTGATGGATTTGAGCATGGCTACTGATGAAAAAGTATCCTGATAGTCAATGCCTTCGCGCTGACTATACTCTTTCGCTACGAGTCTTGCTTTGAATGTCTCTACATTTTCATCAACACCTATCTTTCTCTTGAAGATCCATTTACATCCTATAAGTACTATACCTTTAGGTGGATCTAGCAAAGTCTAGACTTGGTTAGAATGCATTGAGTCAATTTCTGATCTCATTGTCTCTAACCATTTCTTGGAGTCGATATCTGATATCACCTCATTATAAGTTTTGGAATCATCACCATGAACTCTATTTTCTATGAGGAATATTTTCTCAACATCTTCTGATATAGTACCTAAGTACCTTTCAGAAGGACAAGAAATTCTACTTGATCTACGAGATGGAGGAGGTAGTGTCTGGGTTGGCTCAATCTGATTAGGTTCCATAGGTTCCTTAGCTTGTTTCTCATTGAAGACTTTCTCCTTGAGTCTAATCTATCTTCCAATGCCACCATCTAGAATAAACTATTTTTCAAGAAAGATGGCATGTCGACTCACAATCATATTATGATCTTCCAGGAGATAGAAATAATATCCTAATGACTCTTTAGGATATCTAATAAACCAAGATCTAAAGGACCTAGACTCTAATTTATCCACCTATTATCTCTTAACATGGGCCGAACAATCCCAAATTCTAAGATAACTTAGACATGGTTTCTTACCGTGCCATATCTCATATGGTGTGGCAGGAATGGTCTTAGAGGAAACCCTATTTAGTAAATATATAGTGGTCATCAGACTATGTCCCCAAAGAAACTTACGAGGTTTGTGAAACTCATCATGGATTGGACCATATCTAATAGGGTCCGATTTCTCCATTCTAAAACCCCATTGAGTTGAGGCATTCTAGGTGGAGTCCATTAAGAAACTATGCCATTATCTTTAAGATAGTCCTGGAATTTTCGACTAAGGTATTCGCCTCCACGATTTGGTTGAAGAACCTTAATGGATTTTCGTGTTTGATTTTCTACTTTGAGTCTGAATTTTTTGAACTTTTCAAAAGCTTCAGACTTATGTCACATCAAATACACATGCCCATACTGAGATAAATCATCGATAAAGGTGATGAAGTAGACATAATTACCTCTGACCGGCACATCAAATGGGCCGCATATATCAGTATGTACTAGGGCAAGTAGGTCTATGGCCCTTTTCCCATGTCCTATAAAAGAAAGCTTGATCATTTTGCCATGAAGGCATGATTCATAAATTGGATATGACTCGAAAGTCAAAGGACTCAATAGCCCAGATTTCTCCAATTTGTTAACCCTATCTTCGACTATATGACCTAGCCTAAGGTGCTATAGATACCTATCATTTAGACTATCCTTAGGTCACTTTGATCCTATGGCATTTACATTTTGCTTGATATTAGAAGCAGAAACATCAATATGTAACTGATAGAGACCATTTATAAGAAAACCATTTATAATTTTATTTCTTTCATAAAGAATATTATAATGGTTCTTAAGAAAACTAATTACATAGCCTTCCTATGCTAAACATGAAACAGAAATTAAATTTGTGCTTGCTGCAGGCACATAAAAATAGTTCCTAAGAACTAAATCTAATCATAATGATAATTGCAGAGGATAGGTTTCCACGGCTACAGTAGCAATTCTTGCTTCATTTTTGACACGTAGAATCATCTCACCATCCCTCAGTCTTCTGCTATCCTCAAGATCCTACAAAGAAGTGCGCAAGTGAGTACTAAAATCAGAGTCAAGCACCCAACTAGATGTAGAACAAATCGTAAGATTAGATTCTATAATGAGCATACCTCCAAAAGGATCTACCTCCTCCTTGTTCTTCAGGCTGGCTAGGTACATAGGATAATTCTGCTGCTAATGGCCTTCAGTATTACAATAAAAATATTTTTTCTTGTCGATCTTTTTCTTCGACTCTGCCTTCTTCTTCTTCCCACCATCCACCTTCTGCTTCTTCATGGACTTCTTCTTTTCAAAAGACTTTCTCCTACAAGAAGTCTGCTTCACAGCAAGTACTAAGTCTTTAGAACTTTTCATAGAAAGCTCAGCAGTAACCAGCATATTCATGAGATCAGCCAAGATATTCTAAAGTTTATGCATATGATAGTTCATGATGAACTACCCATACGTATCAGTCAAAAATTATAGAATTATATTAATCTATAGATCCTGATCTAACTTGACACCGAGCTTTTCAAGCTCTTCTAAGTCTTTAATCATCATCAGACAATGATCTTGGATCAACTGTCCATCATGCATCAGAGTCTTAAACAGTTCCTTAGTAACTCGATATTTGACTGCACGACTCTGTTCACCAAACAACTCTTGTAGGTGAGCCAACATTTGACGGCTAATCTTAATGTTTTCATGTTGGTGCTGGAGCTCATCAGACATCAAGCCCAACATGTAATACCTAGCTTTGTTATCTTCATCTATCCACTTCTCGAGAAATGCTCTCTGATCAGTGGATGGATCTGCTGGTAAGATGGGAGGATCCTATTCCAATACATGAGTCAACTTCTTAGAATCTAAAATAATTTTGAAGTTTCGAAGTCAATCCTTGTAGTTAGGTCCGATCAGTCTATGGGTGTCCAAGATACGAGCCAGTGGGTTGGATGCAGACATCTTCCTATAGAGAGTCAAAGTTTCTAGTTAGATTTTGTAATTAAGCTTAATCAATTTATTTAGGAGTTTCATTTTTAAACAAATTAGGCTCTCACTATTTACTCAGATCCCTACACTCTCTTAGCAGAAATGCAAAAATTTCCATGATTATTGATTTCTAGTGGGTGTTTCGGTCCCACCGACTAGCTCATCACCTCACCTAACAGTTATTAGTGATAGGTCAATCGATGAGTTGACAACTCTTCTCCAATGATTCTCTAATCATGGTGTACCCAAACCTGATCTCTAATTCATGAATCTCATCATGTCCAAAATTTTGATCCACTCCTTAGTTAAGTCAGACCCACCATTTGCATGAATTGGATTTTTGATTGGGTCTCTCACCGTATCCAAAATATTGAGCCCAATCCATCCTCCAACCTATAGCATCCAATGCCTAATAGACATGGTTGTATATTTCCAATGCAACTGAACCATTGTATCCAGCCAAGAATAATCAACCCAGAAAGTGCCCACATATCTACAATGGTAAAAGACCTTAGACTTAATATTTTCTTAGAAAGATTTAACTTAGGTCTCTTTAAACATGACTTAACCAAGTCATAATAATTATGACTAACCTAATGGCATGGGTTGGCTCGAATTGTTAGCCACTTCAAATCAAAACTGGGTTGACACAAATAGCCAGGTAAGTGAGACCGATGGAAGGGATATGCCATTAACTCGACAAGAATACATTCAAGTTGAGTAACTCCTAATTAGAAACCAGTTGGTCATATCTACCATACATACCTTAGACACCAAATTATTGAATCAGAAATAATTAGGTTAGCCTACAATCCAGGCTCGAACCATGGAGTCAAATTAGGTCTTGACTTGATTGAGTCACATCTCAATATGATTCAATTTTGATCCAAACTTAATCCTATTAGGCTGATAAAATTAAGCTTTCTTTGATCCCATCTAACCAACTCTTGATTCGATTTGATCAGCCGCTAGAACTAATTGAGCTACCCAAGCCCAAACATAATTTTATGAATATGTCTTAGATTTGAAAATTCATAATTTTTAGATCTAATTAATTTTATAATTTTAATCTTAATTAAGTTTTGGGTTCAAGAATAAAATATGTAATAAAATCATTGGATTTTAGGATCTAGGATTTTGTAAAAAAATAAGTTTGGATTTTTGATTAAGAACGAACGCGCAGTATCCCTACACATCATAAGAACACCCCATCAAATGAAAGAAGAGGGTCTTTAAATCCTGCTTTGTTCTTATGATCGGACGGTCAAGGAGAATGTCTTAATCAAAAATATAATTTCTACTACAAAACTAGTCAGATCTAAATCATATATCGCGTATATAATTAATGATCCAACTTATACATATTTTACATGCATCTCATGTAATGAATAAATTAAACATGCATGCTTTCAGATCAAATATATCATGTATAATATCTAAAAAATAAAATTTAAATTTGATCATATCAAATAAAACTATTCTAGATATTTTATAGAACTATTCTATAATTTGTCTAAGCATGCATCTTTCATAACTCATATGAATAAAATAAAAATTAAAAATTCTATTTTCTATTTTTTAGATCTAATTACAATAATTATAACATCAAAAAAATAGAAATAAATTAGATCTAAAATTATATTTAATCAATTTAACAATATGACTATACTAGACTACACATAGAACTAATCTATTTCTTGTCTAGTCATGCATCTCATACATTATAGATCTAAATCATAAAATTTTTAATTTTTAGATTTTAGATCTAACCACATCTGATGTAACATCTAAATTTTTTTAATATTAGATCATAAATAAAAATTAAATCAGATCTAAAATAGATCTGATGAACTACCAACCTGGCTCTGATATTAGTTGAAGGAAAAATCTTATTTTTTCGGTATAGGATCATTTAGATCTGATTGGATCTGAAGAAATATTCCAAAAAAAAATTTCTATGATCCTAATTAGATCTGAGATATCTCGAATCTGATCCTAAAGATCTAATTTTAGAATTAAAAATAAAATTAAATTTAATTTAATTTTATATCTTTATTTTAGATAATCAGATTATCCTGTGATGATCCTGAGGTTTTGGAAGGAGCCCTGCATGCACCTGGCCTCTACCGGTATCCACTTGGGTAGGATCTATAGGACTTCTACTTTTGAATCACCTCTTCAAAATTAGATCTAAATCTAATCTTAAAGTTCTTCAAAACTTCTTTTGAAGAAGCAGCGGTCGTCTCTTTCAGCAGTACTGCCTTCTTCCTGATCTAGGCGCTTGTCTTCCTTGGATGGTACTTGAACATGTGCCCAACTCCTTGGTCATGGAGAGGAGAGAGAGAGGATTAGAGGAGGCATGGAAGAGAGGAGGGTAGCCTTGCACCATGATGAAATAAAAAGCCTTATTATCCTAGGCGCAGATAGGATTTAAATAGACCCTACTGCACCATACAATACCATATCATCTCGGCCAATTAGAGACCTTCATTCAATCAGATCTAAATCTAATTGATGGGATGATGTCATCTAATGGGAGTCTCTCAAAAATCTACATAGGTGGCACCAAGACTAGATAAAGCAAAAGTCTTTGGCGCCTAGGTGTTTAAACCCATTAAGAAATCCTGGAGTTCCATCTGTATGGGACTGCTTCTCATATCCATATAGGGCGCACGCCTAGGATGGTGTGCACTATCAGGGGGATAAGAGCACCAGGTGCTCTCCTATAGGCGCATGACACATGGCCCTATGTCCAAGTGTCTAGGGTTAACTGTTGACTTATGTCCAAAAATAGGAATTAGTAGGTGATAGAAATTGGCAGATATTGTCATAAATCCATCTAATGAATTAAGACAATCCTTTTCTAAATGGGACAAGCTCCAGTTAGACTAAGATAAGGTTTTGGAGCAAGCCCAAACAAATTTGGCTCAGTCGACGCAAGCCAAAATAATTACAAAAGGAGAATGTTAGGCTTAATCGTGTGCTAGTACAATTTTCTAGAACCTAATTAGATCTAACCAAATCAATTGAACTGGGTTAGTCCAATTGATGACATCCAAACCTAAAATCTTATTTATGTTACACAGTTTGGTTTAGTTTCGTATGGTAATGAGACATGTCGTGATCTCTATCATTGACATCATCGAAACACCTTTCGATGGACTAGAACTTTTTTGATTCATACAATTAGAATGATCGATCATCTAAATCATTCTAATTACTCCCAAAATCCATCAGTGGCACCTAGTAGTATATGATGATAACCCATCAGAACTAAAAGCAAATCTCTCGGTGTGGCTACCTATGTGATTGGATTCTTTTATCTTGAGCCCTGATAGGATTAGGTTTCAGGTAAACTCGTCAAACCCAATATCCATCATATGAATTAATCATTTGATCCAATGTGAAACTCTAATGGAAGCTCTTTCTATCATCTTCACTCTGCCATGGCCATGTACTTAAGGACTCAATCTCATGATTATCATAGGGCTGCTCCTCATCTACCGAGGTAGATAGATCCCCTATTGGTGCAATCTAATTACTACAATGAACATGCTGTAGCCAACATATACCTCAGGATTTTGAATGGCTAGGAGACTGAGTTATGGTATAGTCAAACTATAATACCCTCAAGGTAAACTACCGATGTACCTCAGATCAAAGAACCAGATACACCACCGCAGCATCGAGTCAGTTGAACTAAGACTAGTTCTTTCTTGCAATTGGCTTATCAAATAAACTAATTGAACTTGATCCAATCAGGCCCAAACCAAATCTAATTAAATAATATTTAATTATACTTAATCTCAATTCTTTGGCTCTATCAAATTAAGCCAATTAGCAATCAAATTGCTAGTCAATCCTCCTGCAACACTTGCACTAGGTTAAACATCAATTGTATTAATCGTTTAATCCTAAAACGATTCTTAATCATTGATCAACCATCCGATCAGATTGTGAGCTCTAATATGTGTGATCTCATAGGTCCAAACCAAGTCGATAGTATAGGAATAAATTTTTGTACCAATCAAAATACCATCTAGCAATGGTACCTGATGGCCGAAAAGGTCGAATGTGTAGAACATCCTTAGAATCCATGCGGATATAGTTTCCATATAATTCATCCCCTTAACCAAAATACTCTAAGGCACCTCAGAGTTCAACTATCAACTCTGAT
Source organism: Cocos nucifera (assembly GCA_006176705.1). NCBI lineage: Eukaryota > Viridiplantae > Streptophyta > Magnoliopsida > Arecales > Arecaceae > Cocos > Cocos nucifera. Next base: position 62,722 of record QRFJ01000633.1, read on the forward strand.
CAGATTGTCCATATTATATTTTAAAATATCAAATCCATCTAATGGATTATCCTGGCTAAGATTTTGCTATATTGAAATATAGTGATACATTCTTCTCTAACTATTGAAGTGGTCAATTTCATCTTGATCATACTTTGACTTTGCCTAGAACTTGACTATGCCTAGAACTTGACCGTGCCTCATTCTCTAACTATTGAAGTGGTCAAGAACTTGACTATGCCTAGAAGCCTTCTGTTATTAAATTAGAAATACTGTTAGTCTAGTACCAAAGCACAGTGATTCGCTTACAAGTCACTAAGGCAAACTTAGGTCTAAGGGACACTTATACCTATATCTCATTAGAGACATTTTCGATAGCAGAATGCTCTAGAGTTGGTCATGTTCAATGATGATGTATCCATACATTTCATCTGTATGCCATACCAGTATCTCCACACTTCTTGGTTAAGAAGACAACCAACCTATATGGCATACAGTGACCTATGCTCGATAGATGCTATCATCCTAATTAACAGCTTATCATTTGATCATGAAAAGATTTAAGGATTAATCGATAAATCTTCTCTTTATCGAAGCTAAATAAAAAGAACTTCATCACAATAATGGAGTTTGTTAGAAGATGAATACTTTATGATGAAAAATGTTAAAGATATATTTTATTTATTAATGAATCAATTATAAATATAATGTAGCATAACCATCAATAGGCTGATGATTGACTTTGGGATACCTTTTTCAATAACTCTCACTTGTCCTAAAGCCACTCGGCATAGTATCTAATATCCATCTATGACTTGTGGTTGTCGATCACTTTTATTGCTAGGGCTTTAGTGAAGAGATCGATCAGATTCTTCTTTCCATCGATCTTTTAAAGATTGACGTTACCTCGGTCCACGATCTCTCAGACCAAGTGAAAGCGATGCAGGATGTGCTTTGTCTACTGGAGAGCCTTTGGTTCCATCGCTTGAGCTATGGCACCAGTGCTATCATAGTAGAGCAGGATTGGACCATCTAGGAAGGGTGCTACTCTGAGCTAGGTGATAAACTTTCTCAGCCACATAGTTTTCTTTGCAGCATCTAATGTTGCAATGTACTTTGCTTCACAAACAAAGTCTATACAGTATGCTACTTGAAATTCTTCCAGCAGATGGCTCCACCATTTAGAGTAAAGATATATCCTAACATGCTTCTACTGTCATCATGGTCAGATAGAAAGTTGGAGTCTGTAAACCCAACAAGATTTAGATCTGACTCGCTATAAACCAACCATTGATCCCTAGTATTTCTCAAATACTTAAGGATGATGTTAATCACTTTCAGTTATTTTTTCCAGGATCAGAATGATATCTACTCACTACTCCTAGTGAGTATGCCACGTTCGATCTCGTACATGTCATGGCATACATGATAGATTTTACTATCGAAGCATATGGGACTCTACTCATACGCTTTCTCTCTTCAGGAGTTGTCGAACAATCCTTCTTAGAGAGAGATTCCATGGCCTATCGAAAGATAGCCCTTTTTGAAAATCTCCATGTTGAACCACTTTAGCACTATATTTATGTACGTGGACTGGGATAACCCAAGCATTCTTTTAGATCTATCCCTATAAATCTTCATCTCTAGGATGTAGGATGCTTTATCCAAGTCCTTCATGAAGAATTATAATGACAACCAGACTTTTATTTTCTATAGTGCGGTGATGTCATTCTCAATTAAGTGAATATCATCCATGTACAAGATAAGGAATACTACTGCTGAACCATTTTTTCATTTATAAATGTAGGGTTCTTCTCCATTCTTAACGAAGCTATACATTTTGATCACCTTATCAAAATGCATGTTCCAACTCTGAGATGCCTGCTTCAATCCATAAATAAATCTCTAAAGCTTGCATACCTTGGACTCATCTGTGGATATGAACCCATCAGATTGTATCATATACATCTCTTCGATCAGCTCTCCATTTATAAAAGTTGTCTTCACATCCATCTGCTAGATCTCATAGTCCAGATGGGCTGCTATAGTAAGTATTATCCAAATGAATTTGAGCATTGCCATAGGGGATAACGTCTTATCATAATCAATACCATAATGTTGACGATACCCCTTGGCAACCAGACGGGCTTTATAGGTCTCTACCTTTTTGTTTGCACCCCATTTTCTTTTGAAGATCCATTTACACCCAATGGATTTAACCCCTTTGGTTGGGTCAACCAATGTCCATACATGGACTCCATTTTAGATTTCATGGCCTCAAGCTATTTTTCAGAATCGGATCTCTATATAGCATCCGTATAAGTGATCAGATCCTCATTGTCCTCATTGAGTTCAATGGGATCACCATTCCAAATCAAGAAATCATAGGATGATGTGGTACTCTACTAGATCGCCTTAATATTGTAGGTACACTAGGCTTTAGATTTGATCTAATAAAATCTAACTCGGGTTTAGCTATAGGTGTCAATTTTTCTACCTATTGAAGTTCATCAGGTTCAACCTTAGAGGCAATAGTTCCTTCACCAAGAAATTTTTTTTCTAAAAAGATTGCCTTAAGACTGATGAGCACCTTTTATTCTTCAGCATGATAGAAATAGTAATTCTTACTTTCTTTGGGATACCCTATAAACAAGCACTTATCAGACTGGAGTCCAAGCTTATCTGTATGCAAACATTTGATATAGGCCCAACAACCTCAAACCCATAGGTGAGAGAGTATAGGCCTACGCCCAATCCATATCTCATATGGAGTCTTTGCGATAGATTTACTTGGTACATTATTCAATATATAACATGCAGTCTTAAGAGCATAATCTCAAAATGAAATAGGCAGACTAGAAAATCTCATCATGGATCGAACCATGTCAAATAAGGTTCGATTTCTTCTTTTTGATACACCATTATGCTGTGGTGTTCCTAAAGAAGTCCACTGTAAGAGAATTCCATTCTCTCCTAGATATGTCAAGAACTCACTGGATAGATGTTCACCTCCTCAATCCGATCCAAGAGTTTTCATACTCTTTCTAATTTTTTTACTACTTTACTTTAGAATCTTTTGAATATTTCAAATGAATCTGACTTATGTTTTATTAGATAAACATATCCTACCTAGATAGATCATCTGTGAAAGTAAGAAGTAGAAGTATCTATTAGAAAATATGTTCCAAAGTCAATCATCAGCCTATTGATAGTTATGCTATATTATAATTATAATTGATTTATTAATAAATAAAATATATTTTTGGTATTTTTCATCATAAAGTATTCATCTTCTAACGAACTTCATTATTGTGATGAACTCCTTAGAACTATTTAGCTTCGATAAAGAGAGGATTTATCAATTAGTTCTTAAATCTATTAATGACCAAATGATAGGTTGTTAATTAGGACATCAGCATCTATCGACCATAGGTCGCTATATGCCATATAGGTTGATTATTCTCTTAACCAAGGAGTATGGAGACACTGGTATGGCATACAAGTAAGATGTATAGATACATCATCATTGAGCATGACCAACTCTAGAGCATTCTGTTGTCAAGAATGTCTCTGATGGGATATAGATATAAGTATCCCTTAGACCTAAGATAATGTTAGTGACTTGCAAACAACTCACTATGCTTTGGTACCAGACTAACTAAATTTCTAATTTAGTAAGGGAAGACTTCTGGGTATAGTCACATACTTGCAAAGTCAGAGTGTGATCAAAATAGAATTGACCACTCTAAGAGTTGGAGAAGAATGTATCACTTTATTTCAATATAGTAAACCCTTGGCTATGGTAATCCATCAGATGGATTTGATATTTTGAAATATAATGTGGACAACCTAATCAGAGTTGTCTTTTGAACTCTGAGGTATCCTATGAGCATTTTGGTCAAGGGGATGAATTATATGAAAACTATATCCATATGAGTTCTAAGGATGTTGTTCTATATGTTCAACCTATCCGATCATCGGGTACAAGTGCTAGATGGTTACTTTGATTGGTAGAAAAATCTATTTTCATGCTATCGACTTAGGTTCGAAGCTATGAGGTCACATACATTAGAGCTCATAATCTGATCGGATGATTGATCAATGATTAAGAATCATTCTTGGATTAAATAATCAATACGGTTGATGTTTAACCTAGTGCAAGTATTGCAGAAGGATCGATTGATAATTAGATTGCTAATTGGCTTAATTTGATTAAGCTAGACAATTAAGATTAAATCTAATTAAATATAATTTAATTATATTTAGTTTGAACTTGATTGAATCAAGTTCAATTGGCTTATTGGATAAGCCAATTGCAAGGAAGAACTAGTTCTAGTTCAACTAGGACTAGGGTCAACCCAATTTTTTAATTTGATTAAAAAATTAAATTAAATTTAAATTTAATTTAATTTAATTATTAATTTGGTTAGGGCCTAATTTAATTTGGTTAACTTGATTTTAATTTAATTTTGTTTGAGAAACTATTTTGACTAAGTCATAGATGGAATCCTAGTAAGACTAGGATTCCACCTTGTGCCATCTTAGCCCCTCATGCCCCATGCCCTCTTTCTCTCTTAATTTTGTGCAACAAAACCTCTCTCCCAGGCCTTCTCATGCATGCCCTTGTCTCCCCTCTTTCTCATATGGAAATTAGGTACTGGACCAAGTCAAAGAAGGGAATTGGTTTTGGTTTCAAATCCTATGAGATAGTGTTTTGAAAAAACAAAATACCTTCTCCCATATGTGTTTCCCTCCTCCCTTATTTTTCTTTGATTTTCTTGGTAAAATAGAGAACATTTTGGGGGACTTTCTTGAGAGGTTCCATAGAAAAAATTCTGGAGAGGGCGCCCAAGATTTCGGCGCCCCTTGACTTGCCTATTTTGGTCTTTCCTTGTCTAGTTTTTGACCAAGACAAGGACTCCCCTTTTCCTTTATATTTACGATGAATTTTGTTCTAAAATTTTCATAAAATATAAACCATTGACAGAGCTTTGGTGTGTGTGAAAATCAGGGAGAGAGAGTCCTTAGGCATTGGGGTTTCATAGACAACAAACAAGGTGTCTAGGTGAAAGCAAAGAGAAGAAGAAGAGGATCTTCTTCTTGGGTTGCTGTGTTCACCTCTTTCCTTCCTCCTTCTTTGAGTTTTTTGAGAGTGTCTCATATCTGAAACCTTCTCTCCTTTTTTCACTTTGAAAGAGTCCAAATCTAGAAGAAAAAGATATCTGATCGACCATCAAAAAAGGATCAGCATAGTACTAGCTTACTATGCTGATTTCCTGCATCAGGACTTCTGATCATGATCATGGACTCATATGGATGACTCCTAAAGATCGGATGCATGTACGGCTTGCAACTTCATTTTTAAGCCTAGATCAGTAAGTTAGAACATCTAACTTGCATAGGTAATAGATTTGATCTATTATTTCATACCTACATTAGATGTCGTGTATATATATGTTGATGTGATCAACATGTTTTAGTTTCTTCTTTAGATTTTAATTTTTGATTTAATGACATTCTATGATCATGTAATAGATCTTAGATCTAAGATATTTTTTTGATATTTAAAATTAATTTTAGTCTTCCACTATCTGATCTTGAATAGGTTTCAGGATCTATCCCTTAAACCCTAGATCTGGTTCCAACAATTGCTATCAGAGCAAGATTTATTATTACATGAATATTTAAGCATATTTAGATTATTTCTAAGATTATATATAATTATTAATTCTAAAATTAAAATTTTGATCACACAAACTGCTATAAGGTTGTCCTATTGTAAGATTTATCTCTTATAGTGGAGAGGTTATCCTAATTCATATTGATCTGCTTCTAATTATAAATTTGTTAGATATAATCTAATTTTATTTATAATTTAATAGATTTAAAATAGTTTTAAATCAAAAAATAAAAAAAATTTAGATTGAACGGACTGCTATAAGGTTGTCCTGCTATAAGGTTTACCTCTTACAGTGGAGAGATTATCCTAGTACATCTAAGATATTGATCATAAAATTTTAGATTAGATCTAAAAAATTTTATAATTTAATTAAAAATATTTTAATCTAATTTTAATTATCATAAATATGTTAGATTTGATCTAAGATAATTTATGATTGATTATAGTTGAAATTATTTTAGTTACATGAACCTGTTTAGATTAGATCTAAAGTAGTTTTATGCTTATCTTACTTGCATATTGATTATGAATCAAACATGTAACTTGGTTGATAGAACCATATTGTAGAAATATTTTACAAACATAAAAATCATTTTCAAAAAGCTAAACCCCAACCCTCAGCCCAAAACTTAATTAAGAATTAAAAAGTTGTTTGATTAGGATCCAGGATTGTAAATTGAAGATACTAAGACACAAATCATAACACATTGGATTAAATGGGTTAGTCGAGATTAGGTCCATTAATTGGGTTAGACCTAGGATTAGATTAAATAATGGACTTAATTAGATAATTAACTAAATCTAATCAATTATTGCCTTAGATTAAATCAAGGATTCTCTAGATCAATTGCAATAGTTGTAGTTGGTCAAGTCCTTGTCTTTAACGAGACCCATGTGGACTTGATTCTTGGCTACGTGGTTTAGCGTAAACTATTAGGTTGATCTAACCAAGATTAATTAAATCAGTTGGTATCTAAGGTAAACCAGACCAGTGGTCTTTAATTGGCAGCCCACTTACCTGGCCATTTTTGATGGTTTCTAAGGCAAACTTTGGCATACCCTCCCACTGATTGAACTTACCTGACCTCTTGGTGAAATTGTGTTTTAATCGGATCACTTGACTATTTGAGCTAACTAATGTCAGCTAGGTAAATCAGTTTGACTGATTTAGGTGCTCCTAGACTAGTCTATTAATGATCTTCCTTAAGCTGATTTGGTGAAGTCAGTAGGAGGATCAATGCAAGTTGGTTCATCTGACCTTTCCTCATCTTCAAATTAAATTCTTAAAAATTATTAAGTCTCTAAAATAAGATAGTTATTATGATAACTAGATCATAGCCTCCTATTAAGTGGATGATAATGGATCCATTAGTTGGATAATCATTGGAGGCCCAAAGGCCTGATGTTTATCGACTAATGAAATTATAATTCATTATGTGATTTCTTGGCTACATCTCTCTAAATAGTGGTTAGGTTAGCCAACCAAAGTTGGGCCTAATCATTCATTGGTTTGATGAGCCAAGGATGGTCATGTTAATGGTTTGACATAACTGGACCTTTTTAGTGGAGGCGAAAGCCTAGTGATTAGGGACTAGGATAAAATTTAATTACTAAAAATTATTTGAAGAAACAATTGGTTATGAACCTATCCTTAGATGTACATAGGTTAGTCAACCAAAGTTGGGCTCATGTGTAGTTTATATGGATTCTAGTATCCACTAAGGAATTAAGGTAATTCCTCAAATTGGAGGTAGAGGCTATCAATTTGATAAAATAGTGGAAGAATCTTTTTATTAAAGTCTAAATCTTTAGGTTTAATGAATCAATTACTAATTAGGTTATGATTTTTCTTTGTGCAGATATGGCCACTTTTCTATCACTCCAATCATTGTTGGATAATGATAAGTTGTTGGGATCCAATTTCGATAGCTGGTACTGAAAGTTGAAGATAGTTCTAGAGCATGAATGAATCCTATATGTGCTGATAGATCCTACACCTAAGGAACCAACTGCTAATGCATGTAGAACAGTCAGAGATACTTACCAAAAATGGCTCAGTGATCAGACCACGGTGCGCTGCATCATGCTAGCTACCATGAGTGATGAGTTCAGTCGATGATTTGAGATAACTCAATCAAAAGATATGCTTAAAGTATTGGAGAATTCTTTTGGCATACTCGATGACGTGGAGAGGCACAAGACTAGTTGTGCCATCTTCAATGCCAGGATGCGGGATGGTAACTCTATCACTGATTATGTATTGTACATGATTGAGCTGATAGAATGATTGATCAAGCTTAGCTTTTTCTTGCATAAATAGCTTGAAAAGGATGCAATACTGAACTCATTGTCCAAGTCCTTTCTCCCATTCCTTACTCATTTCAGAATGATAAAGTCTAAAGTAGACTACCACGGGTTACTGGGGTTGCTTCAGAATTTTAAGAAGGATCACCAACTCCACAAGAAGTCGGTGAACTTAGTGGAAGGTTCATCTTCTGATTCTTGACCCTTTAGAAAAGGAAAGAAGAATAAGAAGAAGAAAGCTAAGAAGTGCAAGTTCAAGCTGAAACATCTATGTAGGGCTAGACCAAGAAAATCAAGTCTGATAATAGTCAAGCTAAATGCTTCTTTTATAAGAAGAAGGGGCATTGGAAGAGGAACTATCCTTAGTACATTGCCTCTCTAAATCCGAACAGGCAGAGAAAGAAGCAAGCTATTGCTAGGCAAGGTATTTATATGATAACTCCTTACAATTTCTCTATTTATGATATTACTGATTGGATATTGGATACCGATAGTCCTTACTATATTTTTAATTTGTTGCAGCGATTGTAGGTTAGTAGGAGATTCGAGCAGGGTGAAAGGTTCTTGAACGTTGAAGATAGAAGATCAGTTCCAATTCTAGCTTTAAGAATTCTGAAACTTGTATTTTAGTTTCATACCATTGTTCTTAGTGATTGTCATTTCTGTCCCAATTTTTTTTTGAATATTATTTTTGTAGGCCTTATGGCCAAAAATGATTATGAAATTTCAATAAAAAAATAAGTTTGCAATATCATTATGAATGGTATTATTGTTTTCCATAGATATTTGAACAATGGTGTGTATATGCTATCACAATCTATAAACATAGTCTATTCAACTGGCAAGTATCCTAGATTAGATAGTGTATCAGATATCTATTTATGGCACTATAGGCTAAGTCATATAAATAAGAATAGGATAAACAGATTGACTCAAGAGAAAATCCTCGAAGTCAGTGATTGTTAATCACTTCCAACCTTTGAGTCCTGTCTTCTTGGAAAAATGACCAAGTCATCTTTTATTAAAAAAGGTGAAAGTGCCACTGTGCTCTTAGATCTAGTACATACTGATGTATGTAGACCAATGAGCATAAGTGCTAGAGGTGGATATTTCTACTTCATCATTTTCATAGATGATCTATCCAGATATGGATATGTCTATCTGATGAAACACCAATCGGATTCATTTGAAATATTCAAATGATTTCGAAGTGAAATAGAAAAATAAATTGGAAAGAGTATTAAAACTCTTCGATTTGACCAAGAAGGAAAATATCTTTTTGATGAATTTTTTACATATCTAGGAGAGAATGGGATTCTCTTCCAATGGACTCCTTTAGAAACAACATAGCACAATGGTGTGTCTGAAAGGAGAAATCAGACTCTATTAGACATGGTCTGATTCATGATGGATTTTGCCAGCTTGTCGATATCCTTCTAGAGATTTGCACTTGAATCGACTTGTTATCTATTAAATAGGATTTCAAGTAAGTTTGTAGTTAAGACTCCATATGAGATATTGATATGGTGTAAGCCAGCACTTTCACATCTTAGGATTTGGGGGTGCCCAGCTTATGTTAAACAGTTAGTTATAGATAAACTTGGACCTAGGTCTGACAAGTGCACATTTATAGGATACCCAAAAGAGATAAAAGATACTATTTCTATCATACTGATGAACAAAAGGTGCTCATCAGTCTTAAGGCAACCATTTTAGAAAAAAAGTTCTTTGATGAAGGAACTGTTGTCTCTAAGGTTGAACTTGATGAAGTTCAATAGGTAGAAAAATCGACACCTGTAGCTAAACCTGAGTTGGATTTGATTAGATCAAATCTGGTGCCAAGTGTACCTACTCCATTAAGATAATCTAGTAGAGTACTACATCATTTGGATAGGTGCTATGATTTCTTGATCCGAAATGGTGATCCCATTGTACTCGATGAGAATGATGAGGATCTGATCACTTATATGGATGCTATGCAGAGACCCGATTCTAAGAAATGGCTTGAGGCCATGAAATCCAAAATGGAGTTCATGAAGGTCAATGATGTATGGACATTGTCCGAAGGGGTTAAACCCATTGGGTGTAAATGGGTCTTCAAAAGGAAAAGAGGTGCAGATGAAAAGGTAGAGATCTATAAAGCCTATTTGCTTGTCAATGGATATCATTAACGTTATGGTATTGACTATGATGAAATATTCTCTCTTGTGGTAATACTCAAATCTATTTGGATAATACCTGTGAAATCTGTCCATCTGGACTATGAGATCTGGCAGATAGATGTAAAGACAGCTTTTCTAAATGGAGTGCTAACCAAAGAGGTGTATATGATACAACCTTAGGGGTTCACATCCATAGATGAGTCCAAGTTGTGTAAGCTTCAAAGAACTATTTATAGATAAAAGCAAGCATCTCGGAGTTGGAACATGCATTTTGATAAAGTGATCAAAACGTATGGCTTCGTTAAGAATGGAGAAGAGCCCTAAATTTATAAATGGGCAAATGGTCCAGTAGTGGTATTTCTTGTCTTGTACATGGCTAACATTCTCTTAATCGAGAATGACATCCTTGCACTGTAGGAAATAAAAGTCTGGTTGTTATCATAGTCCTTAATGAAGGATTTCGATGAAGCATCCTAAATCCTAGGGATAAAGATCTATAGGGATAGATCTAAAAGAATGCTTAGGTTATCCTAATCCACGTACATAGATACCATGCTAAAGAGGTTCAGCATGGAGAATTCCAAAAAGGATATCTTCTGATAGGCCATGAAATTTTTCTCTCTAAAAAGGATTGTCCGATAATTTTTGAAGAGAGAAAGTGTATGAGTAGAGTCCCATATACTTCGATAGTAAGATCTATCATGTACGTCATGACATGTACTAGACTAGATATGGCATACTCACTAAGAGTAGTGAGTAGATACTTGTTTGACCCTAGAGAAAACTATTGAAAAATGGTTAAAACCATCCTTAAGTATTTGAAAATACTAAGGACCAATGGTTGGTTTATGGCGAATCAGATCTGAAACTAGTGGAGTTTACAGACTCCAACTTTTAATCTGACCATGATGACAGTAGAAGCATGTCTGGATATATCTTCACTCTAAATGATGTAGCTATTTGCTAGAAGAGTTTCAAGTAGCATAATGTGGCAGACTCTATTTGTGAAGCAGAGTACATCACAGCATCAGATGCCGTGAAGGAAGCTATGTGGTTGAGAAAGTTTATCACCAAGCTTGGAGTACCATCCTCCCTAGATGGTCCGATCCTGCTCTACTACGACAGCACTGGTGCCATAGCTCAGACGAAGGAACCAAAAGCACACTAGCGGATGAAGCACATCCTACACTACTTCCACCTGATCCGAGAGATCATGAATCGAGGTGACGTCAACCTTCAGAAGATCGACAGAAAGAACAACCTGACCAACCCTTTCACGAAAGCCCTGGCAATAAAGAAGTTCGATAACCACAAGTCAAAGATGGGTATTAGATACTATGCCGAGCAGCTTTAGGATAAGTGAGAGTTATTGAAAAATGTGTTCCAAAGTCAATCATCAGCCTATTGATGGTTGTGCTATATTATAATCATAATTGATTCATTAATAAATAAAATATATTTTTGGCATTTTTCATTGCAAAGTATTCATCTTCTAATGAATTTCATTATTGTGATGAAGTCCTTAGGACTATTTAGCTTCGATAAAGAGAGGATTTATCGATTAGTCCTTAAATCTATTCATGACCAAATGATAGATTGCGAATTAGGATGATAGCATCTATCATGCATAGATCACTGTATGCCCTATAGGTTGGTTGTCCTCTTTGTTAGATATATATGCCCTAGAAGCCAGAATTGGCTGACACTTATAATACACTTCTAGGGATAAAATTATAATTTTAACTATAAATAATAAAATAGGTTATTGTCTATCATAAATGTGTATTTAGTGTCTGTGATACATCTCTTGAGTTAATGGTAATAATAATTCATATTTTCAAGAGTTGAAAATTTAAGACATGAATTTTCATTTATAAACTCATAAAATGCTCCTGACCGTAGGATCATCATGAGGATGGTGATTGATCCAGAAGGTTGGTGTACAATCACTTTTTCATAGTAGATGAGTCTTGAGTCTATGGTGTAGAGATACCAAAGCGAGAGTACAGGTACTCGTTAGAGAACAAGGGCACTGAGCATGACCACCTCGAGTAGTCATAAGGAAGTCTACCTTCTCGTCAATGACTGACTCGAAGCTGCAGTAGTGTGCCTGATTCTTTGATCTAAGGTGCATCAATAGTTTATCTTGAGCGTGTTATAGTTTGACTACACCATGACTCAGTCTCCTAGCCATTCAAAACCCTGAGGTGTATGTTGGTTGTAGCATGTTCATTGTAGAAATTGGATTGCACCAAGAGGGAATTTATCTACCTCAATGGATGAGGAGCAGCATAATGATGATCATGAGAATTAAGTCCATAAGCCCATGGCCATGGCAGAGTGAAATAATAGAAAGAGTTTCTATTAAAGTTTTCACATCGAACTTGAATCAAATGATTAAATCATATGATAGAAATTAGGGTTTGACGAGTTCACCTTAACCCTAATCTGATCGGGGCTCAAGATAGAAGAACTTAATCACACAAGTAGCTACACCGAGAGGTTTATTTTTAGTTTTGATGGGTTGCCACCATATACTGCTAGGTGTCATTGGTGGATTTTGGGGGCAATTAGAATGATTTAGATGATCGATCATTCTAGTTGTCTGAATCAGAAGAGTTCTGATCCATCGAAAGGAGTTTTGATGATGTTGATGATGGAGATCATGACATATCCTATTATCATACAAAACTAAACCTAACTGGATCACACAAACAAGGGTTTGGATCTGCATATCATCAATTAGACTAATCCAGTTCAATTGATTCGAATTAGATTCAATTAAGTTTAAGAAAATCATGCTAGCATACGATTGAACCTAACATTCTCCTTTTATTATCATTAAAAGTTGTCTCGACTGAGCCAAATGAGTTTGTGCTCACTCAAGTATCTTTACTTGGTTTAACTGGAGCTTGTCCAGGTCAGAAAAGAATTGTCTTAATTTATGAGATAAATTTGAGACAACACCTGCTATTTTTCGTTATCTGCTAATTCTTATCCTTTGACTTTGGTCAAACATTGATCTTTGATCCTTGGACATCTGCCCATGTGTTAGGACTTATTGGAGAGTAGATAGGGGCTTGTCCCCTTACTAGAAATTGGAAAGGAGGGGTGCACGCCTAGGGAGGCATGCGCCCATGGATAGGGATGCCTGGAGTCCCATATGGATGGGACTCTAGATTGCCTCTTGGATTCTACTTAGGTGACCCCTAGCCATAGACTTTGACCAGTCTTAGGTGCTATCTAAGGATGAATTAGTGAGGATCTCATCTGATTGGATCAGGTGATGTCATCCCATCAATCAGATTTAGATCTGATTGCACAAAGCAACGTGATTAGCCGGGATGATGTGGCACTGCATGGCACGGTAGGATCTATATAAACCCTATCTACGCCATACTTTGATAGAGTTTCTCTTAGCCCATGCCCTAAGGCTGCCCTTCTCCCTCATCCATGCCATCTTCTGATCCTCTCTCTCCTCTCCACACTCAAGAAAAGTTGGGCTCTAGTTTGGTGCGATCCAGACAAGAAGGCAGCATTGCTGTAGAGATGACTGCTGATCTTCAGAAGAAGTTTTGAAGATCCTCCAAATCAGATCTAGATCTAAATTTTGGAGAGGTGATAAAGGAGAAGATCTCCAGATCAAGCCTAAGTGGATACTGGTAGAGGCCAGGCACTTGCATGGCTAGATCTAGAATCTCAGATAATCAGCAGGATCATCAAAGGGTAATCAGATTACCCAACATCAAGGTATAAATTAAATTAGATTTAATTTATTTTTATTTATTAGATTCATAAAATTAGATCTAAAATATCTCAAATTTGATTTGAATGCATAAGAGAAACTTTTGAAATATCTTTCTTGATCGGATCAGATCTGAACGAACCTGATCTGAGAAATTAGGATTTCTCCTTCAACTGGTATCAGAGCCAACTTCCCTAAATTATTTAGATCTAATTTCTAATTTATTTTGATTTAAAAATTAGATAATTTTATATGTCATATGAGTTTTGATTAGATCTAAAATTAGAAAAATTAAAATTAAATAATATAGATCTAAGTTCTACAATATGCATGACTAGTTGTAAAATAGAATAGTTCTATACGTAGTCTTGCATGATCATGATTTATTTTGATTAAATTATAATTTTAGATCTATTTTTTTTATTTTTTGATAATTATAAATATTATAATAAGATCTAAAAAATAGAACATAAAATTATTTAATTTTTAGATCATATGAGATATGATGAATGCATGTTTAGACTAGTTGTAGAATAGTTCTACATAATTATATAGATTAGAATTTATTTTGATGTGATCAATTTAAATCTGATTTTTTAGATAATTATAAGATAATTTAGATCTAAAAAATATGCATGATATGATACATAAGATGTATGCAAAATATGTATTAAGTTGGACTAATTTTTATATATGAGATATATGATGTAGATCTAACTAGTTTTATAGATTTATATTTCTGATTAAGGCATTCCCCTTGGCCATTCAGTCATAAGAATAAAGTAGGATTTAAATGCCCTCTCCTTCCATTCGATGGGATATTCTTATGATGTGTAAGGGTGTTGCGCGTTCATCCTTAATCAAAAATCAAGAACTTACTTTCTGCAAAATCCTAGATCCTGAAATCCTAAAATTTTATTTATATATTTTATTTATGAACCCTAAACTTAATTAAGAATTAAGATTATGAAATATTAATTAGATCTAAAATTGAGAATTTTAGATCTAAGATATATTCATAATATTGGGTTCGAGCTTGGGTAGCTCAATTAGATCTAAGCGGTTGATCAAACCAAATCAAGAGTTGGTTAGATGGGATCAACAGTGCTTAAATTGACCAATCTAATAGGATTAAGTCTGGGTCAAGATTGAATCACGTAAGTGATTGATCAAGCTAAGACCTAATTAGGCTCAGTGGTTAGAGTCTGGATTGTAGGCTAATTCGATTGATTTTGGCTCAATAATTTGGTGTCTAAGATAAGTTTGACAGATACGACCGACTGATTTTTAATTAGGAGCTACTCGACTCGAATGCATTCTTATTGAGTTATTGGCATATCCCTTCCATCGGTCTCACTTACCTGGCCATGTTTGTTGACTCAGTTTTGATCTATGGTGGTCAATAATCCGGGTTAACCCATGCCACTAGGTTAGTCATAATGGTTATGACTATGGCAAGTCTAGTTTAATGAGGCCTAAATCAAATCTCCTTAAGAAAAGATTAAGTCTAAGGTCTTCCACCATTGTATATGTGCGGGCCCTTCCTGGGATTGATTATTCTTGGCTGGTTATAGTGGTTCGGTTGCATCAGAAAGATACAACCATATCTATTAGGTATTGGAAGCTACGGACTGGAGGATGGATTGGGCTCAATATTTTGGATATGGTGAGAGACCAAATTAGGAATCCAATCTATGCAAATGGTTGGTCCGACTTAACTAATGAGTAGATCAATATTCCAGACACGGTGAGATTCATGAATTAGAGACCAAGTTTGGGTGCACCATGATTAGAGAATCATTGAACAAGAGTTGTTCACTCATTGGCTAACCCATCACCAATAACTGTTAGGTGAGGTGATGAGTCAGTTGGTGAGACCGCACCATCCACTAGAAATCATTAATCATGAAGATTTTTACATCTCTACGAAGAAAGTGTAGGAATCCAAGAAAATAGTGAGAGCTAATTTGTTTAAAAATAAAATTCCTAAATAAATTGGTTAAGTCTTAATTACAATATCTAACTAGAAACTTTGACTCTCTACAGAAAAATATCTGTATCCAACCCACTAACATGAATCTTGGACACCCATAGACTAATTGGATCAAATTACAAGGATTTGCTCTAAAACTTCAAAATTATTTTGGGTTCCAAAAAGTTAACTCATATATTGGATCAGGATCCTCCCACCTTACCAGCCTATCCATCCACTAAACTGAGAGCTTCTTCGGATAAGTGAATGGATGAAGATAACAAGGCCAGGTATTACATGTTGGACTCGATGTCTGATGAACTTCAGCGCCAACATGAAGATATCAGGACTGCCCGCCAAATATTGGTTCACCTACAAGAGATGTTAGATGAACAGAGTCGCACAGCCAAGTATCAAGTCACTAAACAACTATTTAAGGCTAAGATGCACGATGGGCAGTCAGATCAAGATCATTGTCTGATGATGATCAAGAATTTGGAAGAGCTTGAGAAGCTCGTGAAGAAAAATCCTGATTTTCCGGACCAAGTTTGTTCAGATCTGATCAGATCAAGAGATATATTTTAAAATTTTTTTTCTTTGATCCATATTAGATTTAAAATATTTTAGATCTAATTTTTATTATTTTAGTAATTAAAATAAATTTAGATAAATTAAATCAAATTTAATTTACCTTGAAGTGGGTAATCCAATTACCCATTGATGATCCTGTAAGCAATGAAAGATTCTGGATCTAGCCACGCAAGTGCCTGGCCTCTACCGATATCCACTTATGCTGGATTTGGAGATCCTCTTCTTCTCTATCATGTCTCCAAAAATCAGATCTGGATCTGATCTGGAGGATCTTCAAAACTTCTTTCGAAGATCAACAGTTGTCCTTTGCAGTAGCGTAGCCTTCTATCTTTCAGTCGCCTTTCTCTCATCTAGATTGCACCAACCAAGGTCCAAAACACTTTTGGACATGGAGAGGAGAGGGAGAAGGTGGGTTTGGCATTGAGAAAGGGGAGAGAGGCAGCCTTGGGGCTTGGGATTTCAATTTTCCAATATAATTTGAGTTGGACGCAGGGTCTTATTTATAGACTATCTGTGATCCAACTCCTCTTCTTCCCAACCAATCACAATCCTTTATGAAATCAGATCTAAATCTGATTGGTGGGAATAGAGTCCCCTGGATTTCTTCTTAGAGGGTGCCTAAGACTAGTAAAAGTTGGTTCTTAGGAGAACTCTAATTGGAATCCAAAAAGGAGATGGAGTCCCTATCCAATAAGGCTCCTGGGCACCTCCAGCTTGGGCACATGCTAAGGATGGCGTGCACCCTCCTCCTTGCCAGATTTTGGTAGGAAGACAGGCCCCTACCAGCTCTCCAATAGGTGCATGACACATGGACAGAAGTCAAAGTGTCAATGGTCAACTTTTGACCAGTCAAAGGTTAACTTTTGACCAAAGTCAAAGGACGAGAAATGGCAGGTGATCAAAAATGGTAGGTAATGTCTTACAAAATAAGACAACCTTTTTTGACTTGAACAAGCTCCAGTCAGATAAAGTGAAGGCCTCTGATCGAGCATAAACTCCTTTGGCTCAGTCAGGACAACTATTTATGATAGTAAAAGAAGAACATTAGATTCAATCGAGTGCTAGTACGATTTTCTTGAACCTAATTGAATCTCATTCAGATCAATTGAACTGGATTAGTTCAATTGATGATCACCAGACTCAAACTCTTATTTGTGTGACCCAGTTAGGATCAATTCTGTATGGTAATGGAATATGTCATGATCTCTATCATCGTCATCATCGAAACTCCTTTCGATGGATCAGAACTCTTCTGATTCGAATAGCTAGAATGATCGATCATCTAAATCATTCTAATTGCTCCCAAAATCCACCAGTGACACCTAGTAGTATATGGTGGCAACCCATCAGAGCTGAATGCGAACCTCTTGGTGCAGCTACTTGTGTGATTAAGTTCTTCTATCTTGAGCCCCGATCAAATTAGGGTTAAGGTGAACTCGTCAAACCCTAGTCTCTGTCATATGATGTAATCATTTGATTCAAGTCCAATGTGAAAAACTAAATAGAAACTCTTTCTATTATTTCACTCTACCATGGCCATGGACTTTTGGACTTGATTCTCATGATCATCATGGGGCAGCTCCTCTACCACTGAGGTAGATAGATTCTATCTTGACGCTATCCAGTTCCTACAATGAACATGCTATAGCCAACATACACCTCAAGGTTCTGAATGGCTAGGAGACCGAGTAATGGTGTAGTCAAACTATAACACCCTCAAGGTGAGCTGTCGATGCATCTCAGATCAAAGAACCAGACACACTACTGCAACATCGAGTCAGTCATTGATGAGAAGATAGACTCCCTAATGACTACTCGAGATGGTCACGCTCAGTGCCCTCGTTCTCTAACGAGTACCTGTACTCTCGCTTCGGTGTCTCCACACCGTAGACTCAAAGACTCATCTACTAAAGAGAAGCAATTGTACACCAACCTTTCGAATCAATCACCATCCTCATGATGATCCTATGGTCGGGTGCATTTTATGAGTTAATAATGATTATTCATGTCTTAAATTTTCAACTCTTGAAAATATGAATTATCATTACCATTAACTCAAAGGATGTATCACAGACACTAAATACACATATGTGATAGAAAATAACCCATTTTATTGATATTAGTCAAATTTATAATTTTGCCCCTAGAAGTGTATTACAAGTGTCAGCCAATTCTGGCTTCTAGGACACATATATCTAACAATCTCCTACTTATCCTATCTTCTCAAGGTGGGCTTCGATCTTCTGCTGGCCCAATGGCTTTGTAAGCAAGTTTGCCACATTGTCTGTGGAGTCAACTCTTTTGACCTTGACGTAACTCTTCTCGAGGTAATTGCGGATGAGGTGGTATCGCCGCTCAATGTGCTTGGATTTTTGGTGAGATCTCGGCTCCTTAGAGCTATGGTGCCATTGTTGTCGCAGTATAGAGGAATGGCATCTGATGGCATTACTCCAATTTCTACACATATCTGCTTGTACCAGAATGCTTCCTTCGCAGCCTCTAATGCAGCGATATATTCTACTTCCATGGTGAATTTTGCTATCATGGTTTGCTTGGAACTCTTTCAGCGGACAGCACCACCATTGCACACAAACAGAATCCCAGATGTCGACTTTCGATCATCTACATCGGACATGAAATCCGAGTCTGTGTATCCTTGGACTTGGAGTTCTTCATTACCAAAGACCAACATCATATCCTTAGTTCTTCTCAAGTACTTAAGGATACATTTCACAGAAGTCTAGTGTTCTTCATCTGGATTTGACTGATATCTACTTGTGACACTCACAGCATGGGCTATATCAAATTGTTTACATAGCATGGGATACATGAGGCTCCCTATTGCAGAAGCATAAGGGATCTTGCTCATGCGTTCTATTTTCTCAGGTATGCTAGGGCACATCTTCTTGGAAAGATGAATACCATGTCTGAAGGGTATTAATCCCCTCTTAGAGTTTTCCATACTAAACATCTTTAGTACTTCCTCTATGTACATCTTCTGTGAAAGTCCTTGCATCCTATTCGGTCTATCCCTATAGACCTTAATTCCTAGAATAAAGGATGCTTCACCTAGGTTCTTCATGGAGAATTTCTTGGACAACCATAATTTGACTATTGTCATTATGGGAATATCATTTCCAATAAGGAGGATGTCATCCACATACAATACGAGGAAGACAACAGCGCTCCCACTGACCATTTTGAAAACACACGGTTCCTCTTCATTTTTGATAAAACCAAACATTTTGATCACAACATTGAAATGAGTGTTCCAGCTCTGAGATGCTTGCTTAAGTCCATATATGAACCTTTACAGCTTGCAAACCTTGTGATCAGTATCACTGGATGTGAAACCTAGCAGCTATTCCATATAGATATCTTCCTCAAGATATCCATTCAAGAACATCGTTTTTACGTCCATTTGCCATATTTCATAATCGAAATAGGCTACAACAGCAAACAATGTGTGGATGGATTTTAGCATAGCCACTGGGGAAAAGGTATCCTGATAGTCAATGCCTTCGTGTTGACTATAACCTTTTGCCACTAGTCTAGCCTTGAATGTCTCCACATTCCCATCTGCAGCAATCTTTCTCTTGAAGATCCATTTACACCCAATAGGTACTATACCTTCTGGTGGATCTACCAAGGTCCAGACTTGGTTCGAGTGCATCAAGTCAATTTTTGATTGCATTGGCTCTAGCAATTTCATGGAGTCGATATCTGATATCGCCTCGTTGTAGGTTTTGGGATCATCACCATGAGCACCATTACCTAGGAGGAATATTTCCTCTACTTCCTCTGAAATAATACCTACGTATCTTTCAGAGGGTTGGAAAACTCTTTTCGATCTACGAGGTGGTGGAGGTAGTGTTCTTATTGGCTCAACCTGATTTGGTTCCAATTGGTCCTTAGCTCATTGTACTTGTGAGACTTTCTCATCAAGCTTAATCTGCTTTCCAATGCCGCTATCTTGAATCAACTATTTTTCAAGAAAGATGGCATGTCGACTCACAATCACATTGTGGTCTTTTGGAATATAGAAATAGTATCCTAATGACTCTTTAGGATATCCTATGAATCGAGCTCTAAAGGATCTAAACTCTAACTTATCCGCTTGTTATCTTTTGACATGAGTCGGACAATCCCAAATTCTGAGATGACTCAGACTTGGTTTCTTACCACGCCATATCTCATACGGTGTGGAAGGAACGGTCTTAGAGGGAACTCTATTCAGTAGATAAATTGAAGTTAACAATGGATGTCCCCAAAGAAAATCAGGGAGGTCTATGAAGCTCATCATGGATCGGACCATATCCAATAGAGTTCGATTTCTCCATTCTGAAATCTCATTGAGTTAAGGTGTTCCTGGTGGAGTCCATTGAGAGACTATGCCATTATCCTTGAGATAGTCTAGGAATTCTTAGCTAAGGTATTCACCTCCTTGATCTGATCGAAGAATCTTAATGGATTTTTTAATTTATTTTTCTACTTCGTGTCTGAATTTTTTGAATTTTTTAAAAGCTTCAGACTTATGTCTCATAAGATACACATACCCATACCTAGACAGATCATCGGTAAAGGTAATGAAGTAGACAAAATTGCCTCTAGTCAGTACATCAAATGGGCCACACACATCAGTATGTACTAGAGCAAGAAGATCTGTGGCCCTTTCCCCAAGTCCAACAAAAGGAAGTTTAGTCATTTTGCCTTAGAGACAAGATTCATAAGTTAGATATGACTCGAAAGTCAATGGACTCAACAGCCCATTTTTCTCCAATTTATTGATCCTATCTTCTGCTATATGACCCAATCTTAGGTGCCATAGATATCTATCATTTGGACTATCCCTAGGTCGTTTGGCATCACTTTTGCTCGATAGTAGAATAGGTACATCAAATATGTAGCGATAAAGATCGATAAATAAGAAAACCATTTACAATTTTATTTCTTTCATAAAGAATATTACAATGGTCCTTAAAGAAGGTAATCACATAGCCTTCTAGTGCTAAGCATGAAATAGAAATCAAATTCCTACTAGCTGTAGGCACATAATAATAGTTTTTCAAAACTAAGTCTAAATCAGATGCGTAATCAAAGAGGGTATTTCTACGCATTGCAGCAACTCTTGCTTCCATTACCGATGCATAGATCATGTCTCCATTCCTCAGCCTCCGCTATTCTCAAGACCTGCATGGAAGTGCACAGATGACACTAAAATCAAGTCAAGCACCCAACTGAATGCAGAAGAAATCATAAGGTTAGACAATAACGAGCATAACCTTCAGAAGGACCTTCCTTATTCTTCAAGTGGCTAGGTGTAGTAGGCAGTTCGCTTCAATGGCTGTCGCTGTTGCAATGAAAATACTTTCTTTGGCACAGGCTTTTCACTTCGACTCTGCCTTCTTCTTCTTTGCTCCTTCCACTTCTGCTTTTTCAACAGACTTCTTTTTCTTTCCATAAGACTTTCTTTTGAAGAAGTCCATCTTTATAGCAAAGACAGTGAGCGCTTTAGAATACTTTTCATAGAAAGCTCAGCGTGTGACCAGCATATTCATTAATCGGCCAAGGAATTTTGAAGTTTAAGCATGTGTAATTCATGATAAATTACCCATATGCATCAGTCAAGATTGATAGAATAATATCATTCTACAGATCCTAATCTAAATATCACACCAGCTTCTCAAGCTCTTCCATATCCTTGATCATCATCAGACAAGTGATCTTGGACTGACTGCCATCACGCATCTTAGCCTTAAAAAGTTGTTTCAGTGACTTGATACTTGCTGCGCGACTCTGTTCACCAAACATCTCTTGAGGTGAGCCAACATTTGGTGAGAGTCCCGATATTTTCATCGTGTGCTGGAGCTCATCAGACATCAAGCCCAACATGTAATATCTGGCCTTTTTATCTTCGTTTATCCATTTTTCCAGAGATTCTCTCTATCAGTGGATGGACGAGCTGGTCAGGTGGGAGGGTCCTCGTCCAATACATGGGTTAACTTCTCAGAACCCAAAATAATTTTATAATCCTAAGCCAATCTTTATAATTAGGTCTGGTCAGTCTGTGTGTGTCCAGGATACGTGCCAATGGATTAATGCAGACATTTTTCTGTAGAGAGTCAAAGATTCTAGTGAGATACTGTAATTATGACTTGACCAATTTGTTTAGAAATTTTATTTTTAAATAAATTAGCTCTCACTATTTTCTCGGATCCCTACACTTTCTCTATAGAGATACAAAAATCTCTATGATTAATGATTTCTAGTGGGTGGTGCGGTCTCACCAACTGACTCATCATCTTACCTAACAGTTATTGGTGATGGGTTAGCCAATGAGTGAACAACTCTTATTCAATGATTCTCTAATCATGGTGTACCCAAACTTGGTCTCTAATTCATTAATGTCACCGTATCTGGAATATTGATCCACTCCTTAGTTAAGTCGGACCCACCATTTGCACAGACTGGATTTCTAATTGAGTCTCTCACCGTATCTAAAATATTGAGCCCAACTCATCCTCCAGCCCACAGCATCCAATGCCTAATGACATGGTTGCATCTTCCTGGTGCAACTGAGCCACAGTATCCAGTCGAGAACAATCAACTCCGGAAAGGGCCCGCACATCTACAATGATGGAAGACCTCAGACTTAATCTTTTCTTAGGGAGAATTGATTCAAATCTCATTAAACTAGACTTATCATAGTCATAACAATTATGACTAACCTAGTGGCATGGTTAGCTTGGATTATTGACCACCTCAGATTAGAATTATGTCAACAGATATGGTTAGGTAAGTGAGACCGGTGGAAGGAATATGCCATTAACTCATACAAGAATGCATTCAGGTCGAGTAGCTTCCAATTAAAAATCAGTCGGTCGTATGTGCCAAACTTAACTTAGACACGAAATTGTTGAGCCAGAACAAAATGGTTAGCCTACAATCCAGACTCTAACCTTGAGCCTAATTAGATCTTGCTTGATCGTGACTCGATCTTGACCCAGACTTAATCCTATTAGGCTGGTCAATTTAAGCATTGTTGATCCCATCTAACCAACTCTTGATTCGGTTTGATCAACTGCTTAGACCTAATTGAGCTACCCAAGCCCGAACCCAATATTATGAATATGTCATAGATCTAAAATTCTCAATTTTAGACCTAATTAATATTCCATAATCTTAATTTTTAATTAAGTAGGGTTCATAAATAAAATATGCACAATAAATCCTAGGGTTTCAGGATCTAGGGTTTTGCAGAAAGTAAGTTTTGAGTTTTTGATTAAGGGCGAACACGCAGCACCCCTACACATCATAAGAACAGTCCATCAGATGAGAGGAGAGGGCTTTCAAACTCTTGTTCATTCTTATGACCGGACGGCCAAGAGGAATGCCTTAATCAGGAATATGCAATACTACAAAATAGTTTTAGATCTGTATCATATATCTCATATATAGAATTATATCTAATCATGGCATATTTTTCATACATCTCATGTATCGAATCATGCATATTTTCAGATCTAAATTATCTCACATAATAATTTAAAAAATTAGATTTAAACTGATCTAATCAAAATAAAATCTAGTCTAGATAATTATATAGAACTATTCTACAACTAGTCTAGACATGCATCAATCATATCTCATACGATGTTTAAAATTAAATAATTTTTATTTGATATTTTTTAAATGTTATTATAACCATTATAATATCAAAAAATAATAAATAAATTGATCTAAAATATGATTTAATCAAATTAAATTAAAAATATATAAGACTATTCTATAAGAACTATTCTATTTTAGAACTAGTCATGCATATTTTCTAATCTTAGATCCAAATCATTTAATTTTAACTTTTCTGATTTTATATCTAATCACATCTCATGTGACATCTTAAATTACTTATTTTCTAATTAAAATAAATTTGAAAATAGATTTAAATACTTTTAGAACCTTGGCTCTGATACTAGTTGAAGGAAAATCCTGATTTTTCGGATCAAGTTCGTTCAGATCTGATCAGATCAAGAGATATATTTCAAAAAATTTTTTCTTTGATCCATATCAGATCTAGAATATTTCAGATCTAATTCTTATTATTTTAGTAATTAAAATAAATTCAAATAAATTAAATCAAATTTAATTTACCTTAAAGTGGGTAATCCTATTACCCATTGATGATCCTGTAAGCAGTAGAGGGTTCTAGATCTAGCCACGTAAGTGCCTAGCCTCTATCGGTATTCACTCAGGTTGGATTTGAAGATCCTCTTCTTCTCAATCACGTTTCCAAAAATCAGATTTGGATCTGATCTGAAGGATCTTCAAAACTCCTTTCGAAGATCAGTAGTTGTCCTTTGCAGCAGCACAGCCTTCTATCTTTCAGTCATCTTTCTCTCATCTAGATTGCACCAACCAAGGTCCAAAATACTTTTGAACATGGAGAGAGAGGGAGAAGGTGGGTTTGGCATGGAGGAAGTGGGAAGAGGCAGCCTTGGGGCGTGGGATTTCAATTTTCCAATATAATTTGAGTTGGACGTAGGGTCTTATTTATAGACTATCTATGATCCAACTCCTCTTCTTCCCAACCAATCATAATCCTTTATGAAATTAGATCTAAATCTGATTGGTGGGAATAGAGTCCCCTAGATTTCTCCTTAGAGGTTGCCTAAGACCAATCAAAGTTGGTTCTTAGGAGAACTCTAATCAGAATCCAAAAAGGAGATGGAGTCCCTGTCCAACAAGGACTCCTGGGCGCCTCCAGCTTGGGCACACGCTAAGGGTGGCGTGCGCCCTCCTCCTTGCTAGGTTCTGATAGGGGGATAGGCCCCCACCAGCTCTCTAATAGGTACGTGACACATGGACAAAAGTCAAAGTGTCAATGGTCATTGTTTCACCAACCAAAGATCAACTTTTGACCAAAGTCAAAGGACGAGAAATGGCAGGTCACCAAAAATGGTAGGTAATGTCTTACAAAATAAGACAATCTTTTCTAACTTGGACAAGCTCCAGTCAAACAAAGTGAAGGCCTCTAATCGAGCACAAACTCCTTTGGCTTAATCAGGACAACTATTTAAGATAGTAAAAGAAGAACGTTAGGCTCAATCGAGTGCTAGCATGATTTTCTTGAACCTAATTGAATCTCATTCAGATCAATTGAACTGGATTACTTCAATTGATGATCACTAGATTCAAACCCTTGTTTGTGTGACCTAGTTAGATTCAGTTCTATATGGTAATGGGACATGTAATGATCTCTATCATCGACATCATCGAAACTCCTTTCGATGGATCAAAACTCTTCTGATTCGAACAGCTAGAATGATCGATCATCTAAATCATTCTAATTGCTCCCAAAATCCACCAGTGACACCTAGCAGTGTATGGTGGGAACCCATCAGAGCTGAATGTGAACCTCTTGGTGCAGCTACCTGTGTGATTAAGTTCTTCTATCTTGAGCCCCGATCAGATTAGGGTTAAGGTGAACTCGTCAAACCCTAGTCTCTGTCATATGATGTAATCATT
Organism: Cocos nucifera; assembly: GCA_006176705.1. Taxonomy (NCBI): domain Eukaryota; kingdom Viridiplantae; phylum Streptophyta; class Magnoliopsida; order Arecales; family Arecaceae; genus Cocos; species Cocos nucifera. Next base: position 88,680 of record QRFJ01000633.1, read on the forward strand.
TGATTCAAGTCCAATGTGAAAAACTAAATAGAAACTCTTTCTATTATTTCACTCTGCCATGGCCATGGACTTCTAGACTTGATTCTCATGATCATCATGGGGCTACTCCTCTACCACCGAGGTAGATAGATTTCATCTTGATGCTATCCAGTTTCTATAATGAACATGCTATAGCCAACATACACCTTAGAGTTCCGAATGGCTAGGAGACCGAGTAATGGTGTAGTCAAACTATGACACCCTCAAGGTGAACTATCGATGCATCTCAAGTCAAAGAACCAGACACACTACTATAGCATCGAGTCAGTCATTGACGAGAAGGTAGACTCCCTAATGACTACTCGAGATGGTCACGCTCGGTGCCCTCATTCTCTAACGAGTACCTATACTCTCACTTCAGTGTCTCCACACTGTAGACTCAAGACTCATCTACTAAAGAGAAGCGATTATACACCAATCTTCTGGATTAATCACCATCCTCGTGATGATCCTATGGTCGGAAGCATTTTATGAGTTAAAAATGATTATTCATATCTTAAATTTTCAACTCTTAAAAATATGAATTATCATTATCACTAACTCAAAGAATGTATCACAAACACTAAATACACATATATGATAGAAAATAACCCATTTTACTGATATTAATCAAAATTATAATTTTGCCCCGAGAAGTGTATTACAAGTGTCAGCCAATTCTGACTTCTAGGACACATATATCTAACAGCTCAAAGTGAAGTTAGACTTGGATCTACAAAATGACATAATTCTGCAATCTTTGACTAATGCATATGGGCAGTTCATCATGAACTACCATATGCATAAACTTCTAAATTCCTTGGCCAAACTTATGGACATGCTGGTTATTGCTGAGCTTTCTATGAAAGGTTCTAAAGGCTTAGTGCTTACTGTGGAATGGACTTCTTCTAAGAGAGAGTCTTCTAGAAAGAAGAAGAAGTCTGTGAAAAAGCAGAAGATGGAAGGAGGAAAGAAGAAAATGCAGAGCCGAGGAAGAAGGCCGCTGACAAAGAAAAGTATTTTCATTGCAACAATGACGGCCACTGAAAGCAAAACTGTCCTACTTACCTAGCCACCCTGAAGAATAAGAAGGAGGCAGGTCCTTCTGGAGGTATGCTTGTTATTGAGTCTAACTTTATAGTTTCTTCTGCATCCAGTTGGATGCTTGACTCTGATTCTAGTGCTCATTTCTGTACTTTCATACGGGGTCTTGAGGATCGTAGGAGGTTGAGGGATGGTGAGATGATCCTGCATGACAAAAATGGAACAAGAGTTGCTGCCGTAGCCATGGGAACATACCCTCTTCGACTACCATCTGATTTATACTTAGTGTTAAAAGACTGTTATTATGTGCCCGCAGCAAGTAGAAATTTGATTTCTGTTTCTTGCCTTGCATTAGAAGGCTATATAATTAGTTTTCTTAAGGACCATTGTAACATTCTTTATGAAAGAAATAAAATTGCAAGTGGTTTTCTTATTAACGATCTTTATCAGTTACATGTTGATGTATCTATTTTTAATATGGAGCAAAATGTGAATACCGTGAAATAACCTAGGGATAGTCCAAACGATAGGTAACTATGGCACCTAAGACTAGGTCATATAGCAGAAGATAGGGATAACAAATTAGAGAATTGGGCTATGAGTCCATTGACTTTCTAGTCATATCCAATTTGTGAATCTTGTCTTCATGACAAAATGACTAAGCTCCCTTTTGTAGGACATGGGGAAAGGGTCGTGGATCTTCTTGCCTTAGTACATACTGATGTGTGCGATCCATTTGATGTGCCGGCTAGAGGTAACTTTGTCTACTTCATAACCTTTATCGATAATTTATCTAGGTATGGGTATGTGTATCTTATGAGGCACAAGTCTAAAGCTTTTGAAAAGTTCAAAGAATTTAGACATGAAGTAGAAAAGCAAACAGGAAAACCCATTAAGGTTCTTCGATCAGATCAAGAAGGTGAATACCTTAGTCGGGAATTTCTAGACTATCTCAGAAAAAATGGAATAGTCTCTCAATGGACTCTACCTAGAATACCTCAACTCAATGGGATTTCAGAATGGAGGAATCGGACCCTATTAGATATGGTCCGATCTATGATGAGCTTCACAGACCTTCTTGATTTTCTTTGAGGATACTGTTTGTTAACTGCAACATATTTACTGAATAGGGTTCCTTCTAAAACTATTCCTACCACACCGTATGAGATATGGCATGGTAAGAAACCAAGTCTGAGTCATCTTAGAATTTGGGGTTGTCCAACTCATATCAAAAGATAATAAGCAAACAAGTTAGACTTTAGGTCCTTTAAAGCTCAATTTATAGAATATCCTAAAGAGTCAGTAGGATATTATTTCTACATTCCAAATGATCATAATGTGATTGTGAGTCAACATGCCATCTTTCTTGAAAAATAGTTTATTCAAGATAGCGGCATTAGAAAGTAGATCAAGCTCGAGAAGAAAGTCTCAAAAGAGCAATGACCTAAGGAGGAAATGGAACCAAATCAGGTTAAGCCAATCCAATCACTACCTCCTCCACCTCGTAGATCGAAAAGAATTTTTCATCCCCTTAAGAGGTACTTAGATACTATTTCAGAGAAAGTAGAGAAAATATTCCAGGTAGGTAATGGGGTTCATGGTGGTGATCCCAAAATCTATAACGAGGCGATATCGGATATCAACTCCGAGAAATAGTTAGAGGTAATGAAGTCAGAAATTGACTCGATGCACTCAAACCAAGTCTGGACCTTGGTAGATCCACCAGAAGGTATAGTGCCTATTGGATGTAAATGGATCTACAAGAGAAAGGTTGGTGCAAATGGGAATGTGGAGACATTCAAAGCTAGATTAGTGGCAAAAGGTTATAGTCAATGCAAAGGCATTGACTATCAGGATACCTTTTCATCAGTAGCTATGCTAAAATCCATCCGCACATTGCTTGCTGTTACAGCCTATTTTGATTATGAAATATGGCAAATGGATGTGAAAACAGCATTCTTCAATGGATATCTTGAGGAAGATATCTATATGGAACAGCCATTATATTTCACATCCAGTAATGATGATCACAAGGTAAGCAAGCTGCAAAGATCCATATATGGACTTAAGCAAGCATCTCAGAGCTGGAAGATTCATTTTAATGATGTGATCAAATTTTTTGATTTTATCAAAAATGAAGAGGAGCCATGTGTCTTCAAAAAGGTCAGTGGGAGCGTTATTATCTTTCTCGTATTGAATGTGGATGACATCCTCCTTATTGGAAATGATATTCCCATGTTGACCATAGTTAAAATGTAGTTATCTAAAGAAATTTTCAATGAAAGACCTAGGAGAAGCATCCTTTATTCTAGGAATTAAGGTCTGTAGAGATAGACTGAATAAGATGCTAGGACTTCCATAGAAGATGTACATAGAGAAAGTGCTAAAGAGGTTTAGAAAGGAAAACTCAAAGAGGGGTTTGGTATCCTTCAGACATGGCATTCATCTTTCTAAAAGGATGTGCCCTAGCACACCTGAGAAAATAGAATGCATGAGCAAGATCCCTTATGCTTCAACAATAGGGAGCCTCATGTATGCCATGTTACGTACACGACCTGATATAGCCCATGCTTTGAGTGTCACAAGCAGATATCAATCGAATCCATAAGAAGAATACTGGACTTCTGTAAAATGTATCCTTAAGTACTTGAGAAGAACTAAGGATATGTTGTTGGTCTTTGGTAAAAGAGAACTCCAAGTCCAAGGGTATACAGACTCGGATTTTATGTCTGATGTAGATGATCGAAAGTCAACATCTGGGAGTCTGTTTGTGTGCAATGGTGGAGCTGTCAGTTGAAAAAATTTCAAGCAGACAGTGATAATAAATTCCATCATCGAAGCAGAATATATTGCTACATCAGAAGCTGCAAAAGAGGCATTTTGGTACAAGAAGTTTGCCGCAGAGATTGGAGTGATGCCATCAGATGCCATTCCTCTATACTGCGATAACAATGATGCCGTAGCCTTTGCTAAGGAGTCGAGGTCTCACCAGAAATTCAAGCACATCAAGCAGTGATACCACCTCGAGAAGGAATACATCGAGGTCAAGAGAGTCGACTCCGCAGACAATGCGGTGGACCCGCTTACAAAGCCATTAGGCCAGCAAAAGATCGAAGCCCACCTTGAGAAGATGGGACTTAGATTTGTAGCCAATTAGCTTTAGGTCAAGTGGGAGTTTGTTAGATATGTGTGCCCTAGAAGCCAGAATTGGCTGACACTTGCAATACACTTCTGGGACAAAATTATAATTTTGACTATAAATAATAAAATTGATTATTTTCTATCATAAATATGAATTTAGTGTCTGTGATACATCCCTTGAGTTAATGGTAATGATAATTCATATTTTCAAGAGTTGAAAATTCAAGATATAAATTTCCATTTATTAACTCATAAAATGCTCCTGATCGTAGGATAATCATGGGGGTGATGATTAATCCAGAAGGTTGGTGTACAATCGCTTCTTCATAGTAGATGAGTCTTGAGTCTATGGTGTAGAGACACCGAAGCGAGAGTACAGATACTCGTTAGAGAATGAGGGCACTGAGCGTGACCACCTCGAGCAGTCATAAGGAAGTCTACCTTCTCGTCGATGACTAACTTGAAGCTATAGTGGTTTGTCTGGTTCTTTGACCTGAGGTGCATCGACAGTTCACCTTGAGGGTGTTATAGTTTGACTATATCATGACTCGGTCTCCTAGCCATTCAAAATACTGAGGTGTATGTTGGCTATAGCATGTTCATTGTAGGAATTAGATTACACCAAAATAGAATCTATCTACCTTGATGGATGTGGAGCAGCCCTATGATGATTATGAGAATCAAGTCCATAAGCCCATGGCCATGGCAGAGTGAAATAATAGAAAGAGTTTCTATTAAAGTTTCCACATCGGACTTGAATCGAATGATTAAATCATATGTTAAAAATTAGAGTTTGACGAGTTCACCTTAACCCTAATCTGATCGGAGCTTAAGATAGAAGAATTTAATCACACAAGTAGCTGCTATTAGATATGTGTGCCCTAAAAATCAGAATTGGCCGACACTTGTAATACACTTCTAGGGCCAAAATTATAATTTTGACTATAAATAACAAAATGGGTTATTTCCTATCATAAATGTGTATTTAGTGTCTATGATACATCCCTTGAGTTAATGGTAATGATAATTCATATTTGCAAGAGTTGAAAATTAAAGATATAAATTTTCATTTATTAACTCATAAAATGCTCCTGACCGTAGGATCATCATGAGGATGGTGATTGATCCAGAAGGTTAGTGTACAATCGCTTCTTTATAGTAGATGAGTCTTGATTCTATGGTGTAGAGATATCGGAGTGAGAGTACAGATACTCGTTAGAGAACGAGGGCACTGAGCGTGACCTCCTCGAGCGGTCATAAGGAAGTCTACCTTCTCGTCGATGACTGACTCGAAGCTATAGTGGTGTGTCTGGTTCTTTGACCTAAGGTGCATCGGTAGTTCACCTTGAGGGTGTTATAGTTTGACTACACCATGACTCAGTCTCCTGGCCATTTAGAACCTTGAGGTGTATGTTGGCTATAGCATGTTCATTGTAGGAATTGGATTGCACCAAGAGGGAATCTATCTACCTCTGTGGATTAGGAGTAGCCCTATGATGATCATGAGAATCAAGTCCATAAGCTCATGGCCATGGTAGAGAGATAAATAATAGAAAGAGTTTCTATTAAGTTTTTCACATTGGACTTGAATCAAATGATTAAATCATATGATTGAAATTATGGTTTGATGAGCTCACCTTAACCCTAATCTGATCGGGGCTCAAGATAGAAGAACTTAATCACATAAGTAACTACATGGAGAGGTTCATTTTTAGTTTTGATGGGTTACCACCATATACTACTAGGTGTCACTAGTTGATTTTTGGAGCAATTAGAATGATTTAGATGATCGATCATTCCGATTATCTGAATGAAAAAAGTTCTAATCCATTGAAAAGAGTTTCGATGATGTCGATGATGGAGATCATGACATATCCTATTACCATACAGAGCTAAACCTGACTGGATCATACAAACAAGAGTTTGGATCTGGATATTATCAATTGGACTAACCCAGTTCAATTGATTTGAATTAGATTCAATTAGGTTCAAGGAAATCGTGCTAGCACACGATTGAACCTAACATTCTCCTTTTTAGTGTCATTAAAAGTTGTCTCGACTGAGCCAACTATGTTTGTGCTCACTCAAGTACCTTTACTTGGTCTGACTGGAGCTTGTCCAGGTCAGAAAAGGGTTGTCTTAATTTATGAGATAAATTTGAGACAACACCTACCATTTTCCATCACCTACTAATTTTTGTCCTTTGACTTTGGTCAACCATTGACCTATGATCCTTGGACATCTGCCCACGTGTTATGCACTTATTGGAGAGTAGATAGGGGCTTGTTCCCTTACTAAAATTTGGAAAGGTGAGGGTGCACGCCTAGGATGGCATGCACCCATGGATAGGGATGCCTGGAGACCCATACGGCTGGGACTCCAAGTTGCTTCTTGGATTCAACTTAGGTGACCCTTACCTATAGACTTTGACCAGTCTTAGGGGCCATCTAAGGATGAATTTATGGGGCACTCATCTGATTAGATCAAGTGATGTCATCCCATCAATCAGATTTTAGATCTGATTGCATGAAGCAATGCGATTGGTTGGGATGATGTGGCACTGCATGGTGCAGTAGGGTCTATAAATAAACCCTATCTACGCCTAACTTTAACAGAGTTCCTCCTAGCCCATGCCCCTAGGCTGCCCCTCTCCCTCCTCCATGCCATCATCTAATCTTCTCTCTCTTCTTCATGCCCAAGGGAAGTTGGGCTCCAGTTTGGTGCGATCCAGGAAAGAAAAAGCTGACGAGAAAGGAAGAAGGCAGCACTGCTGCAGAGATGACTGCTGATCATCAGAAGGAGTTTTGACGATCCTCCAAATCAAATTCAGATTTAATTTTTGGAGAGATGATAAAGAAGAAGAAGATCTCTAGATCTAGCCAGAGTGGATACTGGTAGAGGCCAGGCGCTTGCATGGCTAGATCTGGAACCTCAGGCATTCAGCAGGATCATCAAAGGGTAATCGGATTACCAACATCAAGATATAAATTAAATTAGATCTAATTTATTTTTATTTTTATTTTTAGATATATAAAATTAGATCTAAAATATCTTAAATTTGATATGGATGCTTGAGAAAAATTTTTAAAATATCTCTCTTGATCTGATTAGATCTGAATGAACCTGATCCGAGAAATCAGAATTTTTCCTTCAACTAGTATCAGAGCTAGGTTCAATAAAAATTATTTAGATCTAATTTTTAGTTTATTTTAATCTAATAATTAGTGATTTTAGATATCACATGATATGTGATTAGATCTAAAATTAAAAAAATTAAAATTAAATAATATAGATCTAAGTTCTACAATTTGCATGACTAATTGTAAAATAGAATAGTTCTATACATAGTCTTGCATAATCATGATTTATTTTAATTAAATTATGATTTTATATCTATTTATTTTCTATTTTTTGATGATTACAAATGTTATAATAAGAATTAAAAAATAGAAAATAAAATTATTTAATTTTTAGATCATATGAGATATGATGATTGCATGTCTAGACTAGTTATAGAATAGTTCTACATAATTATCCAGATTAGAATTTATTGTAATATGATCAATTTAAATTTAATTTTTTAAATAACTATGAGATAATTTAGATCTAAAAAATATACATGCATGATACATGAGATGTATACAAAACATGTATTTAGTTAGATCAAAGTTTATATATGAGATATATGATGTAGATCTAACTAGTTTTGTAGATTTATATTTTTTATTAAGGCATTCCCCTTGGCCGTCCGATCATAAGAATAAAGTAGAGTTTAAATATCCTCTCCTCTCATTTGATGGGGTGTTCTTATGATGTGTAGGGGTGCTGCGCATTTGTCCTTAATCAAAAATCAAGAACTTACTTTTTGCAAAACCTTAGATTCTGAAATCCTAGGATTTTATTTACATGTTTTATTTATGAATCCTAAACTTAATTAAGAATTAAGATTATAAAATATTAATTAGATCTAAAATTGAAAATTTTGGATCTAAGATATTCATAAAATAGGGTTCGAGCTTGGGTAGCTTAATTAGGGCTAAGCGGTTGATCAAACCGAATCAAGAGTTGGTTAGATGGAATTAACAGTGCTTAAATTGACCAGTCTAATAGGATTAAGTCTAGGTCAAGATCGAGTCACGTGAGTGATCGATCAAGCTAAGACCTAACTAGGCTCAGTGGTTAGAGTGTGGAATGTTGGCTAACCCGATTGGTTCTGACTCAATAATTTGGTGTCTAAGGTAAGTCTAGCAGATACGACCGACTGATTTTTAATTGGGAGCTACTCGACTCGAATGCATTCTTGTCGAGTTAATGGCATATCCCTTCCACCGGTCTCACTTACCTGGCCATGTTTGTTGGCTCAGTTCTAATCTGAGGTGGTCAATAATCCGAGCTAACCCATGCCGCTAGGTTAGTCATAATGGTTATAACTATGTCAAGTCTAGTTTAATGAGATCTAAATCAAATCTCCCTAAGAATAGATTAAGTCTAAGGTCTTTCACTATTGCAGATGTGCAGGCCCTTCCCGGGGTTGATTGTTCTCAGCTGCTTATAGTGGCTCAATTGCACCGAGAAGATGCAACCATATCTATTAGAAATTGGATGCTATGGGCTGGAGGATGGATTGGGCTCAATATTTCGGATACGGTGAAGGACTTAATTAGGAATCCAATCTGTACGAATGGTTGGTTTGACTTAACTAAGGAGTGGATCAATATTTCGGGCATGGTGAGATTCATAAATTAGAGATCAATTTTGGATGCACCATGATTGGAGAATCATTGAACAAGAGTTGTTCACTGATTGGCTAATCCATCACCAATAACTGCTAGGTGAGGTGATGAGCCGGTTGGTGGGACCGCACCATCTACTAGAAATCATTAATCATGAAGATTTTTGCATCACTACAGAGAAAGTATAGAAATTCGAGAAAATAGTGAAAGCTAATTTATTTTAAAAATAAAAATTTTAAATAAATTGGTTAAGTCTTAATTATAATATCTAACTAAAAACTTTGACTCTCTATAGAAAAATATCTGCATCCAATTCATTAGCACGAATCCTGGACACCCATAGATTGACCGGACCAAATTATAAGAATTGCCTCTGAAACTTTAAAATCAGGTTGGGCTTCAAGAAGTTAACTCATGTATTCGATCAGGACCCTCCCACCTTACTAGCCCATCCATCCACTGAATAGAGAGTGTCTTTGGATAAGTGGACAGACGAAGTTAACAAGACTAGATATTACATGTTGGGATCGATGTCTGATGAACTTCAACACCAACATGAAGATATCAGGACTGCTCGCCAAATGTTGGCTCACCTACAAGAGATGTTTGGTGAATAGAGTCGTGCAACCAAGTATCAAATCACTAAATAACTTTTCAAGACTAAGATGCATGATGGACAGTCAGTCCAGGATCATTATCTGATGATGATCAAGGATTTGGAAGAGCTTAAGAAGCTCGGAGTAAGGTTGGACTTGGATTTGCAGAATGATATAATTCTACAATCTTTGACTGATGCATATGGGCAGTTCATCATAAACTACCATATGCATAAACTTCAAAATTTCTTGGCCAAACTTATGAACATGCTGGTTACCACTGAGCTTTCCATGAAAGATTTTAAAGGCTCAGTGCTTGCTATGAAATGGACATCTTCCAAGAGAAAATCTTTTGGAAAGAAGAAGTCGGTGAAAAAGCAGAAGGTGGAAGGAGGAAAGAAGAAAAAGATAGAGCTGAAGAAGAAGGCTGCTGACAAAGAAAAGTGTTTCCATTGCAACAATGACGGGCACTGAAAGCAGAACTACCCTACTTACCTGGCCACCCTAAAGAAGAAGGAGGCAGGTCCTTCTAAAGGTATACTCATTATTGAGTCTAAACTTACGATTTCCTGCATCCAGTTGGATGCTTGACTTTGATTCTAGTGCTCACTTGTGCACTTCTATACAGGATCTTAAGGATAGCAGGAGGTTGAGGGATGGTGAGATGATCTTGTGCATCGAAAATGGAGCAAGAGTTGCTGCCATGGTCGTGGGAGCATATCCTCTTCGACTACCATCTGGATTAGACTTAGTATTAAAAGACTATTATTATGTGCCTGCAACAAGCAGAAATTTGATTTTTGTTTCTTGTCTTGCATTAGAAGGCTATGTAATTAGTTTTCTTAAGGACCATTATAACATTCTTTATGAAAGAAATAGAATTGCAAGTGGTTTCCTTATTAACGATCTTTATCAGTTACATATTGATGTATTTGTTTTTAATATCGAGCAAAATGTGAATACTATGAAATGACCTAGGGATAGTCCAAATGATAGGTATCTATGGCACCTAAGACTAGGTCATATAGCAGAAGATAGGATTAACAAATTGGAGAAAATTGGGCTATCGAGTCCATTGACTTTCGAGTCATACCCAATATGTGAATCTTGTCTTTATGGCAAAATGACTAAGCTTCCTTTTGTAGGACATGAGAAAGGGCCACAGATCTTCTTACCTTAGTACATACTGATGTGTGCGGCCCATTTGATATGCCGGCTAGAGGCAACTTTTTCTACTTCATAACCTTTACCGATGATTCATCTAGGTATGGGTATGTGTATCTTATGAGATATAAGCCTTAAGCTTTTAAAAAGTTCAAGAAATTCAGACATGAAGTAGAAAAGCAAACAGAAAAACCCATTAAGGTTTTTCGATCACATCAAGGAGGTAAATACCTTAGTCGGAAATTTCTGAACTATCTCAAAAAAAATGGAATAGTCTCTCAATGGACTCCACCTGGAACACCTAAACTCAATGGGATTTTAGAACGGAGGAACTGGACCCTATTAGAAATGGTCTGATCTATGATGAGCTTCACAGACCTTCCTGATTTTCTTTGGAGATATTGTTTGTTAACTGCAACATACTTACTGAAAAGGGTTCCTTCTAAAACCATTCCTACCATACCGTACGAGATATGGCATGGTAAGAAACTAAGTCTGAGTCATCTCAGAATTTGGGGTTGTCCAGCTCATGTCAAAAGACAACAAGCGGATAAGTTAGACTTTAGGTCCTTTAGAGCTTGATTTATAGGATATCCTAAAGAGTCATTAGCATATTATTTCTACATTTCAGAAGATCACAATGTGATTGTGAGTTGACATACCATCTTTCTTGAAAAATAGTTTATTCAAGATAGCGGCATTATAAAGCAGATCAAGCTTGAGGAGAAAGTCTCACAAGTGCAACGAGCTAAGGACCAAATGGAGCCAAATCAGGTTAAGCCAATCCATTGACTACCTCCTCTACCTCGTAGATCAAAAAGGGTTTTCCATCCCCCTGAGAGGTACTTAGGTACTATTTCAAAGTAGAGAAAATGTTCCTCGTAGGTAATGGGGTTCATGGTGATGATCCCAAAACCTATAACGAGACGATATCGGATATCGACTCTGAGAAATGGTTAGAGGCAATGAAGTCAAAAATTGACTCGATGCACTCAAACCAAGTCTGGACCTTGGTATATCCACCAGAAGGTATAGTACCTATTGGACGTAAATGGATCTACAAGAGAAAGATTGGTGCAGATAAAAATGTGGAGACATTCAAAGCTAGATTAGTGGCAAAAGATTATAGTCAGCATGAAGGCATTGACTATCAAGATACCTTTTCATCAGTAGCTATGCTTAAATCCATCCACACATTGCTTGTTGTTGCAGCCTATTTCGGCTATGAAATATGCCAAATGGATGTAAAAACAGCATTCTTAAATGGATATCTTGAGGAAGATATCTATATGAAATAGTTGCTAGGTTTCACATCCAGTGATGATGATCATAAGCTACGCAAGCTATAAAGGTCCATATATGGACTTAAGCAAGCATCTTGGAGCTGGAACACTCGCTTTAATGATGTAATCAAATTATTTAGTTTCATCAAGAATAAAGAGGAGCCATGTGTCTTCAAAAAGTTCAGTGGGAGTGCTGTTGTCTTCCTCATATTGTACATAGGTGACATCCTCCTTATTGAGAATGATATTCCCATGTTGATCATGGGTAAAATATGGTTATCCAAAGAATTCTCCATGAAAGACCTAGGAGAAGCATCCTTTATTCTAGGAATTAAGGTCTATAGAGATATACCGAATAGGATGCTAGGACTTTCACAAAAGATGTACATAGAGGAAGTGCTAAAGAGGTTTAGTATGAAAAATTCTAAGAGGGGTTTGGTACCCTTCAAACATGGCATTCATCTTTCCAAGAAGATGTGCCCTAGCACACCAGAGAAAATAGAATGCATGAGCAAGATCTCTTATGCTTGAGCAATAGGGAGCCTCATGTATGCCATCTTATGTATACGACCTGATATAGCCCATGCTATGAGTGTCACGAGCAGATATCAGTCGAATCCAGGTGAAGAACACTGAACTTCTGTGAAATGTATCCTAAAGTACTTGAGAAGAACTAAGGATATGTTGTTGATCTTTGGTAATGGATAACTCCAAGTCTAGGGGTATACAGACTCAGATTTTATGTCCAATGTAGATGATCGAAAGTCGACATCTGGGAGTGTATTTGTGTGCAATGATAGAGCTATCAGTTGAAAAAGTTCCAAACAGACAGTGATAGCAGATTTCACCATGGATGCAGAATACATTGCTGCATCAGAAGCTGCAAAGGAGACATTCTGGTATAAAAAGTTTGCCGTAGAAATCAGAGTGATGCCATCAAATGCCATTGTACTACGACAACAATGGTGCCATAGTTCTTGCTAAGGAGCCAAGGTCTCACCAAAAATTCAAGCACATCGAGCAGCAATACCACCTCATCGGATTACATCGAGGTCAAGTGAGTCGACTCCGCAGACAATGCAGTGGATCCGCTTATAAAGCCGTTGGGCCAGCAGAAAATCGAAGCCCACCTTGAGAAGATGGGACTTAGATTTGTAGCCAATTGGCTTTAGGTCAAGTGGGAGTTTGTTAGATATATGTGCCCTAGAAGCTAGAATTGGCTGACACTTGTAATACACTTCTAGGGGCAAAATTATAATTTTAACTATAAATAATAAAATATATTATTTTTTATCATAAATATGTATTTAGTGTTTGTGATACATCCCTTGAGTTAATGGTAGTGATAATCCATATTTTCAAGAGTTGAAAATTTAAGACATGAATTTTCATTTTTTAACTCATAAAATACTCTTGACCGTAGGATCGTCATGAGGATGGTGATTGATCCGG
>QRFJ01000633.1:103041-203365 GCA_006176705.1 Cocos nucifera
AAAAAAGCAGGGATTGTTGTATTACTAACTTCCAACGAGAATCAATCACCATCCGCATGTACGATTCTATATAGTAGATGAGCTTGAGTCTATGATGTAGAGACACCGGAGCGAGAGTATAGATACTCGTTAGAGAACGAGGGCACTGAGCGTGACCATCTCGAGCAGTCATAAGGAAGTCTACCTTCTCGTCGATGACTAACTCGAAGCTACAGTGGTGTGTCTGGTTCTTTGACCTGAGGTGCATCGGTAATTCATCTTGAGGGTGTTATAGTTTGACTACAACATGACTCGCTCTCCTAGCCATTTAGAACCCTATGGTGTATGTTGGCTATAGCATGTTCATTGTAAGAATTAGATTGCACCAAGAGAAAATCTATCTACCTCGGTGGATGAGGAACAGCCCTATGATGATCATGAGAATCAAGTCCATAAGTCCATAGCCATAGTAGAGAGTAAAATAATAGAAAGAGTTTCTATTAAGTTTTTCACATCGGACTTGAATCGAATGATTAAATCATATGATAGAAATTAGGATTTGACGAGTTCACCTTAATCTTAATCTGATCGGAGCTCAAGATAGAAGAACTTAATCACATAAGTAACTGCACCGAGAGGTTCATTTTCAATTTTGATGGGTTGCCACCATATACTGCTAGGTATCACTAGTAGATTTTGGGAGCAATTAGAATGATTTAGATGATCGATCATTCTAGTTGTCTGAATTAGAAGAGTTCCAATCCATCAAAAGAAGTTTTGATGATGTCGATGATGAAGATCATGACATATCCTATTACCATACAGAACTGAACCTAATTAGATCACACAAATAAGGATTTAGATCTGAATATCATCAATTGGACTAATCCAGTTTAATTGATTTGACTTAGATTCAATTAGGTTCAAAGAAATCATGCTAGCACACGATTGAACCTAACATTCTCCTTTTTACTATCATTAAAAGCTGTCTCATCTGAGCCAAATATGTTTGTGCTCACTCAGGTACCTTTACTTGGTCTAACTGGAGCTTGTCCATATCAGAAAAGGATTGTCTTAATTTATGACATAAATTTGAGACAACACCTACCATTTTTCATCACCTGCAAATTCTTGTCCTTTGACTTTGGTCAAACGTTGACCTTTGACCCTTGGACATCTATCCATGTGTCATGCACTTATTAGGGAGCAGATAGGGGCTTGTCCCCTTACTGAAATTTGGAAAGGAGGGGGTGCATGCCTAGGATGGCATGTGCCCATGGATAGGGACGCCTGGAGTCCCATACGGATGGGACTCCAGGTTGCTTCTTGGATTCAACTTAGGTGACCTTTACCTATAGACTATGACCAGTCTTAGGCACCATCTAAGGATGAATTTATGGGGCTCTCATCTGATTGGATTGGGTGATGTCATCCCACCAATCAAATTTAGATCTGATTGCATGAAGCAACGCGATTGGCCGAGATGATATGGCGCTGCATGGTGCAGTAGGGTCTATAAATAAACCCTATCTGCCCCTAACTTTAATAGAGTTCCTCCTAGCCCACACCCCTAGGCTGCCCCTCTCCCTCCTGCATGCCATCTTCTAATCCTGTCTCTCTTCTCCATGCCCAAGGAAAGTTGGTTTCCAGTTTGGTGCGATCCAGGCAAGAAAAAGCTGATGAGAAAGAAAGAATTTAAAGTAGTGTCTTCAAATATCTTATAGTCTTTTCAATTTGTGCTTTCATGTGTTTATTCAATTCGATTTACTTGATTTAAAGTACTATAAATTTAAAGTAGTGTCAGGCAAATAAATTATTCTTTAATAATTAAAAATTACTTAAAATGTTATCATTAATATGCTGATTTTATATTTTGATATACATGATTTGATAGCCTAATCAATTTTGATAATTAATTGGAGTTAAACTGAATTTAAAAATCCTTATAAAATCATTTATATCAAAGTAATTTTTACATAAGAAATAAATTTAAGAAAGTAATTCTTATTTACTTTAATACTATTATTTATTTACTCGATACATCTTTTCTAAATTTAAATGATAGATTTTCATTAAGAAAAGGAATGAATAAATATTGATGTGCATATTATGCTTGAATTCATGGTCAAATCTTATGAAAAGCTCTATTCCTCTTAAAGGTTAAAAGTACATCTTTGAAAATCTGATTAAAAAGTCATATTCATTCAAAAAAAAAGAGGAGAGTCTTTAATATTTAAATTCAAGCTAATTTTTGAAAAGAAAGAAATAATCATTCAAAAGGAGAGATGATTAATTTGATTTGACTTTTTGAATTTGATACATCTCTCAATTTAATGCCTTAATATTGATTTTGATGATTTTTCTTGTTCTTTCCCATGAGCTTTTTGATGTTGTCGAAAAGGAGGAGAGATATAATAAGTATATGCTTAAAGAATTAATACTTAAGAAACTCAATGAAATTCTTGCTTGGAACCTTAATACTTATTGATTTGAATTAAAATATTATTTTGATATGAGTATATAAATTATACAAAATATTATTTGAAATTTTTATGAAGTGTGCATTTATATCTGTGTACATTCTTACTTCATATTTTATACTAGCCAGTTAGTTGAAACACATTAATTTTATTTTTATGCATATACTTCAAGTTTTGTCATTGTCAAAAAGAAAGAGATTGTTGACTCATTGATTCATTTTGATGATTCCAAAATATTGAGTATAAATAATACTAATCATGTATTTCAAGAATGTATGTAGGTCTTTTCAGATATTCAAATTAAAGAAATTAATCCAAGAAAAGATCCACACAAAAATCATCAAGTCAATAGCTTCAAGAAAATTGAATTTAAACATCCTTGAAGAAAGATAAAATTATAATTTTATAAAGTTGGAGAAAATCTATTTTGGAAGACTCAAGAACAAGCTTAGAAGATTTATGATCTTTGGGAAGTAGTCCTATAATTTTTGGATGCATAAATTGAAAGAAAATCAAATTTTAGCAAAAGAGTCAACCCAAGGGATGACCTCTAGGTCATCCTCTTTTGAAATGGGTGCTCGACATGCTTGGCATGCAAACTGGGCCAACCCAGTCGAAGACTGAGCCGACCTAGTCTCAGTGGAAGCAAAAGATAGAAAGTGCAGAAAGCTAGTTTTTTCAAAAACCAGGGGACTGAGCCGACCCAGTTAGGACTGGGTTGATAGTGAACCCGAAAAACTCTCGGTGTAAGATTGTGGTTGGTGATCCCGGCAAAACCAACTAGGTTTGTTTGTGATCCTAGGTCAAAATAAATGCACTGTAATCTAGGATTATAGTGAAATTTCCAAGAAGAGCTTGGTGAATGGACGTAGGTGCGGAATTTCACCGAACCACTATAAAATTTTTGTTTGCTTGATTATGCTTTTACTTTATTTTCTTTACATATTTGTATTAATTAGTTGCTTTTAATTCTACTGCTACACATTGCTCATTCACCATGAAGCATTCAAGTTTCTTTTAATTAGAAGCACATATTAGTATTAGAGTTTAAATTGGCCAAAATTTTTAGAAACCCAATTCACCCCCCCTCCCCCTCTTGGGTAGCCATACCTGGGCAATAGATTCGGAAGGGGTTTGACTAGCGGAGAAGTCCGACTGAAGGAGAAGTTCGATAGGAGTTCGACTACTAAAGGAGTACGGCTGAAGGAAAAGCCCGATAGGAGTTTGATTAGCCCCCAAGCTTGCTTGGCTAGACTACCCAGGGGAGCCGCTCTCCTATTCAAGTTCATCCAAAGGGGATCCAATGATAGGAGGGTGACCGAGATCGCTCTGAGACTAGAGTTTTAGCCAAACATCAACGGGAGCAGGTTTATCCCTAGTAATAGTTCTCCTACTTTCGAGTTCAAAATTCAAAGGAAGAAAGTACAGATGTGACTGTCGAAGTTTTTTAGTCTCCCATGCCCATCAGAATGGGATGCCTTGACATCTACCGTGCTGGCATCAAAACTTCATAAATATGAGGTAACCCAAAAAATTATTTTTTAAGCCTTCCATCGAAACTCTACCTAAGGTACGTTGCAATTAAGGATCTGCCTTTTGCCACTTCTCTACCATGATGAGTGGGAGATGCGGCGCACACAGACGGCCAAATGAGATTTGCGATCATAACTATCTCGGGCTTTCCTTGGCTATTAAAGGTCTTCTCCTTCCTTCAAAATTCATTCTTACCTGAGTCTTCTTTCCTTCTGAGCCCTTCCCTTCTTCCTGCTTGAGAGCACCGGTTCTTCCCCGCATCCTCTCCAATTTTTGACGCTCCTCCGCTTGATTTTAGTCGCTCCCATTGCTTCTTTGCCCCTCTCAATCAACTTAGGTCAGCCTTCTATTACCTATTTTCAATTTTTCTAGCATCTTATTTCTTCTTGCTCTTTTGGTTTCTCTGGTAGAAGCTTCTATAGTGCATTTTTTTTTTATTTTTGGGGTTTTTTTTGAGATTTTATTTTGATTTAAATGTCTTTCGAAACTCCCATTCCGCTGGTTCTTGGAGCTCGTCCAGACCGGCCTTCCTAGATCCCACACCCCTAGCCGAGGTTGAGCCTAGGAACATGTCTCACCAATCTTTTATTCTGGATACCACCCCTTTGATTTTGACTCCGAACGATCTTTCGTTGATCCACATCCAATATGGGGTTCCCTCCGAGTATGACCTCGAGCATCCTAGGTTGGATGAATGCACTAGTTTGGCCCTAGTTGATCGATTTTATCTGTATCTAGAAGCCTTAAATGTCGGGCTTCGACTTTCCCTTCCACCCTTTGTCATCATGCTTTTTTGCTTTTTAAACATTTCTTTTGCTTCCATTGTACCGAACTTCTTTTGGTTTGTAATTGATTTTCTTTTTCTTTGTCATCTGGCCAAAGTCTGATGGACTATTTCACTTTTTTAGAATTTTTACACTTTCAAGTGTCATCCTTCTATGAAGGACTGGTGGTATTTCTTCCCACAGTTCAATAAGAAGGGGTTACTAAAAGATGCTCCTTCTTTCATTCATAACTGGAAGAAGAAATACTTCTATATCCGATGTCCGACCTTGCTGCTTGACCTTCCTTCCTGGGGCTTCCTCTGGGAATCAGTTCACTGAGCCCTTAGTTTAGACGGAGCCGACCTCGAGTCTTCTAACAAGCTCAAGTTATACCAAGCTTCTCTTCTTCCCGACCTTCTAAAGGAGCAAATCTTGTTCAACCTTGGCTTATGTCCTCCCAACCCCGTCGGTACTATTGTTGTTATCACTATTTTTTGCCTCATGTATGCATATATACATATGAGTATGAATGTTCAATTCTCATGAAGTTTTGCATGTACCTTAGCTGGCTATAATTTTTTCTTTGTCATAGAAATGGATACTGATGCTGTGGAGAGGCTCACCAAGAGCCTTTATGCCCAGAAGAAAAGGAAGGGAAAGGCCCTAAGCGAGGGTTCAAAATGGGTGAAGGTTGGCACCTCTGACCCTGCAGGTCCTGCTGTCGTAGATGTCGCACCCAAGGTCCATTGACAAGCCAAGGTCACCCCGACCACCAGCATCGATGTCGCTGAAGGAGGGTAGCTTCTCCTTGAGACTATAGATCTTTCGGCAAGAGATCATGCATCACACCCTTCCACCAACAAGGAAAAGGAGAAGGGGAAGGGAAGGTCCATCATTGCAAATGTAGCCCGCAAGGCCCGTCCAAGTGAACCAAGTAACAATGGCAGTGACGATCTAGGGGCGGACCCCTTCAACAACCTGGACATCATCCAGGATCTAATTGACAAATTTTCCATGTTTGAGGTAGTGGACTGCATGGCTGGCCTTGACCAGACACAGTTCATCTGGGACATTCTTGGGACTTTTCTCAAGGTAATAGTCTTATCATACGCCCTTTTTCATTTTTCTTTCTTTCATTCTCCTATCTTACTGCTATTTTACTGTGGTAGTCAAGTCACCAAATAATTGCCCACCTCAAGAGTGCGAATTGCCAGGAGGTGGAGGCGTTGAAGGTCTAGGAGGATCTTCAAGTCAAGATTGGTCACCTTCAGGAAAAGGCTGCCAAAGCCGAGCACTCCATGAAGGAGAAGGCAGCGGAAGTTGTGAGTCTCCAAGACGTGCTCCAAAAAAAGGAGCTCATCTCAACCAGACTAAAGGCCACTTTGGCACTGAAGGAGGAGAAAAGAAAAGAAGCTGAGGGGAGGGCCGCTGAGCTGGAGGCTTGCGAGGTGAAGTCAGCTTCGGAGGTGGTAGCCTAGGCCATGGAGGAGTTCAAGGCCTCCTCAAAAATGAAAGACCTGAACATCACCTTCGGCCAGAAGGTGTTCATCAAGGGCTTCGAACTCTACGAAGGCAGGGTGGCCCAAATATTTTCCAAGCTTGACTTAAGCTTTTTGGATGAGGAGGATCTTGACGAAGAAGCAGGACCGTCTAGCACTGCAGTCAATCATTCCCATGCCGAGCATTTCCCCAGTCCGTTCAAACCTATCACGGAGGCACTCGAGCCTGCTCAAGAACCCAAGGCAGTCGGAAGCGCTCCAACCTCTTCTGCCGCCACACCCCCCAAGGTTGAGGATCTTAAATAGTTGTATTTTTTTCTTTTTCTCTTTTGTTTTGCATTGTACTTGAATGTTTTTAGTTATTCTTTATATTGGTGTTGTGCCATGTGTTATCCAGAATCCCTCTAATAATCAGAGCCATAACCCACCATCTCCAGTCGACGCCAACCCCTTACTTCAGGGAGTTTCACTGAAATCTTTAATAAAAAGCATAAAGAAGGATATTCACCATCTGAAAAAGAAGTTGAAGAAGACAGAGGGCGACCTTCAGGCTTCTCAGAAGAATGCTTCGGAGGCAACCAAAGAAGTCACTCACCTCCAAAATTTATACATGAAAGACTCTGCATGCTTCAGCATCCGGAAGGAGAGCTTTGAGAGGAGATCGCGGAGCTCAAGAAAAATGCAAGCAATAAATCTTGGGCACTAATGGAGAAGATCAGCTCTCTCGAAGTTGATCTCAAGATGGCAAAAGAGAAAATCCATCTGGTGGAGGGGAGTTCACCATGGTCTACCGAGAAGGCTCGGCACGACTGGGACTGGTTCAAGAAGATCTTCGAGCTTCAGAAGCAATTACGAGACATCGAGGACTGGCACAATAGTTATAGAATAAATTGGGTAGCAAAAATGTCTAGGCTGGAATGCGAGTTCAAGACTGCTAGAGATGAAGCAACTTATTTTTAGAGGTGATTATGCTGTGGTCGGCATGCCGGTGCAAGTTATGAGTTGGAGGAGATCGCTTTCTTGAAGAGGACCATCGACGAGCTCTCAAAAGCAGTTAGGATGGAGAAGGCCAAGGTTCAACGGCTGAAGCTCCAGCTAACCTATGAATATCAAGCTATCAAGGATGCGGACGTCGAGTTTGAGGTCTTGAGGAAGCAGCGGCGAGAGCTTGAAGACAAATTACAACATGCCAACAGGATGTACATAGATGGTCTATATAAGAAGAAGCTTGAGGGGGACATCCTTAAGCTAAAGCAGGCCTTGGTGACGGCTGGGGCCGATAGCCCAAAGTCTGAGGAATTCAGTCCATCTTATGGCTTCGGCTTTTTTTTCTTCTTTTTTTTTTTCATGTAATCGATCTTGTCGACCTTTATTTTACTTGTAGTGAACTTATATTTGCAATAAAATGGTACCTTTTTCATCATTTTCTTATATGAATTCAATGCTTGTTAATAGCTTCGCTTTCTTCACCTTGTTTTTCTTTATTTTGTCTTCTAATGAGATGCTTGTTGTGGATGCCGAGCTAGGGGTCCCTTCCGTGAACTAGGGTGGGGTTTCCCTTTTCGTATTTGATGTAGCCATAGGGGGAATACACATAAGGGTCGCTGGTAGGACTTTCCCCTTCTTCTCATTTTAGGTTAACGAGGCCTTGGTCTACCTCCTATTAGGACAAGGTTCTCTTTCGTTCCTTGCACGATCGTAGGGGCACGTTAGGGCCATTGACAGGGCCTCTCCCCTCATCTCGTCTTAGGCTAACGAGATCTTTGGCCTTACTCATGTTAGGACGAGGTTCTCCTTCTTTCTCTAACATGGCTGTAGGGGCACATTATAGCCATTAATAGGACCTCTTCTCTCATCTCATCCTGGATTAACGAGGTCTTCAACCTTGCTCATGTTAGGATGAGGTTCTCCTTCTATTCTGAACATGGCTATAGGGGCACATTAGGATCATTGACAGAACCTCTTTCCTCATCTCATCTTAGATTAATGAGGCCATCAACTTTGCTCATGTAAGGATAAGGTTCTCCTCTTGTTCCTAACATGGCTGTAGTGGTACATTAAGGCCATTGATAGGGCCTCTCCCCTCATCTCATCTTAAATTAATGAGGCCTTCGACTTTGCTCATGTTAGGATAAGATTCTCCTCCTGTTCCTAACGTGGCTATAGGGGTATATTAGAGTCATTGACAGGGCCTCTCCTCTTATCTCATCTTAGATTAATGAGGCCTTCGACTTTGCTCACATTAGGATGAGATTCTCATTCTGTTCCTAACATGGCTGCAGGACAACATTAGGGCCGTTGATAGGGCCTCTTCTCTCATCTCGTCTTAGATTAACGAGGCCTTCGACTTTGCTCATGTTAGGACAAGGTTCTCCTTCTATTCCTAACATGGCTATTTTTGTTGTGTAACTATGTTCAGAAAGTTGTTTCTCACCATTATAAATTTATAACAGGGATCAAGGTGTTAAAGTAGAGGGATCTTATTGCAACCAAATTATTTATAATACATCTGTAGATTTTTTGAGTTCCATGATCGGGGTACATCAGCTCCTCCGAGCTCCTTCAGGTAATATATCCTAGGTCTGATGACTTTCTTGACTTCATAGGGTCCTTTTCAATTTGGGGTGAGCTTCTCTTAGTTCTGGGGCTGAGAAATAGCTGCTCGTCGAAGCACCAAGTCTCCCATTCTGAATACTTTGTCCTTGACTCTGAAGTTGTATTATCAGGCCATCCTTCATTCTATAAGCAGCCATCCAACTTAGACTTCTTCTCATTTTTTCTCCAATAGGTTGAGGTTAGCTCTAAGGTCCTGCGAATTACACCACTCATTGAAGGCCACGACCCATGCCGATTAGAGCTTGAGCTCAATCAGGATGATTGCCTCCATTCCAAAGGCCAAGGCAAATGGTGTTTCTCTAGTTGGTAGTCTTTAGATAGTTCAGTACACCCAGAGTACATGGTAGAGTTCATCCACCCAAGTCCCCCCTGCTCTTTCAAGCCTTGTCTTGATACCCTGCAATAGGGTCCTGTTGGTCACCTCTACTTCACCATTTGCTTGTGGATGGGCCACAGACGTAAAGTTATGGAAGATGTTAAAGTCTTCACAGAACTCTACAAACTTCGTCCCAACGAACTGCCGCCCATTGTCTATTATAAGGATCCGAAGCAGACCAAATTTGCAAACAATTAACGTCTATATGAAGTCTTAAACTTTGGCTTCAGTGATTTTTGCTAGGGATTCGGCCTCAATCTATTTGGTGAAGTAGTCAATTGCAATTAAGAGAAGCTTCCATTATTCGAATGCCATCGAAAAGGGTTTGAATATATCCATCCCTTATTATGCAAATGGCTAAGGTGCGCTTAGTGGGGTAAGCTTGGAGATCGGCTGCCTTTGTATACTCGCATTCATTTGATAGCGGTCGCATTTTTTAACATACTCGACACAATTATGATGTATAGTTAGCCAATAATATCCTTATCGAAGCAGCTTGTAAGATAAAAATTTGGCACCTAGATGGCTCCCACAGATTTCTTCATGTACTTCCCACAGTGCAAAGTCGACTTTAGAAGGTCGTAGATATTTCAAAAGTGGCAAGAAGTATGATCTCTAGTACAGCTTACCTTCATATAGAATATAGTAGGAGGCTTGGTTTCTCAACTTTTGAGCTTCCTTTGGATCATAGGGGAGTATCCTATCTTTGAGATAAGTGATCAATGGATCGATCCAACAGGACTCATGGTCGATCTGCATTGTAGATTGTGGTTCCTCCGTACTCGAGCATTTCAACACTTCAAAGTATACCTCCTTGGAAAGTTCATTGGGGGCGAGTGTGGCTAGCTTGGATAGGATGTCGGCCCTGGCATTCTCTATCCTTGGAATCTGCCAGATGCCAAAGCCATTGAAGGCTGGGATTGGGCTCTTCACTTTTTCAAGATACTTCATCATATTTTCCTCCCAAGCTTCATAGCTACCACCGACCTGTTCCACCACCAACTGCGAATCGCTGTAGACTTGAAGCCGATCAACTTCTAGTTCCTTGGCAATCTTGAGCCCCACTATCAGAGCTTTATATTCCATCTCATTGTTTCTTGCAGGAAACTTGATGCACCATGCATATTTGGTAATGACCCCCTTAGGGTTGACCAAGATCAGCCTAGCACCTGCACCCGAGGCATTAGAGGAGCCATCCACATATAGGACCCAAAATCCTTCGGGAAGATCTGCTCTATCTTTGGAGGAGCTCAACTACAACCATAGAATGTTGGCACCATTCCATTTGGGTTCAGCATCATCCGAGATCATACACTATACTATAAAATCAGCCAGTATCTGAGCCTTGATTGATGGTCGAGGTTGATAGTTGATGTCGAACTTTATTAACTTAATAGCCCACTTCGCAATTCTTCTAGAAGAATTTGTTCGATGTAGAACTGCTTTGATGGGCTGATCGATGAGGAGCATTATGGTGTGCCCATGAAAATAGGGTTGAAGTCTCCTGGCTGCAATCAAAAGTGCATAAGTCATTTTTTTCAATTTAGTGTACCTGGTCTCCGCATCTCTCAAGACTCGGCTCATGTAGTAAATCGATTGTTGCACTTTTGCCTCTTCCTTGATCAAGATCGCTGCCAGGGCTGCAGGAGAGACCGCCAGGTATAGGAATAATTCTTCTTCGAGCTCATACTTTGCCAATGGTGGGGGTGAACCGAGGTAGTTTTTGAGTTCTTCAAATGCCTATTAGCACTCCACCATCTAGTAGAACTTCTTTAGTTGCTTGAAGACCTAGAAGAAGGGCATACACTGCTCGACCGACTTTGAAATAAAGTAGTTTAAGGATGTCACCTTCTTGATCAGCTATTGGACTTTTTTTATCCATTTTGGGGTGGTCATTTCCTGGATGGCCAGGAACTTCTCCGAATTAGCTTCGATCCCCCACCTTTAGGCCATGAACCCCAAAAATTTTTCTAAGGTCACTCCGAAGGAACGTTTAGTCGGGTTCAGCTTCATCTTGTATCTTCAAAGAACATTGAAGATTTCTTCAAGATTGGCAATGTGATTGGATGAGGTTCTGCTCTTGACAAGCATATCGTCCACATAGACTTTCATGTTGTGGCCGATCTGCTCCTTGAAGATCTTATTGACTAGGTGTTGATAGGTTGTTCCTACATTTTTAAGCCCAAAGGGCAAGACCATATAACAATAAAGGCCATGATCAGTAATAAAAGCAGTTTGCTACTCGTCCTCTGGTGTATTCCAAATTTGATTGTAGCTAGAGAAGGCATCCGTGAAAGTGAGGAGCTCGTGGCCCGAGGTTGCATCCACCAACTAATCAATTTTGGGCAGGGGATAGCTATCCTTTGGATAGGCCTTGTTCAGCTTCTTGAAGTCGATACACATTCTCCACTTGCCATTGACCTTCCTAACTAGGACCACATTGGACACCCAACTTGGTTAGTGGACTTCTTGGATGAACCCAGCTTTGAGGACCTTATCCACTTCTTCCACTCTTACCTTCTGTCTTTCTGGTGCATAGCCCCAAATTTTCTCTTTCACGGGCCTGTACTTAGGACCGACAACCAACCATTGTTTCATGACTTCGGCATCAATTCCTGACATGTCTGTTGGTATCCAAGCGAAGACGTCAGCATTCTTTTACAAGAAGGGAATGAGCTGCTCTCGAACTTCATCTTTCATGTTGGAGCCGATCTACACCGTATGCTCTATACTTTTATCATCCAGAGGGATGGTCATAAGATTTTCCATGGGCTCGCCCTGCTCCTCAATAAGATCATCACCAACATCAAGCCCATCAACCGGGCAAGGATCGGGTTGGCTTCTTTTTTGTTAGATGATGGAGTAGTGGTGCCTGGCCAAACCATGATCTCCCCTAATTTTCTCTATTTTGCTGCCTGTTGGGAACTTTATTTTAAAGTATTAGGTTGATACCATGGCCTGGAGTGCATTCTAGCTAGGTCAACCAAGAATGGCATTTTAGGCAGATGGAGTCTTTACTACCAAAAAGTCGACCTGTGCCCTGGCCTATTTTGGATATTGTCCTGCGGCCACAGATAGCATTATTATTCCTTCAACTGGCATAGCATCGCTAGTAAAGCCCACCAATATGGAGTTCATAGATCTTAGGTGGTTATTGGGTATAGACATTTTAGAGAAAGCATCATAAAATAAAACATCGATAGAGCTTTCATTATCTACCAGAATGCAGCGTACATTATAGTCAGTAATGTTTAAAAAGATTACAACAGCATCATTATACAGGACTGGACCCCTTGGGCATCCTCGTTGGTGAAAGTGATGGGCTCCTCATCCTCCACCTCTTCATGGGCTCCATCGATCCCCTAGCCTCTCATCACCGAAGTCCTCCAAAGATGGTATTGATGATGCCAAACGGGGGTCAATCTCCTTGTTGCTCTTCTCTCCTTGGTGGTTCTAGGGGTGGGGGGTCCCTCAATCGATCCTCCCATCCCTCAGACTGATGTCGTAGGAATCGACCAAGCCTACCCCACCTGACGAGCTCCTCAATCTCGTCTTGGAGCTGAATGCATTCTTCAGTATCGTGATCATGGTCATGATGATAGAGATAGAACTTATTGGGATTGCACTTGTCGAGATGAGTGTACATCTTTTCTAGCCTCGACAACTGCTCCCTGACTTCCATCAGCACCTAGGTTTTTGAAGCATTAAGGAGAGCGTGGTTGTGGAACCTTCTGAGGGGGGAACCCCACCATGCCTTTCTATCAAGGCTTCTTTATCTCCTAGCTTGGGGAGGAGTTCAGACTCACTTGCGCTCGAAGAGAGTTCTGGAGCATGGTCGAGGTTCGCATGATTTTGCTTCAACTATGGGCATACCTGATTCATTCACTTGCCGCTCTCTAGCGACTTCACTATTCTTGGCCTTAAAGGCCTCTTTTGCTCGGATGTAACCTTCAGCCCGAGCCAGCATATCAGCAAAATTTTTGAAATATTTTTGTGAGGATTTATGGTGCTCCCAAGCCTTGGGAGGCCACGGAAGGAGTTAGGAGGTTGGCTCCAAGGATTCAAGGGGCTTGGTTGGTACTTCGAAGACCTGAGACACAAGGTGAAGCAAGAAATCAAAGTCGAGAAATCAAGATTACAAAAAGAAGATTTTTTGCAGGTTAGCCAACTCAGTGTAAAATTGGGTTGGCTATGTCTCAATGCATAGGCAAAATAGAGAACTGAGCATTCAAAACTGCTAGCATGGCACAAGACTAGACCAGCTCAGTTTCAGACTGAGTCAACCCAGTGAAACTTAGCCGACTTAGTGCTAAGACTGAGCTGACTCAGTACGCAGGCAGAGTTATGCGAGGGTCTATTTTGGGCTAGGGTTTGGGTTGATCCTAGGGATCTTAAGGCCTAGTTTGAGAGATCTTAAGGGGTCTAATTCATATATGGGTTGGGTCTAGATCCAGAGGATGAGAGCATGGGAGACATGGGTGTACATTGGCTCGGTTAGTGCTTTCATGTATTGGATTAGTCGGAGAGTTTTTTTGTTGGGCCTAATGGCTATGTATAAATAGATAGGTTGTATTAGGATTTTTAAGGTTGAAATCAATACAAACCTTTTCACTCTCAACTCTCTCTTCTTCTCTTCTCTCTTGAGTTAATGCCCTAAGGTTCTTATAGTCCTAGAGAAAGAGGGCATCTCCCTCAAGCCCATGGAGGGAGGCGCCCCATCATAGATCTAGGTGGAGGATCGATGGTTTGCTACCCATAGAGAATGTCACAAGTTCCTTCAGATTCATGCTAAAGATCAGAAGCTTCCACAACATGGTATTGGTGCTTGTGATGTCAAGGATGATTGGCATTTGAGCAATATCATGGGTCTATAATTTGATATCAGAGCTAGGTGATGCCTGAAATATTGTAGATGATAATATGATATCAGAGCCAGATTTTAGAGCCTGATGGTCCATGGAAGGGAAGGAGAAGTCGTATAAGGTGAAATCAAAAATTTGCATAAGAATTTCATGGTATGTCTCAAATCTACCTTGTTATTGCTGTGCTTTGGTCAGTCAGGAGCAGCGAGTTGAAGGTGAAGATTGAGAGGATTAACGAAAAGGAATTTTTTTAGGGTGGAAGGATTTCATCATGATTTATTGATCGATCTTGGTGGAAAGGCCGAGGTGTATGATGGTTATGTGATAGGCAGGGAGTGTTGGAGTGCTGCAGTAGTGCTTTCTTGGAGATGCAGGGCTGAGAGAGGCTTGGTGATGCAGTAGTCGAGGGAGGTATCTCAGCAGAGAGCATCAGGGTTCTCTAGGAAGATGGGCAGTGTAGGGCTGGTAAAGAGAGGTTTTACAAGGGATAATGGTCGAAGGAAGGCTGAAGAAGCGACTATACGTCCTTCAATATCTAGAAGGTGGAGAAGTAGTCAGAGATGTATTCAGTGGTTCAATCAGAGCATGAATTTAAGGAGCCTTGGGAGTGATGGAGATGGATGATTCATGGAGGTCCAGCAAGTTAGGGCTGGATGGTTGTAGAGTGGCACAGAGACGAGTCAGAGAGTGCTGGAGTGCTGTCGGAGCACTTTTCTGGAGGCACAGGGCTGAGAGAGGCTCGATGATGCAGCAGTCGAGGAGTGTATCTCAGTAAAGAGTATTAGTGGTATCTCAGGGAGATTGGATGCAGATCTCAGGAAGAGCCAGGGGGGTCTCAGGGAGCGTTAGGAGGTCTCTAGCAGTCGGAAATATCATGGATCAAATTTTTTCTATAGGAGCACTAGGAAGAGTCGTGGTTTAGGTGGAGGATGGTTCTCCGAATGCAACTGAAGTGATGGCTGGTGTAGGAATAGAAGAGAAGAACTAGGGTGGAATTACCTAGGGTTCAGTCACTAGATTCAAAAGAGTTGGATGAGCTCTTGGGTTTTGGAGGTGCCCACGGGTTGCAGAGGTATCCGAGATGGCTTCGAAGAGGGCCGTAAAGTGCGGAGGGTTTGATGGGGTAGTGATGGTGTTCGAAGTGTAGTGACAGGCTCAGTAGTACAGTGTTGAGTGATTGACCTCGAGGGACTCGGGCATATAGTCAACTTCTGCAGCATCAGGTGGACTTTGGATATAGGTGGAGTTCCACAGTGATGGCTTCACAAGTGGAGAGAAAATTTGGCATGAATTCAAAGCATCGGTGATGCACAATTTTAGGTGGAGCGGTGTGTGTAGGTGGATAGGTATAGCTCTGAGGAGATCGTGTTAGGTGGTACAGCATGTATCGGTGTAAAAATACTGTAGGTTCTCTAGAAAAGTCTAAAAAAAGTGATGTAGCTGCTAAGCAGATGGGATCCTATAATTTCAGGATGATGCCAAGAAGCAAGCATAGGTCTTCAGCAATGGAGGCGGTCATCCCAAAGGCCTCAAAGGTGCACAATAGCTGAAGAATATTGGTGGAGGTGATGTTTGAATAGGTGCTGTAGAGTGCGCAGGGACAATAGGATCGTGCAGGAGGTCATTATCGAGAGGTTTGCTAAGGCTTGGGAGCACCAAGGTGGAGATTATGAGGATTTATGGTGCTCCCAAGCCTTGGGAGGTCATGGGAGGAGTCAGAAAATTGTCTCCAAGGATTCAAGGAGCTTGGTGTGAGCTTAGAAGTGGCACTCCCAAGTTTTGAAAACATGAGAAGATAGGTCATGGGAAGACGGGAGCGAGCCAGAAGAAGAATTAGTCTTAATAGTAAAGTTCAGAAACTAGGTCGACTCACTCTAAGACTGAGCTGGCTCAGCTAGGAACTAGGTTGGCTCAGTCTAGGACTGGGTCAGCTAGGTCTCAGAGGAAAATCTAAATAGAGAGCAGCATTTTTGGGCTAT
Source organism: Cocos nucifera (assembly GCA_006176705.1). Lineage (NCBI taxonomy): Eukaryota > Viridiplantae > Streptophyta > Magnoliopsida > Arecales > Arecaceae > Cocos > Cocos nucifera. The sequence continues at coordinate 119,130 of QRFJ01000633.1, forward strand.
TGACATGGTACACAACTAGGGCAGGTTAGCCGACTCAGTCTGAAATTGGGCCAGCTCAATTTTTGTGGGTTATTATTTTATGTACGTGGGTTGTTTGGGTTTGGAAAGTTTTTCTATGAGCTTGGGCTTGACCTTTTATAAAGTACATATACTAAAAATAGGTCAAGATTATAAGAGTGCTGAAATATACTGAATAAAAGCTCTTTTCTTTCAAAAATCTCTTCTTCTATATTCCTTGATTTATTTGATTATGCTTTCATGGAGATCTCTAAGAAGTACTTCCTTGATTGCTTGGTTAATCACTGATGTCCATGCCGATCCTTGTGGGAAGAGCGCATATTCCCAATATTTGGTATCAGAGCGGTGTTGCATAAAACGAAGAAAGACACCTAGGATTTACTACGTCCAAGATCTGTTGCACCTAATTTTATCCTAAAACTTCTAGTTTGCTTCATGGTTGTCTCTAGATTGAGTTAGAGATTATTTACATGGAGGAACGGTGATACAGAAGTTTCGAAAGAGGATCTAGGGCTAGTTAGATCTTCTATGAATGGTAGTTTTACTAGTGTGTGATCATGAAAGGTGTGAGAGATCTATTCTTGACTTGTTTGAAGTCTTGGGATCAAGTTAATTCAAGATGGATTTTGAGAAGTTCAACAGCAAGGAAAAGTTTACCCTATCATAGCAAAGAGTAAAGGACTTGTTGGTTCAGTAGAGGATCTATAAGTTCTTGACAAAAGAAAGGCCATAAGAGATCAGTGCTAAGGATTGGGAAGAGCTAGAGGAAATTGCTTTTAGCACAATCTAGATGTGCTTGGTCGATCAGGTTTTGCCCGAGATTTGCATAGAGACTACGGCAAAGGGGCTCTAGGATAGACTGGAGAACACATACATGGAGAAGAACATGACGAACAAGTTGTGGTTGAAAAAATAGTTGTATAGTCTGAGGATGCCCAAAGGCGGAGATCTTGTTGCACATATCCAAAGGTTCAATCAGGTGTGTTCTGAGGTGATGAGTTTGGATGTGAAGATTGACGAGGAGGATCAGCCATTGCTGCTATTATGTTCTCTCTTAGATTCATATGATAGTCTCATAACAACTCTAGTTTATGAGAAGGAGATCCTAAACTATGAAGAGGTAGTTGGTGTGCTCAGATCAAATAAGCAAAGGAAGAAGATCTGCAAGGGAGACCCTAAATCTGAGATCTTGGCTGTGAACAAAAGATAGGGAAGATCAAAGGAGAAGACAAGAGAGAAATCCAAGGATAGGTCAAAGTCTTGCAATCAAAGGAAGATGACATTGAAATGTTATAAATGTCATCAGCCTGGATACTTGAGGAGAGATTGTCCCCTTTTGAGATCAGAAAAAGAGAAGGCCGACAAGAAAGATGATACAGCTTCTGTGAGCAGTGGAGAAGATCTGCTAGTTGTATCAGATGGATCTACAGAGTGTGATACTATATGGATATTAGATTCAGCATGCTCGTACCACTACACTTCTCATCGGGAGTGGTTTGCTACCTACTAGAAGGCTGATGGTGGAAGTGTCAGCCTTAGAGGTGATCACCCATGCAAAGTAGCTAGAATTGGCTCTATCAGGGTGAGGATGTATGATCGGATCATTCGTACATTATCAAATATCAAGCATGTATCAGAGTTGAAAAAAATTTGATTTCTTTAGGCTACTTGGAGGAGCAAGATTATGCTTTTAGTAGCCAGGCTGGGAGTAGATGTCTAAAAATTTCTAAGGGAGCTTTAGTGGTGATGAGAGATAGAAGACTGAGCAATAATCTTTACAGAATGGAAGACTCATTGGTAAATAATAGTGCAGAGGTGCTAGCAGTGGTACAGAAGGAGCAGATTTTATATTGACTGTGGCACTATCGGATGGGTCATATGAGTGACCATAGACTTACAGAACTAAGCAGAAGAGGTATGATCCCAGCCCTGAAGAAGGAGGGCACAAATCTTTGTGAGCCATATATCTTTGGCAAATAGCATAGGGTGAAGTTTGCCAGAAATATCAAGCACAGCGAGGGAGTACTGGATTTAGTACACTCGATGTATGGGGACCAACTCCTGTATCAGCTAGAGGTGGGGCAAAATACTTTGTTACTTTTATTAATGATTTCTCAAGAAAGGTATGGGTTTATCTGATCAGAGAAAAATCAGAGGTGTTTGCTCGGTTCAGAGCTTGAAGAGCTAAAGTAGAGAAGGAGTCAGGAAGACAGATAAAGTATCTGAGGTCGGACAATGGAGGAGAGTATACTAAGCTGGAGTTTAGGAGATATTGTGAGGAAAATGGCATCAAATGCCATTACATGGTGAAGATGACTCTCCAGCAGAATGGTATCATGGAGAGGATGAATCAGACATTGATCGAAAAGGCACGGAGTTTGAGGCTGCAGACATCACTTCCAAAGTTCTTTTGGGATGATGCTCTAATATTTTCTTATTTTCTTATGAATAGGTCCCCTCATTATAAGCTGAATGGAGGCATTCCAGAAGAGATCTGGGGTGGAAAGAAGGTGGAGCTTGGCCATATCAAAGTCTTCGATTGCATAGCCTGTGCACATGTGGAGGCAACCGAGAGGAGCAAATTAGATCCAAAATCTTAAAAGATGATATTCATAGGATATCCATAAGGAGTCAAGGGGTACCTGCTGTGAGACTCTCAGGCATAGAAGTCAGTGATTAGTAGGGATGTTATCTTTATTGAGAAGAGCATCTTGAGGAGGTCTGGGATAAATAAAACTGGGAAAATAAAGGTGAACAACAGTGGTCAGTCAGAGAATGATGGCATGCGGATTACATCCACTTACAGAAGTGTTCCTTTTGAGGTGGAGCTGGGTAAAAAAGTATTATCTCAGATTGAAAATTAGCATGGAGGGTCGGTAGTTCAGACAGATGTGCAGGAGTAGCCATAGACATCAGGCAGAGATGTGCTAGTGGGAGTGGCTTTGCACAAGCCTCAGTGTACTATTAGGAGATCAATCAGATATGGCATTGATGAGGTTATCTCCTATGCACTCATCACTACTAATAGAGATCCAAAAAATTATGCAGAGGCCATGGAGAGTGAGGATCATGATTCATGGATGTAGGCCATGATGGAGGAGATGGAATCACTTGAGAAGAATCAGACATGGTAGCTGGTGGATCTTCCAAAGGGTACTTGACCTATTGGCTCAAAGTGGGTGCTCACAAAGAAAGAAGCACCTTCAGAATAAGTTGGAGTCAGATTCAAAGCAAGGTTGGTAGCAAAGGGATACCTACAAAGAAAAGGGATTGACTAAATAAAAATTTTTTCTTCTGTGGTGCGTCATACATCTATTCGAGTTTCGCTATCACTAGTGGCACAGCATAACATGGAATTGAAATAGATGGACGTGAAGACGGCCTTTCTTGTTGAAACTTTGGAGGAAAGAATCTATATGAAGCAGCCAGATGGTTTCATGAAGATGGGATAGGAAGAAAAGGTGTGTTTACTCAGGAAGTTTTTGTATGGCTTGAAATAATCCCCTCGTCAATGGTATCGAAGGTTTGATAGCTTTGTCTTGAGCCTGGATTTCAGCATATGTGAATATGATTGTTGTGTCTATGTCAGGGATGTAGATGAGGAGGATGCCCTGTACCTATTATTATATGGAGATGATATGCTCATAGCTAGTAGAAGCATGGATGCTGTGAAAAGGTTGAAAAGGGCATTTTCATCTGAATTTGAGATGAAAGATTTGGGTCCAGCTGAGAAAATCCTTGGAATGGAGATTTGCAGGGATAGGTGCAAAGGAGTGCTCCATTTGTCATAAGAAAAGTATGTTTAGAAAGTTCTGGAGAGATTTGGGATGGAGAAGGCCAAACCTGCAGAGATGCCATTACCGAGCCACATGTCTCTCTCCAAATTACAGTTTCTCCAGTTAGAAGAGGAGAGAGAGTATATGGAATGAGTCCCTTATGCAAATACTGTAGGCAGTGTGATGTGCACTATGATGTGTTGTAGACTAGATATAGCACATGCTGTGAGCACGGTTAGTAGATACATGGCTAACCCTGAGAAGGAACACTGAAAAGCATTGAAATGGATATTGAGATATCTGCATGGAGCAAGAAATTAAGGTTAGATGTTTGGTGGACAACTAGGAGGATTTGGAGAACAATCTATGAAGATGTGTGAAGGTTTAGGTCCTCTGGAAGGATTTGTTGATGCAAATTATGTTGGTGATCTTGATATAAGGAGGTGTACTATTGGATACCTCTTCTACGTATATGGTGGATCGGTGTCTTATAAATCATTCCTTCAGTCAATCACGGTCTTGTCTTCCATAGAGGTTGAGTACATTAGAATAACGGAGGCTGCAAAGGAAGCCCTTTGGCTTAGGAGGCTGATTAATGAGTTGGGGGTGGAGCAGAGCAAGGTTACACTATTCAATGATCGTCAAAGTGCTCTATTGTTGGCACAAAATCCAGTCTATTATGCACGCACAAAGCATATAGACGTGAGGTACCACAGGATCAGAGAGATGATGGAGGAAAGTGAAGTGGAACTGATGAAGGTCCATACCAAGAAGAATTAGTCTGATGCACTGACGAAGGTACTCTCTAGAGATAGCTTTTAGAGATGTATGGCATAGATGGGTCTGTTGAGAAAAGATGAGTTCACAAGGACCTAGAAGCACCAAGGTAGAGAATGTGAGCTTAGAAGTGACACTCCCAAGTATTAAAAACATGAGAAGATAGGTCATGGAAAGATGGGAGCGAGTCATAAGAAGAATCAATCTCAATAGTAAAGTTCAGAAATTGGGCCGGCTCACTCTAAGACTGAGCTGGCTCAGCTGGGAGCTGGGTCGGCTCAGTCCAGGACTGGGTCAGCTAGGTATCAGAGGAAAATCTAGATAGAGAGCAGTATTTTTAGACTATTGGTGTGGTACATAATTGGGTCGGCAAACTGAGCCAACCCAGTCGTAGGTTAGTCGGCTCAGTCTAAAACTAGGCTGGCTCAGTTTTTGCGGGTTATTATTTTGTGTACATGGGTTGTTTGGATTTGAAAAGTTTTTCTATGAGCTTGGGCTTGACCCTTTGTAAAGTATATATTCTGAAAATAGGTCAAGGTTGTAAAAGTACTGAAATATACTGAATAAAAACTCTTTTCTCTCAAAAATCTCTTCTTCTCTTCTTCTCTATTCCTTGATTTATTTGATTGTACTTTTGTAGAGATCTCTAAGAAGTACTTTCTTGATTGCTTGGTTGGTGGCAACGCCGATCCGTGTGGGAAGAGTGCATATTCCCAACACTTGGTTGGTGCTTCAAAGATCTAGGACACAAAGTGAAGCAAGGAACAAAAGTTGGGGAATCAAGATTGTAGAAAGAAAATTTTCTGTAGGTTAGCCAGCTCAGTCCAAAACTAGGTTGGCTAAGTCTCAATGCACAGGCAAAACAAAGAGCTGAGTGTTCGGAACTGCTAGCACGGCATAGGATTGGGTCGACTTTATTTTAGACTGAGCCAACTTAGTGTAACTTAGCTGGCTCAGTGCTAAGACTGAGCCAGCTCAATGCACGGGCAGAGTTATGCGAGGGTCTATTTTGGGCTAGGGTCTAGGTTGATCCTAGGGGTCTTAAGGCTTGGTTTGAGAGGTCTTAAAGGGGCTAATTCAAGTATGGATTGGGTCTAGATCCAGAGGATGATAGCATGGGAGACATGGGTGTACATGGACTCGGTGAGTGCTTTCATGTATTGGGTTAGCTGGAGAGTTTTTCGGTCAGGTGTAATGGCTATGTATAAATACATAGGTTGTATTAGGGTTTTCAAGGTTGAAATCAATACTGACCATTTCTCCCTCAACTCTCTCTTTTTCTCTTCTCTCTGGAGTTAACGCCCTAAGGTTCTTGAAGAAGCCCTAGAGAAGGGGGCGTCTCCCTCAAGCCCAAGGAGGGAGGCGTCCCATCATAGATCCAGGTGGAGGATTGGTGGTTTGCTGCCGATAGAGAATGTTATAGGTTTCTTCATGTCCATGCTAAAGATCAGGAGCTTTCACAACATGGTATCAGTGCTTGTGATGCCAAGGATGATTGGTGTTCAAGCGATATCATGGGTCTACAATTTGGTATCAAAGCTAGATGATGCCTGAAACATTATGGACGATAATAATTTCTTCTCCAGGAAGAATAGCTGATCATTCTTTTGAAGGCTGCCCTTCAGTGTAGCCATAGCGATAGATTGGTCCAATTACGGACCTCCAATGTAGCAGCATTGAACTGGGTGACATAGGCTTGGATGGATTTTTCTTCCTTCTGCTTGATGTTAATAAGGGAGTTTAAACCTCGGCGGAGGTGCCGGCTGCTGACGAAATGAGCCATGAACTGGTGGCTTATTTGATCGAAGAAAAAGATGGTACCCGATCTAAGAGCTAAGTACTAGTTCCTGACTGTCCCCTTCAAAGTAGATGAAAAAGCTCGGCACAAAATGGCATCTAGCATGCCAAGGAGCAGCATCATTATTCGAAAGGCCTCTAGATGGTCGATCAGATCGGTAGTCTCATCATAGCTCTCGAACTTGGGGAGCATGAAGTTCGGCAGGATGGGTTCCTGCATAATTTCCTGGAAGAAAGGAGGGTCAGTGCAGATGTCGTTGCCATGGTTGGAGAGAGCATGGTGGAGTTCTTCGATCCATCGATTCATTTTCTATAGTTTTTGGTCCAGGAGATCCTCACGGTCGCAAATCTCCAATATCTTCTAGCTAAATTGGGACAAAGTTCCCCCGGGGGTTGAGTCGTGGTTAGAGCAAGGGCTCTCCATCCTCTTCTTCTCCTTTCTGAAGGTCACCGGCCGACTTGCCCAAGTCAGTTGTCCCTAGACTGGGTCCTAGGATTCCAAAAAAGCCTGCTCTAGCTGAATCAGTGCTAGGGGCTGCTGCTACTGTATGGCCTATACTTTTTTAGTGAGGCCGTGAACTTACTGGACCAGCAGGTTGAACTACTCTGCGTCCACTATTATAACTGGTGGAGCTCGAGATGCAGGAGATGAAATAGGGATGGATAGATCTAAATGAGATATGGCTACAGAGGTGGTTGACCATTGGGTTGAAGCCTTCCTGGGAGGCATCTTTGATGGAACCAGATCTAGGATTTCATAGGTAGATCTTAAAATTTTTTCAAGATCTTGCAGTGGAAGACTTAAATAAATCTAAAATTTATTTAAATAATCATGTAAACACCTAGATCTTAGATCTATTACATGATCAAGATATGATATTAAATCAAAAATTAAAATTAAATAAGAAAGAAAAAAAAGTTTGATCAAATCAACCTAGATCTACACAACATCAAATACAGGTATGAAGTTTATAGATCGGATCTATTACCTGAGCAAGTTTAGATGTTGTAACTTGCTGATCTGGGCTTGAGGATGAAGTCACAAGCCGCACACTCATCCAACCTCTAGGAGTCATTCACATGAGCCTAGGATCTCTGATCTGAAGTTCGATACAAGATATCAGCACAGCATGCTAGTACTATGCTGATCCTTTTTCGATGATCAATCCGATGCTCCCTTCTTCAAAATTTGGACTCTCCAAAATATGAGAAGAATGATGAGAGTTTGCTGATCTAAGACTCTCTCCAAAAAAAACTCAAAAGAAAGGAGGAGAGATTGAAAATAAAACTGCCCTAAAAGAAGACTCTCTTCTTCTTCTCTTTTCTCTCACCTAGACACCTAGTTTGGCGCCTATGAAACACCCACACCCAAAGATTTTCTTTCTCTGATTTTTGCACACGCCAAATCTCTCCCAATGCCTTATATTTTATGAAAACATCAGAATAAAATTCATCCAATAAATAGGAAAAAAGAAGAGTCCAAGTTAGGTCAAATTTCTAGATTAGGAAATATCCAAGTATGGAAAGTTGTTGGGGCGCCCAACTCTTGAACGCCTTCTCCATAATTTTTGGCATGGACCAATAAGGGAGGGTGCACAAAATAGAAGATTATTTTCATGGAATAAGAGTAGAATTAATTAAAAGAGGGGGCGACACTCAAGAAAAGATGTTCTAGTCAACAAGGATTCTATCTCATAGAATCCTAAGCAAAACCAATTCCTCCTTTGACATGATCTTTCAACTAACTTCCAAATATGTCTTGAATGAAGAGAGGGGGCATGAAAATTAGGAAGAAATGGATTTTCCATGAAAAATACTTAAAAAAAATAGGTATGGGGGGCGTTGGGACCAGGATAGCATAAGGAGATAGGGAGTCCTAGTCACACTAGGACTCCTATTTTATCTTGGTCAAATAAGATCTTTTAACCAAATAAAATTAAGTTTAAACCAACCCAATTAAATAAGACTCTAGCCCATTTAAGAACTTAATTAAATTAGATTAAATTAGATTTAATTTTGATTTAGGGTTGACGGGAAGACTCGATAGAGAATGGCATCTGACGCGCCATGAAGCAGCATCATCATCCAGAAAGTCTCTAGGTGGTTGACCAGATTGATTGTCTCATTGTAGCTCTCGAATTAAGGAAGCTTGAAGTTTGGCATACGGTGAGAAAAAGGTAGGTTAGTGAAGAGAAATCCTGATTTTTCGGATCAGGTTCGTTCAGATCTGATCAGATCAAGAGATATATTTCAAAAATTTTGTTCTTTGATCCTAAATAGATCTGAGATCTTTTAGATCTGATTATTATTATTTTAAAAATAAAATAAAATCTAGATAAATTAAATCAAATTTAATTTACCTGATATTGGGTAATCCTATTACCCTGTAGATGATCCTGTATTGCAGCGGAAGGTTCTGGATCTTAGCCACGCAAGCGCCTGGCCTCTACCGGTATCCACTCGGGTTGGATCTGGAGATCCTCTTCTTCTCTATCACACCTCCAAAAATCAGATCTGGATCTGATCTGGAGGATCTTCAAAACTCTTTTGAAGATCAGCAGTCGTCCTTTGCAGCAGCGCAGCCTTCTTGCTTTTGATCGCCTTTCTTTGATCTGAATCGCACCAACCAAAGTCCAAAACTCTTTTGGACGTGGAGAGCAGAGGGGAGAAGGTGGTTTGGCATGGAGAAGGAGGGGAGAGGCAGCCTTGGGGGGGTTTGAATTTCTCAAACTTTTCAATTGAGTTGGGCGCAGGGTCTTATTTATAGACTATCTGTGATCCAACTCCTCTTCTTCCCAACCAATCACAACCCTTTGTGAAATCAGATCTAAATCTGATTGGTGGGAATAGAGTCCCCTGGATTCCTCCTTAGAGGGCACCTAAGACCAGTCAAAGTTGGTTCTTAGGAGAACTCTAATTGGAATCCAAAAAGGAGATGGAGTCCTTGTCCAACAAGGACTCCTAGGCGCCTCCAACTTGGGCACACGCCAGGGTTGGCGTGCGCCCTTCTCCTTGCCAGGTTCTGGCAGGGGGACAGGCCCCCACCAGCTCTCCAATAGGTGCATGACATGTGGTCAAAAGTCAAAGTGTCAATGGTCAACGTTTGACCAGTCAAAGGTAGACTTTTGACCAAAGTCAAAGAACAAGAAATGGCAGGTGACCAAAAATGGCAGGTAATGTCTTACAAAATAAGACAACCTTTTCTGACTTGGACAACCTCCAGTCAGACCATTATGAAGGCCTCTGATTGAGCACAAACTCCTTTGGCTCAAATCAGGACAACTTATTTATGATAGTAAAAGAAGAACGTTAGGTTCAATCGAGTGCTAGCACGATTTTCCTTGAACCTAATTGAATCTCATTCAGATCAATTGAACTAGATCAGTTCAATTGATGATCACCAGATTCAAACCCTTGTTTGTGTGACCCAGTTAGGTTCAGTTCTGTATGGTAATGGGATATGTCATGATCTCTATCATCGACATCATCGAAACTCCTTTCGATGGATCAGAACTCTTCTGATTCGAACAGCTAGAATGATCGATCATCTAAATCATTCTAATTGCTCCCAAAATCCACCAGTGACACCTAGCAGTATATGGTGGCAACCCATCAGAGCTGAATGCGAACCTCTTGGTGCAGCTACCTGTGTGATTAAGTTCTTCTATCTTGAGCCCCGATCAGATTAGGGTTAAGGTGAACTCGTCAAACCCTAGTCTCTGTCATATGATGTAATCATTCGATTCGAAGTCCGAATGTGAAAATCTAAATAGAAACTCTTTCTATTATTTCACTCTGCCATGGCCATGGACTTCTGGACTTGATTCTCATGATCATCATAGGGCTGCTCCTCTACCACCGAGGTAGATAGATTCCATCTTGATGCAATCCAGTTCCTACAATGAACATGCTATAGCCAACATACACCTCAGGGTTCCATATGGCTAGGAGACCGAGTAATGGTGTAGTCAAACTATAACACCCTCAAGGTGAACTGCCGATGCATCTCAGGTCAAAGAACCAGACACACTACTGCAGCATCGAGTCAGTCATTGACGAGAAGGTAGACTCCCTAATGACTACTCGAGGTGGTCACGCTCAGTGCCCTCGTTCTCTAACGAGTACCTGTACTCTCGCTCCGGTGTCTCCACACCGTAGACTCAAGACTCATCTACTAAAGAGAAGCGATTGTACACCAACCTTCCGGATCAATCACCATCCTCGTGATGATCCTATGGTCGGGAGCATTTTATGAGTTAATAATGATTATTCATGTCTTAAATTTTCAACTCTTGAAAATATGAATTATCATTACCATTAACTCAAAGGATGTATCACAGACACTAAATACACATATGTGATAGAAAATAACCCATTTTATTGATTATTAGTCAAAATTATAATTTTGCCCCTAGAAGTGTATTACAAGTGTCAGCCAATTCTGGCTTCTAGGGCACATATATCTAACAATCTCCCACTTGTCCTAAAGCCAATTGGCTACAAGTCTAAGTCCCATCTTCTCAAGGTGGGCTTCGATCTTCTGCTGGCCCAACGGCTTTGTAAGTGGGTCTGCCACATTATCTGTGGAGTTGACTCTCTTGACCTCGACATAACCCTTCTCAAGGTAATCGCGGATGAGGTGGTATCGCCGCTCAATATGCTTGGATTTCTGGTGAGACCTCGGCTCCTTAGCAAGGGCTATGGCGCCATTGTTGTCGCAGTATAGAGGAATGGCATCTGATGGCATTACTCCAATTTCTGCAGCAAACTTCTTGTACCAGAATGCTTCCTTCGCAGCTCTGATGCAGCGATATATTCTGCTTCCATGGTGGAATCTGCTATCACCGTTTGCTTGGAACTCTTCCAACTGACAGCTCCACCATTGCATACAAACAGACTCCTAGAGTTCTCCATTACCAAAGATCAACATCATATCCTTAGTTCTTCTTAAGTACTTAAGGATACATTTCACAGAAGTCCAGTGTTCTTCACCTGGATTTGACTGATATCTGCTTGTGACACTCACAGCATGGGCTATATCAGGTCGTGTACATAGCATGGCATACATGAGGCTCCCTATTGCAGAAGCATAAGGGATCTTGCTCATGCGTTCTATTTCCTCAGGTGTGCTAGGGCACATCTTCTTGGAAAGATGAATACCATGTCTGAAGGGTATTAATCCCCTCTTAGAGTTTTTCATACTAAACCTCTTTAGTACTTTCTCTATGTACATCTTCTGTGAAAGTCTTAGCATCCTATTCGGTCTATCCCTATAGACCTTAATTCCTAGAATAAAGGATGCTTCACCTAGGTCTTTCATGGAGAATTCCTTGGACAACCATATTTTGACTGATTGTCAACATGGGAATATCATTCCCAATAAGGAGGATGTCATCCACGTACAATACGAGGAAGACAACAGCGCTCCCACTGACCTTTTTGAAAACACATGGTTCCTCTTCATTTTTGATGAAACCAAACATTTTGATCACATCATTGAAATGAGTGTTCCAGCTCCGAGATGCTTGCTTAAGTCCATATATGGACCTTTGCAGCTTGCAAACCTTGTGATCAGTATCACTGGATGTGAAACCTAGCGGCTGTTCCATATAGATATCTTCCTCAAGATATCCATTTAAGGAATGCCGTTTTCACGTCCATTTGCCATATTTCATAATCGAAATAGGCTGCAACAGCAAGCAATGTGCGGATGATTTTTAGCATAGCCACTGGGGAAAAGGTATCCTGATAGTCAATGCCTTCGCGTTGACTATAACCTTTTGCCACTAGTCTAGCCTTGAATGTCTCCACATTCCCATCTGCACCAATCTTTCTCTTGAAGATCCATTTACACCCAATAGGTACTATACCTTCTGGTGGATCTACCAAGGTCCAGACTTGGTTTGAGTGCATCGAGTCAATTTCTGACTGCATTGCCTCTAGCCATTTCTCGGAGTCGATATCTGATATCGCCTCGTTGTAGGTTTTGGGATCATCACCATGAGCACCATTACCTATGAGGAACATTTCCTCTACTTCCTCTGAAATAATACCTAAGTATCTTTCAGGGGGACGGAAAACTCTTTCCGATCTACGAGGTGGAGGAGGTAGTGTTCTTATTGGCTCAACCTGATTTGGTTCCAATTGGTCCTTAGCTCGTTGTACTTGTGAGACTTTCTCATCAAGCTTGAATCTGCTTTCCAATGCCGCTATCTTGAATAAACTATTTTTCAAGAAAGATGGCATGTCGACTCACAATCACATTGTGGTCTTCTGGAATGTAGAAATAGTATCCTAATGACTCTTTAGGATATCCTATGAATCGAGCTCTAAAGGACCTAAACTCTAACTTGTCCGCTTGTTGTCTTTTGACATGAGCCGGACAACCCCAAATTCTGAGATGACTCAGACTTGGTTTCTTACCGTGCCATATCTCATACGGTGTGGTAGGAACGGTTTTAGAGGAAACCCTATTCAGTAGATAAATTGAAGTTAACAATGAGTGTCCCCAAAGAAAATCAGGGAGGTCTGTGAAGCTCATCATGGATCGAACCATATCCAATAGGTCCGATTTCTCCATTCTGAAACCCCGTTGAGTTGAGGTGTTCCTGGTGGAGTCCATTGAGAGACTATGCCATTTTCCTTAGATAGTAAAGATACACCTTAATCGTTTAGTTTGTTTTTCTACTTCATGTCTGAATTCTTTGAACTTTTCAAAAGCTTCAGACTTGTGTCTCATAAGATACACATACCCATACCTAGACAGATCATCGGTAAAGGTAATAATGAAGTAGACAAAATTGCCTCTAGCCGGCACATCAAATGGGCCGCACACATCAGTATGTACTAGGGCAAGGAGATCTGTGGCCCTCTCCCCATGTCCAACAAAAGGGAGTTTGGTCATTTTGCCTTGAAGACAAGATTCACAAGTTGGATATGACTCGAAAGTCAATGGACTCAATAGCCCATTTTTCTCCAATTTGTTGATCCTATCTTCTGCTATATGACCTAATCTCAGGTGCCATAGATATCTATCATTTGGACTATCCCTAGGTCGTTTGGCATTCACGTTTTGCTCGATAGTTAGAATAGGTACATCAATATGTAGCTGATAAAGACCATTAATAAGGAAACCATTTGCAATTTTATTTCTTTCATAAAGAATGTTACAATGGTCCTTAAAGAAGGTAATCACATAGCCTTCTTGTGCTAAGCATGAAACAGAAATCAAATTCCTGCTAGCTGCAGGCACATAATAACAGTCTTTCAAAACTAAGTCTAAACCAGATGGTAATCGAAGAGGGTATGTTCCCACGGCTACTACAGCAACTCTTGCTCCATTACTGACGTGCAGGATCATGTCTCCATCCCTCAACCTCCTGCTATCCTCAAGACCCTGCATGGAAGTGCACAGATGAGCACTAGAACCAGAGTCAAGCACCCAACTGGATGCAGAAGAAACCGTAAGGTTAGACTCAATAACGAGCATACCTCCAGAAGGACCTTCCTTCTTGTTCTTCAGGGTGGCCAGGTAAGTAGGGCAGTTTCGCTTCCAATGGCCGTCGCTGTTGCAATGGAAACACTTTCCTTTGACATCGGCCTTTTTCTTCGGCTCTGCCTTCTTCTTCTTTGTTCCTTCCACCTTCTGCTTTTTCACAGACTTCTTTTTCTTTCCATAAGACTTTCTTTTGGAAGAAGTCCATTTCCATAGCAAGAACTGAGCCTTTAGAATCTTTCATAGAAAGCTCAGCGGTAACCAGCATATTCATTAATTCGGCCAAGGAATTTTGAAGTTTATGCATGTGGTAATTCATGATGAATTGCCCATATGCATCAGTCAAGGATTGCAGAATAATATCGTTCTGCAGGTCCAAGTCTAACTTCACACCGAGCTTCTCAAGCTCTTCCATGTCCTTGATCATTGTCAGACAGTGATCTTGGACTGACTGCCCATCATGCATCTTAGCCTTAAAAAGTCATTTCGTGACTTGATATTTGGCTGCGCGACTCTGTTCACCAAACATCTCCTGCAGGTGAGCCAACATTTGGCGAGCAGTCCCGATATCTTCATGTTGGCGCTGGAGCTCATCAGACATCGAGCCCAACATGTAATATCTGGCCTTATTATCTTCGTCTATCCATTTTTTCCAGAGACGCTCTCTGTTCAATAGATGGACGGGCTGGTAAGGTGGGAGGGTCCTGGTCCAAAACATGGGTTAACTTCTTGGAACCCAAAACTAATTTTATAGTTCCTGAGCCAATCTTTATAATTGGGTCCAGTCAGTCTATGTGTGTCCAGGATACGTGCCAATGGGTTGGACGCAGACATTTTCCTATGTAGAGAGTCAAAGATTCTAGTTAGATACTGTAATTATGACTTGACCAATTTATTTAAAAATTTTATTTTTAAATAAATTAGCTCCCACTATTTTCTTCGGAATCCCTACACTCCCTCTATAGAGATGCAAAAATCTCCATGATTAATGATTTCTAGTGGGTGGTGCGGTCTCACCAACTGACTCATCACCTCACCTAACAGTTATTGGTGATGGGTTAGCCAATGAGTGAACAACTCTTGTTCAATGATTCTCTAATCATGGTGCACCCAAACTTGGTCTCTAATTCATGAATCTCACCGTATCCGGAATATTGATCCACTCCTTAGTTAAGTCAGACCCACCATTTGCACAGACTGGGTTTCCTAATTGAGTCTCTCACCGTATCCAAAATATTGAGCCCAACTCATCCTCCAGCCCATAGCATCCAATGCCTAATAGACATGGTTGCATCTTCCTGGTGCAACTGAGCCACTGTATCCAGCCGAGAACAATCAACCCCGGGAAGGGCCCGCACATCTACAATGGTGGAAGACCTCAGACTTAATCTTTTCTTAGGGAGAATTGATTCAGGTCTCATTAAACTAGACTTATCATAGTCATAACAATTATGACTAACCTAGTGGCATGGGTTAGCTCGGATTATTGACCACCTCAGATCAGAACTGTGTCAATAGATATGGCCAGGTAAGTGAGACCGGTGGAAGGAATATGCCATTAACTCGTATAAGAATGCATTCAGGTCGAGTAGCTTCCAATTAAAAATCAGTCGGTCGTATGTGCCAAACTTACCTTAGACACCAAATTATTGAGCCAGAACCAATTGGGTTAGCCTACAATCCAGACTCTAACCTCTGAGCCTAATTAGGTCTTGCTTGATCATGACTCGATCTTGACCCAGACTTAATCCTATTAGGCTGGTCAATTTAAGCATTGTTGATCCCATCTAACCAACTCTTGATTCGGTTTGATCAACCGCTTAGACCTAATTGAGCTACCCAAGCCCAAACCCAGTATTATGAATATGTCTTAGATCTAAAATTCTTAATTTTAGATCTAATTAATATTTCATAATCTTAATTTTTAATTAAGTAGGGTTCATAAACAAAATATGCACAATAAATCCTAGGGTTTCAGGATCTAGGATTTTGCAGAAAGTAAGTTTTGGGTTTCTGATTAAGGACGAACACGCAGCACCCCTACACATCATAAGAACACCCCATCGAATGGGAAGAGAGGGCCTTTAAATCCTTCTTCATTCTTATGACCGGACGGCCAAGAGGAATGCCTTAATCAGGAACATGCAATACTACAAAATAGTTTTAGATCTATATCATATATCTCATATACAAATTAGATCTAATCATGGCATATTTTGCATACATCTCATGTATCAAATCATGCATATTTTCAGATCTAAATTATCTCATAATAATCTAAAAAATTAGATTTAAATTGATCTAATCAAAATAAATTCTAATCTAGATAATTATGTAGAACTATTCTACAACTAGTCTAGACATGCATCAATCATATCTCATATGATATTTAAAATTAAATAATTTTTATTTACTATTTTTTAGATGTTATTATAATCCATTATAATATCAAAAAATAGTAAATAAATAGATCTAAAATATGATTTAATCAGATTAAATCAAAAACATGCAAGACTATTCTATAGAACTATTCTATTTTAGAACTAGTCATGCATATTTTCTAATCTTAGATCCAAATTATTTAATTTTAATTTTTTCTGATTTTAGATCTGATCACATCTCATGTGACATCTAAAATCACTTATTTTTTTATTAAAATAAATTTAAAATTAGATCTAAACACTTTTAGAACCTTGGCTCTGATACCAGTTGAAGGGAAAATCCTGATTTCCCGGACCAGGTTCGTTCAGATCTGATCAGATCAAGAGATATATTTCAAAAAATTTTTTCTTTGATCCTAATCAGATCTTGAGATATTTTAGATCTTGATTATTATTATTTTAATAAATTAAAATAAAATTTAGATAAATTAAATCAAATTTAATTTACCTTGATATGGGTAATCCTATTACCCGTTGATGATCCTGTATGCAGCGGAAGGTTCTGGATCTAGCCACGCAAGTGCCTGGCCTCTACCGATATCCACTCAGGCTGAATCTAGAGATCTTCTTCTTCTCTATCACATCTCCAAAAATCAGATCTGGATCTGATCTAGAGGATCTTCAAAACTCCTTTCGAAGATCAGCAGTCGTCCTTTGCAGCAGTGCAGCCTTCTAGCTTTCACTCGCCTTTCTTTGATCTGGATTGCACCAACCAAGCTCCAAAACTCTTTTGGACGTGGAGAGGAGAGGGAGAAGGTGGGTTTGGCATGGAGGAAGAGGGGAGAGGCAGCCTTGGGGCATGGGGTTTTAATTTCTTAAACATTCGTCCAAACTGAGTTGGGCGCAGGGTCTTATTTATAGACTGTCTGTGATCCAACTCCTCTTCTTCCCAACCAATCACAACTCTTTGTGAAATCAGATCTAAATCTGATTGGTGGGAATAGAGTCCCCTGGATTCCTCCTTAGAGGGCACCTAAGACCAGTCAAAGTTGGTTCTTAGGAGAACTCTAATTGGAATCCAAAAAGGAGATGGAGTCCCTGTCCAACGAGGGACTCCTAGGCGCCTCCAACTTGGGCACACACCAAAGGGTGGCATGCGCCCTCTTCCTTGCTAGGTTCTGGCAGGGGGACAGGCCCCCACCAGCTCTCCAATAGGTGCATGACATGTGGACAAAAGTCAAAGTATCAATGGTCAACATTTGACCAGTCAAAGGTAGACTTTTGACCAAAGTCAAAGAACAAGAAATGGCAGGTGACCAAAAATGGCAGGTAATGTCTTACAAAATAAGACAACCTTTTCTTGACTTGGACAACCTCCAGTCAGACCATATGAAGGCCTCTGATTGAGCACAAACTCCTTTGGCTCAGTCAGGACAACTTATTTATGATAGCAAAAGAAGAACGTTAGGTTCAATCGAGTGCTAGCACGATTTTCTTGAACCTAATTGAATCTCATTCAGATCAATTGAACTAGGATCAGTTCAATTGATGATCACCAGATTCAAACCCTTATTTGTGTGACCCAGTTAGGTTCAGTTCTGTATGGTAATGGGATATGTCATGATCTCTATCATCGACATCATCGAAACTCCTTTCGATGGATCAGAACTCTTCTGATTCGAACAGCTAGAATGATCGATCATCTAAATCATTCTAATTGCTCCCAAAATCCACCAGTGACACCTAGCAGTATATGGTGGCAACCCATCAGAGCTGAATGTGAACCTCTTGGTGCAGCTACCTTGTGTGATTAAGTTCTTCTATCTTGAGCCCCGATCAGATTAGGGTTAAGGTGAACTCGTCAAACCCTAGTCTTCTGTCATATGATGTAATCATTCGATTCGAGTCCGAATGTGAAAATCTAAATAGAAACTCTTTCTATTATTTCACTCTGCCATGGCCATGGACTTCTGAACTTGATTCTCAAGATTATCATAGGGCTGCTCCTCTACCACCGAGGTAGATAGATTCCATCTTGATGCCATCCAGTTCCTACAATGAACATGCTATAGCCAACATACACCTCAGGGTTCCATATGGCTAGGAGACCGAGTAATGGTGTAGTCAAACTATAACACTCTCAAGGTGAACTGTCGATGCATCTCAGGTCAAAGAACCAGACACACCACTACAGCATCGAGTCAGTCATCGACGAGAAGGTAGACTCCCTAATGACTACTCGAGGTGGTCACGCTCAGTGCCCTCGTTCTCTAACGAGTACCTATACTCTCGCTCAATATCTTCACACCGTAGACTCAAGACTCATCTACTAAAGAGAAGTAATTGTACATCAATCTTTCAAATTAATCACCATCCTCATGATGATCCTATGGTCGGGAGCATTTTATGAGTTAATAATGATTATTCATGTCTTAAATTTTCAACTCTTGAAAATATGAATTATCATTACCATTAACTCAAAGGATGTATCACAGACACTAAATACACATATGTGATAGAAAATAATCCATTTTATTGATATTAATCAAAATTATAATTTTGCCCCTAGAAGTGTATTACAAGTGTCAGCCAATTCTAGCTTCTAGGGCACATATATCTAACAGTTGGTACAGATGTCATTACCGTGGGAAGGGGAAGCACGGTGGAGTTTCTCAATCCATCGGTTCATCTCTTGTAGCTTCTGATTTAGATCCTCTTGATCGTATATTTCTAAGATCTTTTGACTGAATGGGGGCAAAGTCCCCCCCAGGGATGGAGTCATGATAAGAACAGGGGCTCTTCGTCCTCTACTTTCCCTTTTTAGAGGTCACCCATCGGCCAGCCCAAGCCCGCCGTCCCCAGACAAGATCATGGGGCTCTAGAGAAGCCTGCTCTAGCTGAATCAATACTGGAGCCTATTATTGTTGCATAGCCTACACTACTTCTATGAGGCCGCGAACATGTTGGACCAGTAGGTTGAACTGCTCCACATCCACTATTGTTGTAGGTGGAGCTTGAGTTGCCGGAGATGAGACAAGAGTGGGCAGATCTGGGTGGGATCTAGCTACGAAGGTCATTGACCATCAGGTATGCCATGCTATGTACACAACCTAATATAGCCCATGCTGTGAGTGTCACAAGCAGATATCAGTCAAATCCAGATGAAGACACTGAACTTCAATGAAATGTATCCTTAAGTACTTAAGAAGAACTAAGGATATGATGTTGGTCTTTGGTAATGGACAACTCCAAGTCCAGGGATACATAGACTCGGATTTCATATCCGATATAGATGATCGAAAGTCGACATCTGAGAGTCTGTTTATGTGCAATGGTGGTGCTGTCAGCTGAAAGAGTTTCAAGCAAACGGTGATAGCAGATTCCACCATGGAAGCAGAATATATCGCTGCATTAGAGGCTGCGAAGGAAGCATTCTGGTACAAGAAGTTTGCTACAGAATCGGAGTAATGCCATCAGATGCCATTCCTCTATACTGCGATAATAATGGCGCCATAGCCCTTGCTAAGGAGTCAAGGTCTCATCAAAAATTCAAGCATATTGAGCGGCGATACCACCTCATCCGCGATTATCTCGAAAAGAATTATGTCGAGGTCAAGAGAGTCAACTCCACAGACAATGTGGCAGACCCACTTACAAAGCCATTGGGCCAGCAGAAGATCGAAGCCCATCTTGAGAAGATGGGACTTAGACTTGTAGCCAATTGGCTTTAGGATAAGTGGAAGATTGTTAGATATATGTGCCCTAGAAGCCAGAATTGGTTGACACTTGTAATACATTTCTAGGGGCAAAATTGTAATTTTGACTATAATAAATAAAAAGGGTTATTTTCTATCACATATGAGTATTTAGTGTCTGTGATACATCCTTTGAGTTAATGGTAATGATAATTCATATTTTCAAGAGTTGAAAATTTAAGATACGAATAATCATTGTTAACTCATAAAATGCTCCTGACCATAGGATCATCACGAGGATGGGATTCATCCGGAAGGTTGGTGTACAACCGCTTCTCTCTAGTAGATGAGTCTTGAGTCTACGGTGTGGAGGCATCGAAATAAGAGTACAGGTACTCGTTAGAGAATGAGGGCACTGAGCGTGACCACCTCGAGTAGTCATTAAGGAGTCTACCTTCTCATCAATGACTGACTCAATGCTGTAGTAGTGTGTCTGATTTTTTGACTTGAGGTGCATCGGCAGTTCATCTTGAGGGTGTTATAGTTTGACTACACCATTACTCGATCTCCTAGCCATATGGAACCCTGATCTGAATGAGATTCTGGTGATCATCAATTGAACTGGTCCAGTTCAATTGAACTGAATGGGATTCAATTAGGTTCAAGGAAATCATGCTAGCACTCGATTGAACCTAACGTTCTTCTTTTACTATCATAAATAAGTTGTCCTGCCTGAGCCAAAGAAGTTTGTACTCAATTAGAGGCCTTCATATGGTCTGACTGGAGGTTGTCCAAGTCAGAAAAGGTTGTCTTATTTTGTAAGACATTACCTACGATTTTTGGTCACCTACCATTTCTTGTTCTTTGACTTTGGTCAAAAGTCTACCTTTGACTGGTCAAACGTTGACCATCGACACTTTGACTTTTGACCACATGTCACACACCTATTGGAAAGCTGGTGGGGTCTTGTCCTCCTGCTAAAACCTGGCAAGGAGGAGGGTGCATGCCACCCTAGGTGTGTGCCCAAGTTGGAGGCGCCTAGGAGTCCCTGTTGGATAGGGACTCCATCTCCTTTTTGGATTCTGATTAGAGTTCTCCTAAGAACCAACTTTGACTGGTCTTAGGCACCCTCTAAGGAGGAATCCCGGAGAATTTATTCCCACCAATCAGATTTAGATCTAATTTCACAAAGAGTTGTGATTGGTTGGGAAGAAGAGGAGTTGGATCACGCTTAGTCTATAAATAAGACCCTACGCCCAACCTAGATTGTGATTGGAAGTGATTGAAAGGAATCACAATTCCCCATGCCCCAAGGCTGCCTCTCCCCTCTTTCTCCATGCCAAACCACCTTCTTCCTCTCCTCTCCATGTCCAAAAGGAGTTTTGGATTTTTGGTTGGTGCGATCCAGATCAGAGAAAGGCGAGTAAAAGCTTGAAGGCTGCGCTGCTGCAAAGAACAACTGCTGATCTTCAAAATGAGTTTTGAAGATCCTCCAGATCAGATCCAGATCTGATTTTTGGAGATGTGATAGAGAAGAAGAGGATCTCCAGATCCAGCCCAAGTGGATACTGGTAGAGGCCAGGCACTTGCATTGCTAGATCCAGAACCTTCCGCTACATACAGGATCATCAATGGGTAATAGGATTACCCATATCAAGGTAAGTTAAATCTGATTTAATTTATCTAATTTTATTTTGATTTCTAAAATAATAATAATCAGATCTGAAACATATCAAGATCTGATTGGGATCGAGAGAAAAATTTTTGAAATATATCTCTTGATCTGATCAGACCTGAACGAACCTGGATCGGGAAATCAGGATTTCCCTTCACCTACACCCCAAGTTTCTTTCTCCCAAAGAAACTTGTAAAGAAACAAAAGTACAAATATAAAATTTAGTACAAAAATAAAAAGAAAAAGAACTCTTTTTGATGTTTGATGGAGAGGCTGAAAGATGGCTCTTGAAGCTTTGTATTCTCTTCTTTGAAGGTTGAGAGAAATCTTGAATGAATGAGGATGATCATATTTGGAAGCTCTCTGAATTTGAAGCATAATGTCCTCTCTTTTCTCTCTTTTTCTTTAGATATTCAATGAACCTCACAATTTGACTGGCCATTACGATCACTGGGTCGGCTCAATTTTTGACTAGATCGACTCAGTCCTAACTGGATCGACTCAGTTTATAGTTGGGTCGTGTCAATCTCCTGAGTCTTGAAAAACTAGCTTTCTACGCTTTCTATCTTGCTTCCACTGAGACTAGGTCGGCTCAGTCTCAGACTAGATCAGCCCAGTTTGCATGCCAAGCATGCCGAGCAGTCCATTTCGATAGAGGATGACCTATGGGTCATCCTTTGGATTGACCTTTTTGCTAAAACTTGATTTTCTTCTAATTTATGCATCCAAAAATTATGGAAATGCCTACAAAATTTCAAAAATCTTCTAAGTCTGTTCTTGAGGCTTCTGAAATAGATTTTTTTTAACTTTCTAAAATTATGTTTTTATTTCTTATCACTTTTTTTGATCTTTAATTTGATAAAATTATAATTTTAACTTGAAAACCTGGAAAGATCTACATCCATTCTTGAAACACATGGTTAAATACTTAAACACTCAAAGTTTGAGAATCATCAAAATCAATCATGGGGTCAACAACCGTAAATCCTCAGATGTTCTACGTCCAGCTCTTTGGCTATTCTAAATCCTGCAAGTAAGGCTTCATACTCTGCTCCATTGGTAGTGGTGGAAAAGTCAAAGCGTAATGCGTACTCTGCTATAACTCCTGGATTAATGAGAATCGAGCCCGTGCTTGCTCCAGAAGCATTAGATGAACCATCCACATATAATGCCTAGAAGTTTTTAAGGAGATCAGCCTTCTTTTTAGGGTAGCTAGGGATAAGAACTTCTTGGTTCTCCGGTTTGGTTGCATCTAGAATGGTGCATTTTACTATAAAATCGGCCAGAATTTGAGCTTTAGTGGTTGGCCGAGGTTGAAAATGAATATCAAATTCAGTCAACTCAATTACTCATTTTGCCAATCTTTCGAAGATGTTGGGTCGGTGAAGAACCGCCTTAATGGGTTGATTAGTAAAGAGAGTAATGGTGTGTCCCTCAAAAAAAGGTCGAAGCTTCCTAGCTGTAATCAACAAGGTGTAGTTAGTTTTTCTAATTTAGTGTACCTTATTTCTATATCTCTCAAGACTCTGCTTATATAGTAGATCGACTTCTAGACTTTAGCTTCTTCCCTGACCAGCATGGCTCTGATAGCTATGGAGGACACAATGAGGTACAAGAACAGCTCTTCTTCAGATTCCAGTTTGGCTAGAAGTGGAGGCGAACTGAGATAGTTCTTTAATTCTTCAAGGGCTTGTTGGCACTCAGGAGTCCAATTGAAGTTCTTAGGCTATTTGAGTACTTGAAAGAAGGGCATGCAGCCCTCCACCAACCTTAAAACAAAGTGATTCAGGACCACTACCTTGCCTGTGAGGCATTGAACTTCCATTATTATTTTTGGTGCAGCCATTTTTTGGATGGCTTTAATCTTCTCAAGGTTAGCTTCAATGCCAAGGCTCAACACCATGAGTCCTATGAACTTCTCCAAGGTTACTCTGAAAGCATATTTTATAGGATTCAACTTCATCTTGTACTTTCAAAGTGTGCTGAAGGTCTCCTCAAGATCAATAACGTGATTTGATGAAGATCAGCTTTTGACTAACATGTTATCTACATAGACCTCCATGTTGCGGCCAATCTACTCCTTGAAGATCTTATTTACCAAGTGTTGATAAGTTGCACCTATATTTTTAAGCCTAAAATGAATGATCCTATAATAATAAAGACCACCATCAATAATAAAAGCAGTCTTCTCCTCATCCGCTGGTGCCATCAAGATTTGGTTATAACTGGAGAAGGCATCCATGAAGGTGAGGAGTTCATGGCCCGAAGTTGCATCCATCAGTTGGTCAATCCTGAGTAGGGGGTAGCTATCTTTTAGGCAAGCTTTATTTAAGTCTGTGAAGTTTATGCATATCCTCCACTTGCCATTTGCTTTTTTAATAAGAATAATATTTGCAATCCAGTCTGGATAAAGCACTTTTTGAATGAATCCTGCCTTAAGGAGCTTGTCAACCTCATTGATTATAGCCTTCTGCCTCTCTGGTACAAAATTATGATTTTTTTGCTTCATTAGCCAGCACTTTAGATCCTCTCTAGATAGTGTTCCATGACCTCTATATTGATTTCGAGCATATCTACGGGCGCCCAGGTGAAAACATCAGTATTCATTTGCAAGAATGTGATGAACTGCTTTTTGACTTCTCGCTTCATATTCAAGCCAATCTTCATAGGATGTTCTTTATTCCCATCATTCAAAGGGATTTCTACTAGATCGTTGATGGGTTCTACTCTTTCTTCAAATAAATCATCACGAGTATCAAGCCCATCCATGGGACAAGGGTCTGCCGACCTTTCCTCCTGTAAGATAATATTGTAGCAATGCCGAGCTAGTGCCTGATCTCCTCTGACCTCCCTGACTCCATGCTTCACTAGGAACTTCATTTTCAGGTGGTAAGTTGAAACCACGGCCTGGAGTGCATTCAAACCAAGTCGGCCAAGGTTTGTATTATAGGCAGAAAGGACTTTTATCACTAAAAAATCAACTTGAGCTCTAGATTACTTTGGGTATCTGCTTGCTACCATAAGAAACATTATTATTTCTTCCACTAGCACTGCATCACCTGTAAATCCTACTAGTGGAGAATTCATCAATCTCATTCTACTATCAGGTATAGATATTTTAGAAAAAGCATCATAAAACAAGATATCAATAAAGCTTTTATTATCAGTTAAAACGTGGCATACATCATAATCAATAATATATAAAGTGACTACAACCACGTCATTATACGGAAGCTGAACTTCCTAGGCATCTTCTTTAGTGAAAGAAATGAGCTCTTTAGTCCACTACTTCTTTACTAGCTCTACTGACACATTGGCTTCCCCTCGCTGATGTCTCCAAGCGATGGTGTTGATGATTCCAAAGGAAGGCCGATCTCTTTGTGACTCATCCCGTTGAGATGGTTCAGGCTGTGGTGGGGCTCTTGGATGATCTTCTCTTTCCTTCGATTGGTGCCTGATAAATTGATTGAACCAAGCTCTTCTAATTAGTGCCTTGATCTCATCCTAAAGTTGGATGCATTATTTAGTATCATGACCATGGTCACGATAGTAGAGGCAGTACTTGTTGGGATTCTGCTTAGCCAGATGAGTTTACATCCTCTCCGATCCTAGTAGTTGTTTGCTTATCTCAATTAGCACCTAGGTCTTTGAGGCGTTCAAGGGAACAAAGTTACTGAATCTTCTGGAAGGAGAGTTCCATTGGATCCTTCGATCTAGACATCCCTATTGATGTGCTCGAGGAGGAGTATGGGCTCGTCTATGCTCAGGAGGAGTTCAGAGTGTGGCCGAGCTTCACTCGTCTTGCTTTCAAGTGCGGGCTTGCTAGAATCATCCACCAGTCACTCTCTTGCGGTCTTAATGTCCTTCAATTTGAAGGTTTCTTCTACTTGGGCATAACCTTCGGCCCGAGCCAACATGTTAGTAAAATTTCTGGGATACTTTCTTTCTAGGAAGGATTGAAGATCATTCTTCTGAAGACCATCTTTTAGTGCGGTCGTGGCTACAACTGGTCCATGTTCTAGACTTTCAGTGCAGTAGCATTGAAGCGGCTGATGTAAGCTTGGATGGACTCTCCTTCTTTCTATTTTATATTGATGAGGAAGTTTGAACCTCATCTTAGATGTCGGTTGCTTATGAAATAAGCCACGAACTGATGGCTTATCTGGTCGAAAGAGAAGATGGTACCTGGCTTAAGGCTTGAGTACCAATTTCTTACTTCTTCCTTTAGGATAGATGAAAAAGCATGACGCAGAATGGCATCCAGCATGCCATGGAGTAGCATCATCATCTAAAAGGCCTTAAGATGGTCGATTGGATTAGAAGTCCCATTGTAACTCTAGAACTAGGAAATCTTGATGTTCGACAGGATGGGCTCTTGTATGATCTTAGCAAAGAAGGAGGGATCGGTACAGATGTCATCATGGTGGACCGAGGTGGCATGGCAGAGCTCCTTAATCCATCAATTAATGTCCAGAAGCTTTTGATCGAGAGCATCATCTCAAACATGGATCTCCGAGGGCCATCAATTGTAGATGGAGAAGGTCTTTTCTGGAGAAGAATCGTGATCAGAATAGGAGCTCTCTACTCTCTATTTCTTCTTT
The DNA here is from genome assembly GCA_006176705.1 of Cocos nucifera. Lineage (NCBI taxonomy): Eukaryota > Viridiplantae > Streptophyta > Magnoliopsida > Arecales > Arecaceae > Cocos > Cocos nucifera. The sequence goes on from QRFJ01000633.1 coordinate 145,345, forward strand.
CCAAGGATAACGGGTCTGTTGAATCATGTTGCCCATCTTGGCATCGGTTCTTGAAGCTCTAGCTGGAAGTTTTTTGGCTGGACTGTCATCGGGGGAAGCTGCATGGCTTGCACTATTTCGGTGAGATCTTGAACCTACTGCACCAGCAGGTTGAACTACTTCAGATCCACCATGACCGTCGGTGGAGGAGGTGGAGGTGCCGATGATGGTGTTGAATTAGGTAGGTCTGGCTCAGATCTGGCAGTGAAGGCAGTGGATCATTGGGTGGTTGTCTTCTTCGAAGGCATTTTTGGAGTAAGAAGAAGATCAAATAGAAACAGATTCAAGGGATTAGGAGAGAAAGAAGGTGGAATAGATAGATTGGGCACTTCTTTTAGAACAAGGGCTCAGAGCCCTTTCTCTAGCGTCAATTCTATTGGTATGAAAATCTATGAGGATGTCGAAGGAAGCTGGAATTGGGAAGGTGAGGCCACCGATAGGACCTACAAAATAAAATCCAAACTTGAGATGGGTGGCTCCAACAGGACCCTTCGATGCTCAAGTTAGTTCTTCAGCCAACTAGAATAGAGTGCTCAGAAAATAGTGAAGCAGAGTGATAGGAAGGAGAAGAGAGCTTAGAGGAAAACATATCTGGAGGGTCCCTTTTATAAATGAAAAGTATAACAAACTGATGGTGATAACCATAACCATCTGATAGTTGACCGTTTAGGCCACATGGAGTTTGTTAAAAGGATGAGTTGTTATTTGTCATGACTTGTTGGTAGTAGAAATTCCTTTATTAGAGTTTGGACGTAGATCGGGGACTTTGGTATATGTAGTGGACTTATGACCGCCTAAGGTTCGTTGGGGGCAATGTCCGATAGTTTTAAGAAGTTCGAAAGCCTCTAAGGCTATGTGCAAGTAGGTGCCCCCCAAATTAAGATCTGAAGCTTTATGCTCTATCCTTCATGGAGTGGTTGTTATGTATCCATGATTTGATAAGATTCCTTTGGATGGCTGCCAGCGATAGGCATGGCAGGGATTACATAGGTCCACAACTGGAAGGCGCACTGATGGAAGGAGCACGACTAGAGAAGTTGATTTAGGAGGAATTCGACTAGAAGGAGCGCTGCTGGAGGAGTTCGCCCAGAAGGAGTGCTCAGAAATTGCATTAATTATATAGATTCAATACAGTAATCAAACGATATGCAATAGAGATCGAATGAAATTTTAGCAGCATTTTTTCTTAGCTCTCCCTTTAGGAAGAACAAAAGAAAAATATTAACCAAAATTTCATTCAAAATCCTTAGCATACCATTTGATTACTGTAACTACCTATAGAATTATCTATAATTTTCAAACTGTCCAAATTGGACAATCAATTAATTATTATACATAATTCTCTCATCTCTATAATTACATATAATTGTATGAATGTCGGAGATTATGTACACTAATCAATTGATGGGTCTATCATTATGCAATGCAATAAACAAAAGCAACAAGATATAAACATCTAAAAAATATTATCCAATAAATTCTACAACATGAATTAATTCATAAATAATTAAGGATGAGCAACAGTCAAAGATCTAATCTCTTATGCAAACCTTGGTGTAAATTCAGAAACCTGAAAGAAGAACGAAGTAGATGATAGTGGCATCTTAGGGCTTGAAATTGGAACCTTAGAGAGACATATCAAATTCTATTCACATCCATCGAGCCATCTCGCTCAGAAGCTGAGCCAGCTCCATGCCTGAGACAGCGGACATTATGCTTGAGACACCGGCTCGGCTCCTCCCCCAGCCGACTCGATCTCGGCTCGAGTCGGCTTGGCTGCATATCTAAGCCCGCTCGATTGTGTGCCATCCCATGTTCTTGGCTATCTCCACCTTCTTCTTATCTTTCTGACTGCCCGTCTCCCACTCAATCTGCATCCGCGATGAGGCTGGACCCCCTCCTTGATCCCTCTCTCCCTCTCTCAATCTCCCTCGCTAGCGAGGCCGGACCCCCTCCCTCCCTCTCTTCCTCTTTTGATCTCCCTCGCCCACGATGGTAGTGAGGTTGAAACCCTCCCTCCCTCTCTCACTCTCTCGATCTCCCTCACTGGCAAGGCCGAACCCCCTTCCTCCCAGTGATGCCAGCAAGGCCGAACCCCCTTCCTTCCTCTCTCTCTCTCTCGATCTTCCTCGTCGATGATGGCAACGAGGTCGAACCCCTTCCTCCCTCTCTCCCTCTTCCTTTCTTAGTTTTGAATCTCAGAATCGAGTTCAGATACCCAGGATCCATTAGGGTTCGAATCTGGTACTTCAATTATGGACCCATTGAGTATTTGGGTTCGGATCCAATACCAGTAATTAAAATTAGATCCAAATATCCAAGTTTTGACCCAAACCTGATCCATTGATAGGTCTAGTCTAGTGATTAAGAAATAATACTATAAAATTAAAATAATAATTATACCTACAGCTATAGAGAGGGGGTCAGACTGAAAGCTTCAAGGGTCTCTGGCAATGGTGCTAGAGGAAGTCAATGACGCTAGAGGTAACCTATGAAACAAGGGCAAGATAGTGAGATAGAGAGAAGAGAGAGAAAGAGAAAGAGGAAAGAGAGAAAAAAAGGAAGAGGGGATCTGAAGGGCACTATGATGGGGAGGCTAGGGGATGGGGAGGGCTGGGGGTGGGCGGCCGTGGATGGGGAGGACAGGGGCGGTGGTGGCCGGGGATGGGAAGGGGAAGGAGTGAGCAGCTAGGATGGAAGGGCAGAGGGGTGGCGGCGGTGTCGGGATGGGAAGGGTAGGGTGCGGCGGTCGGGGGAGGGCAGGGGGGTGGGTGCCAGGGATGGGGAGGGCAAGAGGCAGTGATGGTTGGGGATAGGGAGGATAGGTGCAGTGGTAGTCAGGGAAGGGAGGGCATGGGGTGGGCGATTGAGGATGGGGAGGGCATGGGGTGGGTGGCAATGGTCGGGATGGGAAAGGGCAGGGGCAGCGACCAGGGAGGGTTGGGGGTGGGCGCGGCCCGAGATGGAAGAGAAGCACGGGGGTGAGATGGGTGGGAGGTTGGACGGGCAGGGGGTGGGCGAAACCATTGGGGAGGTGCCAGCGTAGGGGGATGAGCAGGAGGGGGGGGTGGCATGGCACGGGCAGGGCGGTGGCTACCGAGGATGGGGAGGTGAAGGGGGAGGAGGGGGGGCATCGAGAGGTGGAGCCAATTGGGAGGGGAAGGAGGGGTGGTACCAGTCGGAGGGGAAGGACTTGGACGGAGTCTCATCGACAATGGAGAGGAGGGGAGAGAGAGAGTGTGCGCGGGAGGAAAGAAAAATTTAAAGATTTTTAACTTATCCTATGGCAGCGATTTTCGAACCCCTACCATAGATCTATGGCAGCGGTTACTGGAACCCACTACAATAGATCTACGATAGCAATTTTTTAATCGCTATCATAGATCTATTGCAGCGATTTCTAGTAACTGCCGTCGTAGGTTGAAAATATATTTTTTTAATTTTTTTAAATATTATATAATTTTAAAATTTAATGTCCATCTTCATCATTCGTTATCTAAATAATTATCATTAGAGTATTTTCGTAAAAGATCACCTCGATCCGATGGCCCTAGCTTCATTGATCAAATAAATTTGATTTTGACGATCATGAATGATAATGCGATGATCTGATAGATGGAGACGTTCGATTGGTCCAAAATTTTACAACAATGATCTTGGTGACATTTGTAGCATACTATCAAAGTTTTGCTTTAATCGAATATTGTTATCATGGTCAATTTAGTATGGAATAATTTTGATCGTTAAATTAGAAATAAGCGATCAAAGGGCTAAACGACATTCGATTATGAGATAATTTTTTAGTTAAATAATATTTGCTATAATTTTAATCATTTTATATGTTGATTATAGTAAAATTTAAATTATTTTTTTATGAACTGTTCATGTTAGGCAGATATTGCAAAAGTACGAGCATAACAACCAACGGAGTTTAAGAATGGTTATTAGGCAACGTATAGTTTTAGATTGTTCTTAGTCTCACAAGTTGAATTTGTATTTACCATCATAAAAAATGATTAAAGTAGTAGACAAGATCGTTTATAAAAGAAATTATCTCATAATCGGACACCATCTGATACTTTGATCACTAGTTTATCATTTAATGATCGAAATTAACCAATATTAAATTGACCAAGATAACGATATCCGATTGAAGTAAAACTTTGATAGTATGCTACAAACATAATCAAGATCTTTGTTACTGGTTTTTAGATCCATCGGAGATCTCCATTTATCAAATCATCGCATCATCGTTCGTGATCGTTGAAATCAAATTTTTCTGATCGATGAAGTTAGGACCATTGGATCAAGGTGATCTTTTGCAATGATACTTTAATGATAATTATTTAGATAATGAACTATGAAGATGAAAATTAAATTTTAAAATTATATAATATTAAGAAAAAAATATATATATATATGACTGCGGTTACAAATAACCGCTATCATAGATCGACTTATAGTAGCTATTACAAGGAACCGCTGCTATTGGTCTGACCTATTACAACAATTTCTCTAACCACTGTCATAGGTCAGACCTATGGCAGCAGTTGCAAAGAATTACTGTCATAGGTCGGCCTATGGTAGCATTTTTTTATAATCGCTGCTATAGGTCCGACTTATGGCAGTATTTTCTTATAACCACTGCTATAGGTCAGACCTATGATAGCGATTTCTTATAACTGCTATCGTAGACTCTATTACAATTATTTCAAAGACCGCTGTCATAGTATGCACTATCGTAGGCTCTTTTTATAGTGGTGAACTAGTCCTAGTTCAACTAGAACTTGGATCAATCCAATTTTCTAATTTGATTAAAAAATTAAATTTGAATTAAATATAATTTAATCTAATTTAATTAAGTTTTTAATTGGATTAGGATCTAATTTAATTGGGTTGACTTACTTCTAGTTTAATTTGGTTTGAGAAATCAATTTTGACCAAGTTATATATGGAATCCTAGTAGGAATGGATTCCACCCTTGCGCCATCTAAGCCCCAACGCCCGCCCACTCTCCCTTCTTAGAGTTTTGTGCAATAAAACTCTCACACCCAGCAATCTCATGCATGCCCACCCCTCTTCTTTGTTTCTTGTATGGAAATTAGTTTGTGGACCAAGTCAAATTTGGAGAGTTGTTTTGAAATTAAAGTCTATTTGATAAAGTTTGTTGCAAACAAAATTCCTTCTAGTTTGTTGCAAACAAAATTCCTTCTTTCCTATGCTGCCCACACTTTCAGATTTCCTCTAAATTTTTTTGTGGAAAAAGAAGACTTTTTGTGTGACGAAAAGGGATGGTCCACACCAAAGAAAAAGGAGGGGGCGCCAAACCCAAGAGTTGGGCACCCTTTGTCTTGCCCAATTTGGACATTCCTTGTGTAGGTATTTGACCTAGACAAGGATTCTTGTATATCTTATTATTTAAAGAGAATTTTAGGCTGATTTTTTTATGATTTCTAGAGCATGAGAGGGCTCTTGGACATGTGAAAATTAGAGAGAGAGACACTTGGGGCTTGGGGATTTCATAGACACCAATTTAGGTGTCTAGTTGAGATAAAAGAGAAGAAGAGGGTCTTCTTCTAGGGTTCTTTTGTTCTTTCTTTCTCATCCTCTTTCATAGAGATTTTTGAGTACTATTGTAGATCAAAAATCTCTTTTTTTTCTTCTAATTTTTGGAGTATCCAAGTCTTGAAAAAGAATGTACCAGATCGATCATCGAAGAAGGATCAGCATAGTACTAGCATACTATGCTAATTTTCTGCACTGAACTTTCGATTGGGTTCGTAGGCTCGTGTGGACATCTCCTAAAGGCTGGATGTATTTATGGCTTAGAGTTTCATCCTTCAGCCTGGATCAGCAAGTTAGAACATCTAACTTGCATAGATAATATGGATCTGATCCTATGTTACATATTTGCAATAGATCTAGTGTAGATCTATATTGATGTGATCAACATATCTTTTACTTCTAATATTTTTTAATTTTTAATTTAATTTCAAGCTATAATCATGTAACATGATCTTAGATTTAGGATATTCTCTAATTTTATGAATTAATTTTGATTAATTTCTATCTTTCGCTGCCTAGATCTAAAAAAGTTTCAAGATCTAGCCTTGAAATCCTAGATCTGGTTCCTTCAATTGGTATTAGAGCTTAGGTTCATTGTTACATGATTATTTTTGCATGTTTAGATTATTTCTTAGATTAGATCTAATTTATAATCTAATTATTAAATATAAAATTAAAAAATTATGATCACACAAACTATTATATGGTTGTCCTACTGTAAGGTTTATCCCTTATAATGGAGAGATCATCCTAGTTCTTGTAGATCTATTTTTTATCATAAATTTATTTGATATGATCTAATTTTATTTATAATTTATTTGATTTAAAAGAGTTTTAAATCTAAAAATAAAAGTTTTAGATTGCATGGACTGATTATATGGTTGTCCTACTATAAGGTTTACTCCTTACAGTGGAAAGGTTGTCCTAATACGTGCTGATCTAAAATATTGATCATAAAATTTTAGATTAGAACTAAGAGATTTTATGATCAGATTAAAAATATTTTAATCTAATTTTAATTTTAATTATAAAAATAGTCAAATTCTTTCAATACAAGCAGCTAATTCCAATTGAACCCTTCTCAGATGAACTTGAATAGGGAAAGCGGTCGCCTAATTTGTTGGCTAAGCATTCAATCCCTACATAACCTAGCCTAGCCGATCTTAAAGCTGGCTAAGCTCCTATCCAACCAAATCCTATTCAGACCAAGTCTCGCTATTGTAGATTGGATCTCATGATAAAAATCACAGATTGGTAGAGCTTCCCCCTAGACCAACCTCTATGCCTTACTGAGAGTGGCAGATCTCAGTCCTATTGAATTTGGAATCTCGAGTGTGCAAGCCAGGATATACAAAAGAACTTTATCATCAGATTAAGTCCAAACTCCTCCCTGAAGATCTTGGCTATAATTCTACACCAATGAATCCAACATCCTTATCATCCTTTAATCAATGATGGCTATTTAGTTCTAGAAGACCTCAGAAAAATATGAACTTCTCCAGAACTATTATGATATGAAGCTCTTCATCGCTAATAGCTATTCCATCCAAACTTCAACTATTAAATCTCAATAGACTGGCACATCATGACAACGGATACTACCCTCCACAATAAACTCCACATGGTCTCGAATGACCCACTACCAGGAAGTAATGGCTGTCACCATCAATCTATTATGAGTTCTGCCTATTTAAGAAATCCTCCACATATATTTTCTCTCTAGGCTCTAAACTATGCTTCAATTTTCTTGAGTGCTCCATTTTTATTGGTCAGAAGAGCTGATTTAATCATCGAAGGATCCTATTGGAGCCATCCCCCATCTTCGATCAGGAGTTGTCTTGTAGGTCACCGATGGCGACCACATCTTCTCCAACTCTAGTCCCATTCCGACGTCAACCAAATTCTACAACAACAGAATTGGTGCTAGAAGAAGAAAACTGAATCCCTTATTTTTAAAGGAGTACTCAATGAAATTCTTTCTCTGCTTCGCCCTCTTCTTCTTCTCTGATTAGCTCTGCAAGATGCTGCCCAAGAAGGCATCAATGAGGTGATCTACTACCTCCACGACCAGATCTCATCTAGATCTGCCCGCTCCTGCTCCACCTTCGGCACCCCAGGCTCCTCCACCAGTAGTAGTGGTGGATGTAGGGCAGTTCAACTTGCTAATTCATTAGGTTAGCGGCCTCACAGAAGTAGTGCAGGCCATGTAGCAGCATTCGACATCTGCTCAGTAGGAAAGAACCTCACCAAAGTATCAAGACCCGGTGCTGGGATGACCCACCTAGGCTTGTCGTCCGGTGACCCCTGAAAAAGGAAAGCAGAGAGCGGAGAGCCCTTGTTTTGATCATGACTCTACCCTTGGAGGATCTCTACCTCCATTCTACCGAAAGACCCTCGAGATCCATGATCGAGAGGATCTTCTGGATCAAAGGTTCTAGGAAATAAATCGATGGATTGAGAAACTCTGCCACGCTTCCCCTATCCACGATAATAATATATGCGCCAACCCTCCTTTCTCCTAATGAATCATGTAGGAGTTGATCCCACCGATCTTCAAACTTCCTTAATTCAAGAGCTATGATGGGACCACTGATCTGATTGACCATCTGAAGGCCTTTCAGACCATAATGCTACTTCATGGTGCACCAAATGCCATCCTATGCTAAGCTTTCCCATCGCTTTAAAGGGAGCAGCAAGAAATTGATACTCGATGCTTAAGCTAGGTATGATCTTGTCCTTCGACCAAATGAGCCATCAGTTTGTGTCTCATTTCATGAGCAGCCAATATCCAAGGTGAGGCTCGGACTCCCTCATCAACATCAAGTAGAAAGAAGAAGAGTCCATCCAAGCTTACGTCAGCTGCTTTAATGTTGCTGCTCTGGAGGTCCGAAATCTGGACCAATCCATTGCTACGACTGCACTAAAGGGCGATCTTTAAAAGAATGATCTTCTATTCTTCATGGAAAGGAAGTATCCCAAGAACTTTGCTGAGTTGCTAGCATAGGCTAAAGGTTATGCCCGAGCTGAGCAGGCCTTCAAAATGAAGGATGATGAGGCCATGAAAGAGTGGCAGGCGGACGAATCTAGCAAGCCCATAGTTGAAGAAAAGTTGAGTGAAGCTCGACCATGCTCTAGAACTCCACCTGAGCGCAGACGAGCTGGAACTTCTTCTCAAGCTTATCGACAAAGAAGTCTTGATCAAAAGGTGCAGCCAAACTCTCCTCCCAGAATGTTCCATAACTACGCCCCCCTCAATACTCCAAAGACTCAAGTGTTGATGAAGATCAAGGAGCAACTGCCAAGGCCAGAAAGGATGTGCACTCACTCTAGCAAGCATAATTCTAACAAATATTGCTTCTATGATCATGATCACGATCACAATACTAAAGAATGCATTTAGCTCCAAGTCAAGATCGAGGAGCTTATTAGGCAATGCTAGCTTGGCCAATTTCTATGATGTCAGCCTGAGATAAGAAAAGATTGGTCGAGAGCACTGTCATAGCCAGAGCCACCAAGAAGGGAGGAGCAATAAGGAGATCGACCCCCATTGGGTATCATCAATACTATCTTTGAGGGACTTCAGTAGAAAGAGGCCAGCGATCGGTAGAGTCGGCTAAAAGGCAGAGGACTGAATAACCCATCACTTTTACTGAAAAAGATGCACAAGGGATTCAATTCTCGCACAACGACATGGTTGTAGTTTCTTTAAATATTGTAGTCTATGATGTACACTGCATTCTTATCGATAATGAAAGCTCTACCAATATCTTATTTTATGATGCTTTCTCCAAAATGTCTATATCTATTAATCGATTAGGACCAATGAACTTTCCATTAGTAGGCTTCACTAGCGATGCTATGCCAATTAAAGGAATAACAACATTAATTATGGTTGCAGGGTGGTACCCAAGGCAGACTAGGGCATAGGTGGATTTTTTAATACTAAAGGCCACATCTACTTATAACATAATTCTTGGCTGACCTGGTCTAAATACACTCCAGGCAGTAGTATCAACTTATTATCTAAAAAAAGATTTCCAACAAGTTATGGTATTGGAGAGGTCAGATGAGATCAAGCTCTGGTGAGGCATTGCTACTCAATTGCTTTGCAATGGAGTGGATAACTAGATTCCTGTCCAGTTGATGGGCTGGATATACATGACGACCTTACTGAAGAGCTAGGGAAACCTATGGAAGATCTTGTCTTGATTTCTTTAGATGATGGGAATGAAGAACACACTATGCAGATTGGCTCGAGCCTAGGAGAAGAGGTCCGAAAGCAGCTCATCGCCTTCTTACAGAAAAATGCAGATAATTTTACTTGGGTCCTAGCAGACATGCCCAAAATTGATGATGAAGTCATGAAATATCATTTGGCTGTTGATCCTAAGCATCGGCAAGTAAAGAAAAAAATATGCAACTATGCCCCAAAGAGAGAGAAGGTAATTGTAGAAGAAGTTGACAAGGTCCTCAAGGCTGGATTTATCCGAGAAGTCTCTTATCCAAACTTGGTCTCCAATATAGTTCTCATCAAAAAGGTGAATGATAAATGGAGAATGTGTATAGACTTTAAGAAATTGAACAAAGCTTTCCTAAAAGATAGCTACCCACTATCCAACATTGATCAACTGGTCGACGCAACTTCAAGCCATGAGCTCCTCACTTTCATGGATGCCTTCTCCAATTTCAACCAAATCCGGATGGCACTATAAAATGAGAAGAAAACTACTTTTATTATTGATCGTGCTCTCTATTGTTATAGGGTTATATCTTTTGGGCTAAAAAATGTAGGTGCAACCTACCAATGCCTGGTGAACAAAATTTTCAAAGAGTAGATCGACCGCAACATGGAGGTCTATGTAGATAACATGCTTGTTAAGAGCCAATCTTTAATAAATCATATTACCGACCTTGAAGAAACCTTCGGTGCTCTTTGAAAGTATAAGATGAAGTTGAACCCGACCAAGTGTGCCTTCGGAGTTATCACAGAAAAGTTCCTAGGGTTCATGGTGTTGAAGCATGGAATCAAAGCAAATTTGGAGAAGATCCGAGCCATCCAAGAGATGGCTCCCCCAAAGTCAATAAAAAAAATTTAGTGCCTAACAAGAAAGATAGCAGCTTTGAATTGCTTTGTTTCAAATTTTATCGAATGATGCATGTGTTTCTTTCAAGTCCTCAAATAACCAAAGAACTTCTACTATACTCTTGAATGTCAGTAACCATTTAAAGAACTAAAGAGCTACCTTGGCTCAACACCCTTATTGGCCAAGCCCAAACATGGAGAAAAATTATTTTTGTACCTAGCAGTCTCCCCAGCGGTCGTTGCAGTGGTCTTAATCAAGGAAGAAGCAAAAGTGTAGTGGCTGGTCTACTATACAAGCCAAGTCCTAAGGGATGCTGAGACCAGGTATACCAAGTTAGAAAAACTAACTTATACTCTACTAATTACAGTCCAAAGGCTCCGACCCTATTTTTAGGGGTACACTATAATGCTTCTCTCTAATCAACCAATCAAAGAAGTTTTTCATTGAGCAAATATCTCTGGAAGAATAGCAAAATAGACAATTGAGTTTACAGAGTTCGATATCAACTTCAAACCTCAACCATCAATCAAAGCTCAAATATTGGCAAATTTTATAGTAGAATGCACTATTCTAGATGAAGCCAAGCTCAAGCAAAATGAAGCCAATGTACCATGTCTGCAGCCAAACTCCCATGAAGAAAGAACAAACCTCCTTGAAGGCTTCTGGGCCCTGTATGTTGATGGTTCATCCAGTGCTTCTGGTGCTGGTGTGTTAGTGCATCACCATGGCATCATCTAGCTCTGATACCATATGTTAGAACAATCAGTACTGATTTGATACCAATTATTATGCCTATGGCTGGTCGAAACCACAATCGTAGATTCGATTGGCGGCACCTAGGGCTTGGCATTGGAACTAGAGAGAAAAGAGAGAAGAGAGTTTGGGAGAAAAGCTATATATTGATTCCACTCTCTTGTAAAGATTATAATACCTGGGTTTATATATCTTAGGATCTCTGCAATACCACATGAATCCTAATAAACCCAAACTCTAGCTGAAAAACTCTCCTAGGCTAATCCAATATATGAAAGCACTCATCGAGCCTATGTACACCTATGTCTCCCATGCTCTCATCATCTGGATCTAAACTTGAACCAAACATGTGTTAGCAATCTTAAGACCTTATTGGACTAGGCCTTAAGACTCCAAACAGAAATCCCCCATCCAGTTCTATTCACCACTATCAAGCCGACTCTATCAGGAGCTGAGCTAGCTCGACTGGATATCGCTCGAGCCCTATCTTCTGTCTGCTTGAGACAATCAGCTCGACTGTACCCCGAGTTGGCTTGATCTCAGCTCGAGCCAACTTGACTATATATCCAAGCCAGTCTGCCTATGTGTTAGCCCCTTGTCCTTGCTGATTCTTCTCCTAGCTTTGGTCCTTTGCTCCACCTTATGTTCCAAGTCTCTGGAGCACCTACTAAGCCCTCCTGAAGATCCTCACACCTGAACCTTGAGTTCGTGCAGGGCTACACGCCGCCTTCACCCAAGGATAACTTTCGTCCTATCCCTAGGACCACGCCCATCCTAATCTTTCATAGCCAACACCCTAACTCCTTCCATGGCCTCCCAAGGCTTGGGAGCACCACACTAAATCCTATAATCTCCACCTTGGTACGATCAAGCTTTAGCAAACCTAGCAATATTTCCCTACACGATCCCACTGTCGATGCACACCTTGACAGCTACTTGTGCACATCTTGCCACTACCATCTTTCTTCAGCTGTTGAGCTCTCTTTGATGCCTTTGGGATGATCGGCTCCACTACTGAAGATCTTAGCTTGCATCTATGCACCACCCTTAGAGTTATAGGCACCCTTCTACTTGGCAGTTGCATCATTTATCCTAAACTTTCATGAAGAATCTACAGCAATCTTATGCCAAAGCTTGCTGCATACCCTGACATGGTCTCCTCAGAACTTTATCAATCCTTTCATACGTGCTGCTCCACCTGAAACTATGCATCCTGGCATTAGTGCTAGGATATTGATCCTCCTGCACTCCTCTGCTTTGAACTTGTGTCAGATCTCTCACCACTAGTGAATCCACCTCTATCCGGTGCTCCACCTAAAATCGAATAGGAGAGTCATCCTTTATTCTAGAAATTAAGGTCTATAGGGATAGATGAAACAGGATGCTAGGTCTCTCATAGAAGATGTACATAGGGGAGGTGCCAAAGAGTTCAACATGAAAAACTCCAAGAGAGGATTGGTATCCTTCAAACATGATATTTGTTAGATATATGTGCCCTAGAAGCCAGAATTGGCTGACACTTGTAATACACTTATAGGGGCAAAATTATAATTTTGACTAATATCAATAAAATGGATTATTTTCTATCACATATGTGTATTTAGTGTCTGTGATACATCCTTTGAGTTAATGGTAATGATAATTTATATTTTCAAGAGTTGAAAATTTAAGACATGAATAATCATTGTTAACTCATAAAATGCTCCCGACCATAGTACCATCACGAGGATGGTAATTGATCTGGAAGGTTGGTGTACAATCGCTTCTCTTTAGTAGATGAGTCTTGAGTCTATGGTGTGGAGACACCGGAGCGAGAGTACAGGTACTCGTTAGAGAACGAGGGCACTGAGCGTGACCACCTCGAGTAGTCATTAGGGAGTCTACCTTCTCGTCAATGACTGACTCGATGCTGCAGTAGTGTGTCTGGTTCTTTGACCTGAGGTGCATCGGCAGTTCACCTTGAGGGTGTTATAGTTTGACTACACCATTACTCGGTCTCCTAGCCATATGGAACCCTGAGGTGTATGTTGGCTATAGCATGTTCATTGTAGGAACTGGATTGCATCAAGATGGAATCTATCTACCTCGGTGGTAGAGGAGCAGCCCTATGATGATCATGAGAATCAAGTCCAGAAGTCCATGGCCATGGCAGAGTGAAATAATAGAAAGAGTTTCTATTTAGATTTTCACATTGGACTCGAATCGAATGATTACATCATATGACAGAGACTAGGGTTTGACGAGTTTACCTTAACCCTAATCTGATCGGGGCTCAAGATAGAAGAACTTAATCACACAGGTAGCTGCACCAAGAGGTTCGCATTCAGCTCTGATGGGTTGCCACCATATACTGCTAGGTGTCACTGGTGGATTTTGGGAGCAATTAGAATGATTTAGATGATCGATCATTCTAGCTGTTCGAATCAGAAGAGTTCTGATCCATCGAAAGGAGTTTCGATGATGTCGATGATAGAGATCATGACATATCCCATTACCATACAGAACTGAACCTAACTGGGTCACACAAACAAGGGTTTGAATCTGGTGATCATCAATTGAACTGATCTAGTTCAATTGATCTGAATGAGATTCAATTAGGTTCAAGGAAATCGTGCTAGCACTCGATTGAACCTAACGTTCTTCTTTTACTATCATAAATAAGTTGTCCTGTCTGAGCCAAAGGAGTTTGTGCTCAATCAGAGGCCTTCATAATGGTCTGACTGGAGGTTGTCCAAGTCAGAAAAGGTTGTCTTATTTTGTAAGACATTACCTGCCATTTTTGGTCACCTGCCATTTCTTGTTCTTTGACTTTGGTCAAAAGTCTACCTTTGACTGGTCAAACGTTGACCATTGACACTTTGACTTTTGACCACATGTCATGCACCTATTGGAGAGCTGGTGGGGGCCTGTCCCCCTGCCAGAACCTGGCAAGGAAGAGGGCGCACGCCACCCTTGGCGTGTGCCCAAGTTGGAGGCGCCTAGGAGTCCCTGTTGGACAGGGACTCCATCTCCTTTTTGGATTCCAATTAGAGTTCTCCTAAGAACCAACTTTGACTGGTCTTAGGCACCCTCTAAGGAGGAATCCAGGGGACTCTATTCCCACCAATCAGATTTAGATCTGATTTCACAAAGAGTTGTGATTGGTTGGGAAGAAGAGAAGTTGGATCACAGACAGTCTATAAATAAGACCCTACGCCCAACTCAGATTGTGATTGGAAGTGATTGAAAGGAATCACAATTCCCCATGCCCCAAGGCTGCCTCTCCCCTCTTCCTCCATGCCAAACCACCTTCTCCCTCTCCTCTCCACATCCAAAAGGAGTTTTGGATTTTTGGTTGGTGCGATCCAGATCAAAGAAAGGCGACTAAAAGCTAGAAGGCTGCGCTGCTGCAAAGGACGACTGCTGATCTTCAAAAGGAGTTTTGAAGATCCTCCAGATCAGATCCAGATCTGAATTTTTGGAGATGTGATAGAGAAGAAGAGGATCTCTAGATCCAGCCTGAGTGGATACCGGTAGAGGCCAGGCACTTGCGTGGCTAGATCCAGAACCTTCCGCTGCATACAGGATCATCAACGGGTAATAGGATTACCCATATCAAGGTAAGTTAAATTTGATTTAATTTATCTAATTTTATTTTAATTTATTAAAATAATAATAATTAGATCTAAAATATCTTAGATCTGATCTAGATCAAAAGAAAAAATTTTTGAAATATATCTCTTGATCTGATCAGATCTGAACGAACCTGGATCCGGGAAAATCAGGATTTTCCTTCAACTGGTATCAGAGCCAAGGTTCTAAAAGTATTTAGATCTGATTTTAAATTTATTTTAATTAAAAAATAAGTGATTTTAGATGTCACATGAGATGTGATCAGATCTGAAATCAGAAAAAATTAAAATTAAATGATTTGGATCTAAGATTAGAAAATATGCATGACTAGTTCTAAAATAGAATAGTTCTATAGAATAGTCTTGCATGTTTTTGAATTTAATTTGATTAAATCATATTTTAGATCTATTTATTTACTATTTTTTGATATTATAATGGTTATAATAACATCTAAAAAATAGCAAATAAAAATTATTTAATTTTAAATATCATATGAGATATGATTGATGCATGTCTAGACTAGTTGTAGAATAGTTCTACATAATTATCTAGATTAGAATTTATTTTGATTAGATCAATTTAAATCTAATTTTTTAGATTATTATGAGATAATTTAGATCTGAAAATATGCATGATTCGATACATGAGATGTATGCAAAATATGCCATGATTAGATCTAATTTGTATATGAGATATATGATATAGATCTAAAACTATTTTGTAGTATTGCATGTTCCTGATTAAGGCGTTCCTCTTGGCCGTCCGATCATAAGAACGAAG
This sequence comes from Cocos nucifera, assembly GCA_006176705.1. Lineage (NCBI taxonomy): Eukaryota > Viridiplantae > Streptophyta > Magnoliopsida > Arecales > Arecaceae > Cocos > Cocos nucifera. The sequence continues at coordinate 161,178 of QRFJ01000633.1, forward strand.
AAGGGTTTAAAGGCCCTCTCTTCCCATTCGATGGGGTGTTCTTATGATGTGTAGGGGTGCTGCGTGTTCGTCCTTAATCAGAAATCCCAAAACTTACTTTCTGCAAAACCCTAGATCCTGAAACCCTAGGATTTATTGTGCATATTTTGTTTATGAACCCTACTTAATTAAAAATTAAGATTTATGGAATATTAATTAGGTCTAAAATTGAGAATTTTAGATCTAAGACATATTCATAATACTGGGTTCGGGCTTGGGTAGCTCAATTAGGTCTAAGCGGTTGATCAAACCGAATCAAGAGTTGGTTAGATGGGATCAACAATGCTTAAATTGACCAGCCTAATAGGATTAAGTCTGGGTCAAGATCGAGTCACGATCAAGCAAGACCTAATTAGGCTCAGAGGTTAGAGTCTGGATTGTAGGCTAACCCAATTGGTTCTGACTCAACAATTTGGTGTCTAAGGTAAGTTTGGCACATACGACCGACTGGTTTTTAATTGGAAGCTACTCGACCTGAATGCGTTCTTGTACGAGTTAATGGCATATTCCTTCCACCGGTCTCACTTACCTGGCCATATCTGTTGACACAGTTCTGATCTGAGGTGGTCAATAATCCGAGCTAACCCATGCCACTAGGTTAGTCATAATTGTTATGACTATGACAAGTCTAGTTTAATGAGACCTGAATCAATTCTCCCTAAGAAAAGATTAAGTCTGAGGTCTTCCACCATTGTAGATGTGCGGGCCCTTCCCGGGGTTGATTGTTCTCGGCTGGATACAGTGGCTCAGTTGCACCGAGGAAGATGCAACCATGTCTATTAGGCATTGGATGCTATGGGCTGGAGGATGAGTTGGGCTCAATATTTCGGATACGGTGAGAGACTCAATTAGGAACCCAGTCTATGCAAATGGTGGGTCTGACTTAACTAAGGAGTGGATCAATATTTCCGGATACGGTGAGATTCATGAATTAGAGACCAAGTTTGGGTGCACCATGATTAGAGAATCATTGAACAAGAGTTGTTCACTCATTGGCTAACCCATCACCAATAACTGTTAGGTGAGGTGATGAGTCAGTTGGTGAGACCGCACCACCCACTAGAAATCATTAATCATGGAGATTTTTGCATCTCTACAGAGGGAGTGTAGGGATCCGAGAAAATAGTGGGAGCTAATTTGTTTAAAAATAAAATTCCCTAAATAAATTGGTCAAGTCAAAATTACAGTATCTAACTAGAATCTTTGACTCTCTACAGAAAAATGTCTGCGTCCAACCCATTGGCACGTATCCTGGACACACATAGACTGACTGGACCCAATTATAAAGATTGGCTCAGGAACTACAAAATTAGTTTTGGGTTCAGAGAAGTTAACCCATGTACTTGGACCAGGACCCTCCCACCTTACCAGCCCGTCCATCCATTGAACAGAGAGCGTCTCTGGAAAAAATGGATAGACGAAGATAATAAGGCCAGATATTACATGTTGGGCTCGATGTCTGATGAGCTCCAGCGCCAACATGAAGATATCGGGACTGCTCGCCAAATGTTGGCTCACCTGCAGGAGATGTTTGGTGAACAGAGTCGCGCAGCCAAATATCAAGTCACGAAATGACTTTTTAAGGCTAAGATGCGTGATGGGCAGTCAGTCCAAGATCACTGTCTGACAATGATCAAGGACATGGAAGAGCTTGAGAAGCTCGGTGTGAAGTTAGGACTTGGACCTGCAGAACGATATTATTCTGCAATCCTTGACTGATGCATATGGGCAATTCATCATGAATTACCACATGCATAAACTTCAAAATTCCTTGGCCGAATTAATGAATATGCTGGTTACCGCTGAGCTTTCTATGAAAGGTTCTAAAGGCTCAGTTCTTGCTATGGAACGGACTTCTTCCAAAAGAAAGTCTTATGGAAAGAAAAAGAAGTCTGTGAAAAAGCAGAAAGGTGGAAGGATCAAAGAAGAAGAAGGCAGAACCGAAGAAAAAGGCCGATGTCAAAGGAAAGTATTTCCATTGCAACAGCGACGGCCATTGGAAGCGGAACTGCCCTACTTACCTGGCCACCCTGAAGAACAAGAAGGAAGGTCCTTCTGGAGGTATGCTCGTTATTGAGTCTAACCTTACGGTTTCTTCTGCATCCAGTTGGGTGCTTGACTCTGGTTCTAGTGCTCATCTGTGCACTTCCATGCAGGGTCTTGAGGATAGCAGGAGGCTGAGGGATGGAGACATGATCCTACGCATCGGTAATGGAGCAAGAGTTGCTGCAGTAGCCGTGGGAACATACCCTCTTCGATTACCATCTGGTTTAGACTTAGTTTTGAAAGACTGTTATTATGTGCCTGCAGCTAGCAGGAATTTGATTTCTGTTTCATGCTTAGCACAAGAAGGCTTATGTGATTACCTTCTTTAAGGACCATTGTAACATTCTTTATGAAAGAAATAAAATTGCAAATGGTTTTCCTTATTAATGGTCTTTATCAGCTACATATTGATGTACCTGTTCTAACTATCGAGCAAAACGTGAATGCCAAACGACCTAGGGATAGTCCAAACGATAGATATCTATGGCACCTGAGATTAGGTCATATAGCAGAAGATAGGATCAACAAATTGGAGAAAAATGGGCTATTGAGTCCATTGACTTTCCGAGTCATATCCAACTTGTGAATCTTGTCTTCAAGGCAAAATGACTAAACTCCCTTTTGTTGGACATGGGGAGAGGGCCACAGATCTCCTTGCCCTAGTACATACTGATGTGTGCGGCCCATTTGATGTGCCGGCTAGAGGCAATTTTGTCTACTTCATTACCTTTACCGATGATCTGTCTAGGTATGGGTATGTGTATCTTATGAGACACAAGTCTGAAGCTTTTGAAAAGTTCAAAGAATTCAGACATGAAGTAGAAAAACAAACTGAAAAACCCATTAAGGTTCTTCGATCAGATCGAGGAGGTGAATACCTTAGCCGGGAATTCCTAGACTATCTAAAGAAAAATGGCATAGTCTCTCAATGGACTCCACCAGGAACACCTCAACTCAACGGGGTTTCAGAATGGAGAAATCGGACTCTATTGGATATGGTTCGATCCATGATGAGCTTCACAGACCTCCTGATTTTCTTTGGGGATTTTGTTAACTTCAATTGGACTTTGATTATTCACATTTAACTTCAATTTATCTACTGAATAGGGTTCCCTCTAAAACCGTTCCTACCACACCGTATGAGATATGGCACGGTAAGAAACCAAGTCTGAGTCATCTCAGAATTTGGGGTTGTCCGGCTCATGTCAAAAGACAACAAGCGGACAAGTTAGAGTTTAGGTCCTTTAGAGCTCGATTCATAGGATATCCTAAAGAGTCATTAGGATACTATTTCTACATTCCAGAAGACCACAATGTGATTGTGAGTCGACATGCCATCTTTCTTGAAAAATAGTTTATTCAAGATAGCGGCATTGGAAAGCAGATTAAGCTTGATGAGAAAGTCTCACAAGTACAACGAGCTAAGGACCAATTGGAACCAAATCAGGTTGAGCCAATAAGAACACTACCTCCTCCACCTCGTAGATCGGAAAGAGTTTTCCATCCCCCTGAAAGATACTTAGGTATTATTTCAGAGGAAGTAGAGAAAATGTTCCTCGTAGGTAATGGTGCTCATGGTGATGATCCCAAAACCTACAACGAGGCGATATCAGATATCGACTCCGAGAAATGGCTAGAGGCAATGCAGTCAGAAATTGACTCGATGCACTCAAACCAAGTCTGGACCTTGGTAGATCCACCAGAAGGTATAGTACCTATTGGGTGTAAATGGATCTTCAAGAGAAAGATTGGTGCAGATGGGAATGTGGAGACATTCAAGGCTAGACTAGTGGCAAAAGGTTATAGTCAACGCGAAGGCATTGACTATCAGGATACCTTTTCCCAGTGGCTATGCTAAAATCATCCGCACATTGCTTGCCGTTGCAGCCTATTTCGATTATGAAATATGGCAAATGGACGTGAAAATGGCATTCTTAAATGGATATCTTGAGGAAGATATCTATATGGAACAGCCGCTAGGTTTCACATCCAGTGATACTGATCACAAGGTTTGCAAGCTGCAAAGGTCCATATATGGACTTAAGCAAGCATCTCGGAGCTGGAACACTCATTTCAATGATGTGATCAAAATGTTTGGTTTCATCAAAAATGAAGAGGAACCATGTGTTTTCAAAAAGGTCAGTGGGAGCGCTGTTGTCTTCCTCGTATTGTACGTGGATGACATCCTCCTTATTGGGAATGATATTCCCATGTTGACAACAGTCAAAATTATGGTTGTCCAAGGAATTCTCCATGAAAGACCTAGGTGAAGCATCCTTTATTCTAGGAATTAAGGTCTATAGGGATAGACCGAATAGGATGCTAGGACTTTCACAGAAGATGTACATAGAGGAAAGTACTAAAGAGGTTTAGTATGGAAAACTCTAAGAGGGGATTAATACCCTTCAGACATGGTATTCATCTTTCCAAGAAGATGTGCCCTAGCACACCTGAGGAAATAGAACGCATGAGCAAGATCCCTTATGCTTCTGCAATAGGGAGCCTCATGTATGCCATGCTATGTACACGACCTGATATAGCCCATGCTGTGAGTGTCACAAGCAGATATCAGTCAAATCCAGGTGAAGAACACTGGACTTCTGTGAAATGTATCCTTAAGTACTTGAGAAGAACTAAGGATATGATGTTGGTCTTTGGTAATGGAGAACTCCAAGTCCAGGGATACACAGACTCGGATTTCATGTCCGATATAGATGATCGAAAGTCGACATCTGGGAGTCTGTTTGTGTGCAATGGTGGTGCTGTCAGCTGGAAGAGTTCCAAGCAAACTGGTGATAGCAGATTCCACCATGGAAGCAGAATATATCGCTGCATCAGAGGCTGCGAAGGAAGCATTCTGGTACAAGAAGTTTGCTGCAGAAATTGGAGTAATGCCATCAGATGCCATTCCTCTATACTGCGACAACAATGGCGCCATAGCCCTTGCTAAGGAGCCGAGGTCTCACCAGAAATCCAAGCACATTGAGCGGCGATACCACCTCATCCGCGATTACCTCGAGAAGGGTTACGTCGAGGTCAAGAGAGTCAACTCCACAGATAATGTGGCAGACCCACTTACAAAGCCGTTGGGCCAGCAGAAGATCGAAGCCCACCTTGAGAAGATGGGACTTAGACTTGTAGCCAATTGGCTTTAGGACAAGTGGGAGATTGTTAGATATATGTGCCCTAGAAGCCAGAATTGGCTGACACTTGTAATACACTTCTAGGGGCAAAATTATAATTTTGACTAATAATCAATAAAATGGGTTATTTTCTATCACATATGTGTATTTAGTGTCTGTGATACATCCTTTGAGTTAATGGTAATGATAATTCATATTTTCAAGAGTTGAAAATTTAAGACATGAATAATCATTATTAACTCATAAAATGCTCCCGACCATAGGATCATCACGAGGATGGTGATTGATCCGGAAGGTTGGTGTACAATCGCTTCTCTTTAGTAGATGAGTCTTGAGTCTACGGTGTGGAGACACCGGAGCGAGAGTACAGGTACTCGTTAGAGAACGAGGGCACTGAGCGTGACCACCTCGAGTAGTCATTAGGGAGTCTACCTTCTCGTCAATGACTGACTCGATGCTGCAGTAGTGTGTCTGGTTCTTTGACCTGAGGTGCATCGGCAGTTCACCTTGAGGGTGTTATAGTTTGACTACACCATTACTCGGTCTCCTAGCCATATGGAACCCTGAGGTGTATGTTGGCTATAGCATGTTCATTGTAGGAACTGGATTGCATCAAGATGGAATCTATCTACCTCGGTGGTAGAGGAGCAGCCCTATGATGATCATGAGAATCAAGTCCAGAAGTCCCATGGCCATGGCAGAGTGAAATAATAGAAAGAGTTTCTATTTAGATTTTCACATTGGACTCGAATCGAATGATTACATCATATGACAGAGACTAGGGTTTGACGAGTTCACCTTAACCCTAATCTGATCGGGGCTCAAGATAGAAGAACTTAATCACACAGGTAGCTGCACCAAGAGGTTCGCATTCAGCTCTGATGGGTTGCCACCATATACTGCTAGGTGTCACTGGTGGATTTTGGGAGCAATTAGAATGATTTAGATGATCGATCATTCTAGCTGTTCGAATCAGAAGAGTTCTGATCCATCGAAAGGAGTTTCGATGATGTCGATGATAGAGATCATGACATATCCCATTACCATACAGAACTGAACCTAACTGGGTCACACAAACAAGGGTTTGAATCTGGTGATCATCAATTGAACTGATCTAGTTCAATTGATCTGAATGAGATTCAATTAGGTTCAAGGAAAATCGTGCTAGCACTCGATTGAACCTAACGTTCTTCTTTTACTATCATAAATAAGTTGTCCTGACTGAGCCAAAGGAGTTTGTGCTCAATCAGAGGCCTTCATATGGTCTGACTGGAGGTTGTCCAAGTCAGAAAAGGTTGTCTTATTTTGTAAGACATTACCTGCCATTTTTGGTCACCTGCCATTTCTTGTTCTTTGACTTTGGTCAAAAGTCTACCTTTGACTGGTCAAATGTTGACCATTGACACTTTGACTTTTGACCACATGTCATGCACCTATTGGAGAGCTGGTGGGGGCCTGTCCCCCTGCCAGAACCTGGCAAGGAGGAGGGCGCACGCCACCCTTGGCGTGTGCCCAAGTTGGAGGCGCCTAGGAGTCCCTTGTTGGACAAGGACTCCATCTCCTTTTTGGATTCCAATTAGAGTTCTCCTAAGAACCAACTTTGACTGGTCTTAGGCACCCTCTAAGGAGGAATCCAGGGGACTCTATTCCCACCAATCAGATTTAGATCTGATTTCACAAAGGGTTGTGATTGGTTGGGAAGAAGAGGAGTTGGATCACAGACTTAGTCTATAAATAAGACCCTGCGCCCAACTCAGATTGTGATTGAAGTGATTGAAGAAAATCATAATTCCCCATGCCCCAAGGCTGCCTCTCCCCTCTTCCTCCATGCCAAACCACCTTCTCCCTCTCCTCTCCACGTCCAAAAGGAGTTTTGGATTTTTGGTTGGTGCGATCCAGATCAAAGAAAGGCGACTGAAAAGCTAAGAAGGCTGCGCTGCTGCAAAGGACGACTGCTGATCTTCAAAAGAAGTTTTGAAGATCCTCCAGATCAGATTCAGATCTAATTTCTGGAGATGTGATAAAGAAGAAGAGGATCTCTAGATCCAGTCTGAGTAGATACCGATAGAGGCCAGGCACTTGCGTGGCTAGATCCAGAACCTTCCGCTGCATACAAGATCATCAACGGATAATAGGATTACCCACTTGAAGGTAAATTAAATCTAATTTAATTTATCTAATTTTATTTTAATTTTTAAAATAATAATAATCAGATCTAAAACATCTTAGATCTGATCTAGATCAAAGAGAAAAAATTTTGAAATATATCTCTTGATCTGATTAGATCTGAACGAACCTGGTCCGGGAAATTAGGATTTTCCTTCAAATTCATCTCCCCAAGAAGATGTGCCCTAGCATACCTGAGGAGATTGAACGCATGAGCAAGATCCCTTATGCTTTTGCAATAGAGAGCCTCATGTATGCCATGCTATGTACATGACCTGATATAGCTCATGCTATGAGTGTCACAAGCAGGTATCAATCGAATCCAGGCGAAGAGCACTGGACTTTTATGAAGTGTATCCTTAAGTAATTGAGAAGGATTAAGGATATATTCTTGATCTTTGGTAATGGAGAACTCCAGATCTAGGGATATACAGACTCAGACTTTATGTCTGATATAAATTATCGGAACTCGACATCTGGTAGTCTATTTGTGTGCAATGGTGGTGCTGTTAGCTGGAAGAGTTTCAAGCAGACCATGATACTGGATTCCACCACGGAAGCAGAGTACATCGCCGCATCAAAAGCTACAAAGAAGGCATTCTGGTATAAGAAGTTCATCGTAGAGCTTAGAGTGATGCCATCGGATGCCATCCCTCTATAATGTGATAATAATTGTGCCATAGCTTTGGCTACGGAGTCGAGATCTCATAAAAAATCCAAGCACATCGAGCGGTGATTCCACATCATCCGCGATTACCTTAAGAAGGGTTACATCGAGGTTAAGAGAGTCGACTCCATGGATAACATGGCAGCTCTACTGACAAAAACTTTAGGCTAGCAGAAAATCAAAGCCCACCTTGTGAAGATAGGACTTAGATTTGTAGCCAATTGGCTTTAGATCAAGTGTGAGTTTGTTAGATGTGTATCCTAAAAGCCAGATTGGCTGACAATTATGATACACTTCTAAGGGCAATTTTATAATTTTAACTATAAATTAATAAAAAAAATATTTTTTTATCATAGTGTGTATTTAAAAGTGTCTGTAATACATCCTTTTAATTAATGATAATGGCAATTCATATTTTCAAGAGTTAAAAATTTAAGACATGAATTTACATAATTAACTCATTAACAGCTTTCGATCATAAGATCGTCACGAGGATAGTGATTGATCCAGAAGATTGGTGTACGATCACTTTCTTAGGATAGATGAGTCTTGAGTCTATAGTATGAAAATATCAGAGCAAGAGTATAGGTACTCATTTAAGAATGAGGGCACTGAGCATGACCATCTCGAGCAGTCTTAAAAAAATCTACCTTCTCGTCAATAACAGGCTCGATGCTATAGTTGTGTCAGGTTCATTGATCTGGGGTGCATCAACAGTTCACCTTAAGTAAGTTATAGTTTGACTATACCATAACTTAGTCTCCAAGCAATTTGGAACCCTAAGGTGTATGTTGGCTATAGCATATTCATTGTAGGAACTAGATTGCACCAAGATGGGATCTATCAACCTTGATAGTAGAGGAGTAGTCCTATGATGATCATGAGATCAAGTCCTTAAGCCCATAGCCATGGTAGTATGATAAAATAGAAAAGAGTTTTCTATTAGGATTTCACATCAAACTCAAATCTAATGATTCATTCATATGATGGATGTTGGGTTTTGACAAGTTTACCTTAAATCCTAATCTTATGGAAACCCATGATAGTAGAATCGATTCACACAGATAGCTGCACTGAGAGGTTCACTTTCAATTCTGATGGATTGCCACCATATGCTGCTTGGTGTCACTAGTGGATTTGGGAAGCAATTAGAATGATCCTGATGATCAATCATTCTAATTGTATGAATCAGAAAAATTCTGATCCATCGAAAGATATTTTGATGATGTCAATGATAGAGATCATGATATATCTCATTACCATAAAAAATTGAATCTAATTAGATCACACATACAAGGGTTTGAGTCTGGTTGTGATCAATTGGACTGAGTCAGTTTAATTGATTTGGATTAGATCCGATTAGGTTCAAGAAAATCATCCTAGCACATGATTGAACCTAACATTTTCCTTTTGTGGTCTTCCTAGTTCATCTCAATGGAAACTTTGACTGGAACTTGTCTAGGTCAGAATAGGATTGTCTAAATTCATCAGATGATTTTAGGACAACACCTGCCATTTCTATTCACCTACCATTTTTGGTCACTTGCCTTTTCTGTCGCACACAGGGTCAAAGGTTGATCCTATTGTAAGAAAGAAGGGATCAGGGGCGCACGCCCTCTAAAGATTTTCTAGGGGCATGCACCCCAACTTTTTGGTATGGCATGGAGAGGATGCAGATCCCCCTAGGTGTGTGTGCAAAGTGGATAGGTTTTGACTTGGTCAAATTTCATATTTGGCCAGTCAAAGAATTTTGATAGAGATCAAACTCTAAGAGAGAAGGAAGAATCCATTGTGCACCAAATTTCCTTTCCTTCTCCCTACTTATTTTGTATGGTATTATATGGAATACTTGGAGTGATAAATTTGATGTGAGTTGGCATGAAAATTTATCAAGAAATCAGAAACAAATCAAGCAATTGGTTGTTTGATTGATTGGAACACTGAGGTGGCGCAGGGCTCTATTTAAGAGGCCCTACGCCCTAGGGTTTCTAAGGATTACTGCTCCATGCCCCAAAACCCCTCTTGCTACCATCCCCTCTTTCTCCACACCCCTCCTCTTTCTCTTCTCCATGCGCAAAGATTGTGCCAAGGTTCCAAGAGAAGGTCCATTGAAATTGGTGCGAAGGTTTCAAGGAAAGAGACGACATTCGTGAGACGAGCGTGCTGCCTTCATCAGTTGATTCGAAGGCTTTACAAATCAGATTTAGATCTAATTTTTGGTAATTAGATCTAGAAGAAAAGCATCTCTAGATCTAGCTTGAGTGGACTCTAGTAGAGGCTAGGCATGTGCATGACTTAATCCAGAATTTTGAGCTTCCACAGACCATCGATAGGATAATCAGATTACCCAATCAGGTATAAAGTTCATATCTGATTTAACTCTTATTTTTAGATTTAATATCAGATCAAAGAACTCTCTGATCTGATTAGACTCTATAGAAAAATTTTTGAAATATTCCCCATGGATCTGGTCAGATCAAACCAATCTTATGGTGTAAAAAGTAGTTTTTTCTTCAAGATGTACATGGATTGACTAACTGATGTTAGGGTCATGTGCAATCTATGTGGATTATAGTACTCGCTAAGAAATTAGGATAATTCCTCAAATTAGAGGTAGAGGCTATCAGTTTGAATAAAATAGTGGAAGAACCTTTTTCATTAAAGTCTAAATCTTTAGGTTTAATGAATTAATTGCTAATTAGATTTTATTTTATCTTTATACAGATATGGCTACTTTTCTATCACTTTGATCATTATTGGACAATGATAAATTAGTGAAATCCAACTTTCATAGCTGGTACCAAAAGTTGAAGATTGTCTTGGAGCATGAATAGATTCTATATGTGCTGACGAATCCTGCATCTGAGGAGCCAGCTCTTAATGCACGTGGAACAGTCAGAGATACTTATCAAAAGTAGCTTAGTGATCGAACCATGGTGAGCTGCATTATGCTGGCTGCCATTAGCAATGAGTTCAGTCGTAGTTTGAGATGGCTTAGCCAAAGAATATGCTTCAAGTATTGAAGGATTCTTTTGGCACACCCGATAACATTGAAAGGCACAAGACTAGTTGTGCCATCTTCAATGCCAAGATGTCGGATGGAGTCTCTGTCACTAATCATGTACTATACATGATCGAGCTGATAGAGTGATTGAGCAAGCTTAGCTTTTTCTTGCATAAATAGCTTAGAAAAGATGCAACACTAAACTCGCTGCCCAAGTCCTATCTTTCATTCCTCACTCATTTTAGAATGACAAAGCCTGAAATAGACTACCATGGGTTACTGGGGTTGCTTCAGAACTTCAAAAAGGATCACCAACTCCATGAGGAGTCGGTGAACTTAGTGGGAGGTTAATTTTCTGGTTCTTGATTCTTTAGAAAAGAAAAGAAGAATAAGAAGAAGGATAAGAAGGTGCAAGTTCAGGCTAGGACATCAGTGCAGGGCCAGATCGGTAGCCCTTACCATATTTGCAATTCATTGTAGGAGTTGCAGGTCAGAAGAAAATTCGAGCAAGGCGAGGCATTCCTGAACATTGGAGATGGAAGATCAGTTCCAGTTCTAGCTTTAGAAATCCTGAAACTTGTATTTTAATCCTATACTATTATTCTTAATAATTATCATTTCTGTCTATGTTTCTTTTAAAATATCATTTCTATAGACCTTTTGGCCAAAAATAATTATGAAATTTTAATAAAGAAATAGTTTTATTATATCATTATGAATGGTGTTACTATTTTACCTGGATATTTGAATAATGGTGTGTATATATTATCACAACTTATTAACATAGTCTATTCAACTAGTAGGTATCCTAGATTAGATAGTGTGTCAGATATCTACTTATGGCACTATGAACTCAGTCATATAAATAAAAATAGGATAAAAAAATTGACTCAAGAGGAAATCCTCGAAGTCAGTGATTGTAAATCACTTCTAACCTATGAATCTTGTCTTTTTGGTAAAATGACCAAGTCATCTTTTAGTAAAAAAGATGAGAGAGCTACTAAGCTCTTAGGTCTAGTACATAATGATGTATGTGGACCAATGAGCACAAGTGCCAGAGATGGATTCTTCTACTTCATCACTTTCATAGATGATCTATCTAGATATGATATGTCATCTGATAAAACATAAGCTAGATTCATTTGAAATGTTCAAATGATTTTAAAGTGAAGTAGAAAAATAAATTAGGAAGAATATTAAAACTCTTCGGTCTGATCGAGGAGGAGAATATCTTTTCGATGAGTTTCTCACATATCTAGGAGAGAATGAAATTCTCTCCTAATAGACTCCTCCAAGAACACCACAATATAATGGTGTGTCTGAAAGGAGGAATCGGACTCTATTAGACATGGTCCGATCCATGATGGATTTTGCCAGCTTGTTGATATCCTTCTGAGGATATGCACTCGAATCGGCTAGCTATATGTTAAATAGGATTTCAGGTAAGTCTGTGGTTAAGACTCCATATGAGATATGGATAGGATGTAAGCCAACACTTTCACACCTTAGGGTCTAGGGGTATCCGGCTTATATTGAAAGGTTAGTTATAGATAAACTTGTACCTAGGTCTGACAAGTGCACATTCATAGAATACTCAAATGAGATCAAAGGATATTTTTTTGTCATGCTGATGAATAAAATGTGTTCATCAATCTTAAGGTAATCCTTTTAGAAAAAAAGTTCCTTGGTGAATAAACTACTGCCTCTAAGATTGAACTTGATGAAGTTCAAAAGGTAGAAAGACTAATACCTGTAGCTGAACCTGAGTTGGATTTAATTAGATCAAATTTGGAGCCCAATGTACATACATCATTAAGGCGATCCAATAAAGTACCGCATCAGCTGGATAGATACTATGGTTTCTTGATCAAGGATGGTGATCCAATCGAACTTGATGAGAATGATGAGGATCTAATTATCTATGTAGATGTAATGCAGAGACTAGATTTTGAGAAATAGCTTGAGGCCATAAAGTCCGAAATGGAGTCCATGAAGGTCAATGATGTGTGGATATTAGTTAACCAACCCGAAGAGATTAAATCCATTGGGTGTAATTGGGTCTTCAAAAGAAAGAGGGGTGCAAACAGAAAGATGAAGATTTATAAAGCCCATCTGGTTGCCAAAGGGTATCGTCAACATTATGGTATTAACTATGATGAAACATTCTCTCCTATGGCAATGCTCAAATCCATTCGGATAATGCTTGCGATAACTGCCCATTTAGATTATGAGATCTGGTAGATAGATGTAAAAATAATTTTCCTGAATGGAGAGCTGACCAAAGAGGTGTACCTGGGGGGTTCACATCCATAGATGAGTCCGAGGTGTGCAAGTTTCAGAGATTCATTTATGGATTGAAGTAGGCATCTTGAAGTTAGAACATGCATTTTGATAAAGTGATCAAAACATATGGCTTCATTAAGAATGGAGAAGAGCCCTGCATTATAAATGGACACATGGTCCAGCAGTAGTATTCCTTGTCTTGTACGTGAATGATATTCTCTTAATTGGAAATCACATCCCCATATTATAGAAAATAAAAGTTTGGTTGTCATCTCAGTTCTCCATGAAGTACTTGGATGAAGCATCATGCATCCTAGGGATGAAGATCTATAGGGATAGATTTAAAAGGATGTTTGGATTATCCCAGTCCATGTACATAGATACTATACTAAAAAGGTTCAACATGAAAAATTTCAAAATGGGCTATCTCTCGATAAGCCATAAAATTTTTCTTTAAGAAGGATTGTCCGACAACTCCTGAAGAGAGAGAGCATATGAGTAGAATCTCATATACTTCGATAGTGGGATCTATCATGTATGCCATGACATGTACGAGATCAGACATGGCATGCTTACTATGAGTAGTGAGTAGATACTAGTCTGATCCTAGAGAAAACCACTAACAAGTGGTTAAAGCCATCCTTAAGTATTTGAACCAATGGTTGGTATATATGTTAGAACTAGATCTAGGATTTTAGGGCTAGATCTTGAAACTTTTTCAAGATCAAGAAGTAGAAGACTTAAATAAATAAATATTTATTTATAAAACTAGATTATACCATAGATCTAAGATCTTATTACATGATTATGGAATGATATTAAATCAAAAATAAAAAATAAAATGAAAGAACAAGTGTTGATCATATCAACATAGATCTACACTAGATTAGAATCATATAAGTAATAGGAGATCAGATCATTGTTATCTATGTAAGTTAGATGTTCTAACATGCTGATCTAGACTTGAGGATGATGTTGCAAGCCGCACACATGTCTGGCCTCTAGGAGTCATTCTCATGAGCCTATGAATCACGATCAGAAGTCCTGATGCAGGAAATCAGCACAATATGCTAGTACTATACTGATCTTTCTTTAACGGTTGATCCGGTGCTTCTTTCTTCTGGATTTGGACTCTTCCAAAAATAAGAATAAGGAGGAGAGATTAATGATCTGAGATGCTCTCAAATAATCTCAAAAAGGAGGAAGAAAGATGAACAAGACAACCCTAGAAGAAGTCCCTCTTCTTCTTCTCTATTCTCTTACCTAGACACCTAGTTTTGTGTCTATCAAATCCCCATGCTATAATATTATTTTTCTCTAATTTTCATAGGCCTCAAAGATCTCTCAATGGTCTAGAACATACCAAAAATATGGTCCAAAATTTATCCTATATAGAAAGATATAGAGGAGTCCTTGTTGGGTCAAACTCTTAGACTAGGAAAGACCAAAATAGGCAACTAGTTAGGGCGCCCAACACTTGCCCCCCCTCCCCCCTCCTTTCTTTTTGGCATGGACCACTTATATTTGTTGCACAAAAATCCTCTAATTTCCACAAAAATTCCATAGAAAAACAAGGAGTTTTGGCGACAAAAGGGAGGAGGAATTTTGATTGTGATAAACTCTATCAAATAGAGTTTGATTTCAAAACAACTCAAAAATTTGACTTGGTCCATTAACCACTTGCCATGTAAGAAAGAAGGGAGGGAGTTGGGCATGCGTGAAGGCTCAAGAGAAAGGGTTTTCCATAAAAAAATCCAAAAAATTAGGCATGGGGGCATGGGATATAGGTGGCGCAAGATGAATGGATCCCAGTCTTACTAGGATTTCTTGTTTGACTTGGTCAAACATTATTTCTCAAACCAAGTCTAACCAAAATTAATTCATCCTAATTAAATTACATCCAAAACTAATTAAGCATTTAATCAAATTAGATTAAATTAAATTAAATTTTGATTTAATTTTTTAATCAAATTAGGAAATTTGGTTGACCCAAGTCCTAGTTGAACTAGGACTAATTCTTCCTTGTACTTGGCTTATCTAATAAACTTATTAGACTTGATCCAATCAAGCCCAAACTAAATTTAATTAAATTATATTTAAATATACTTATTCTCAGCCCTTTGGCTTAATCAAATTAAGCTAATTAGCAATTAAATTGCTAATCAGTCCTCCTATAATACTTGCACTAGGTTAAACATCAATCGTATTGATCATTTAATCGTAGAATGAGTCTTAATCATTGATCAACCATTCGATCAGCTCATGAACTTTAATGTGTGTAACCTCATAGATTTAAATCTAAGCTAGTAGTATAGGAATAAATTTTCATACCAATCGAAGTGACCATCTAGCAATGATATCCGATGACCAGATAGGTCAAATGTGTAGAACAACATCCTTAGAACCTATGTGGATATAGTTTTCATATAATTCATCTTCTTAACCAAAATGCTTGTAGAATATCTCAGAGTTCAACTATCAACTCTGATCAGCTTGTCTATATTGTATTTCAAAATATCAAATCGATCTGATGGATTTCTCTAGCCAAGGTTTTGGTATATTGAAATACAGTGACACATTATTCTCCAACTCTTTAAGTGGTCAATCCCATCTTGATCATACATTGACTTCATAAGTACTTGACGATGCTCAGAAGCCTTCTATTACTAAATTAGAAATTCAGTTAGTCCAATACTAAAGTACAGTATGTTGCTTGTAGGTCCTTAAGGTGATCTCAAGTCTAAGGAACATTTATACCTATATCTCATCGAAGATATTCTTAACAATAGAATGCTCTGGAGTTGATCACGTTCATTGATGATGTATCCCTACATCTCATCTGTATGCCATACCAGTGTCTTCACACTCGTTGGTTAAGAAGATAACCAACCTATATGGCATACAGCAACCTATGCTTGATAGACCCTATCATCCTAATTAACAACCTATCATTTGATCGTGAATAATTTTAAGGACTAATCGATAAATCCTCTATTTATTGAACCAAAATAGTCCTAAGAACTTTATCACAACAATGGAGTTTGTTAGAAGATGAAAACTTATGATGAAAAGGTCAAAAATATATTTTATTATTTAATAAATAAATTATATTTATAAAATAGCTCAACCATCAACATGCTAATGATTGGCTTTGGGACACATTTTCCAACAACTCCCACTTATCCTAAAGCCACTCGGCACAGTATCTAATACCCATCTTTGACTTATGGCTGTCAAACTTGTTTATTGCCAGGGCTTTAGTGAAGGGGTCGGCTAGGTTCTTCTTTCCATCGATCTTCTAAAAATCAACATCATCTCGATCCACGATCTTCTGGACCATCGAAAAGCGGCATAGAATGTACTTCGTCTGCTGATGTGCCTTTGATTCCTTCGCCTGAGCTATGGCTCCAGTGCTGTCATAGTAGAGCAGGACTGGACTATCGAGAAATGTGTCCTAAAGCCAATCATCAGCCTATTGACGGTTGAGCTACAATATATCTATAATTGATTCAGTAATAAATAAAATATTTTTTTGATATTTTTTTCTTCATAAAGTATTCATCTTCTAACAAACTCCGTTATTGCAATAAAGTTCTTAGGACTATTTAGCTTCAATAAAGAGATAATTTATTGATTAGTCCTTAAAACTGTTCATGATCAAATGATAGGCTGTTAATAAGGATGACAGCGTCTATCGAGCATAGGTCGCTATATGTCATATAGATTGATTGTCCTCTTAATAAAAATGTATGGAGATATTGGTATAGCATATTGATGAGATATATGGGTACATCATCAATGAACGTGACCAACTTTAAAGTATTCTGCTATCAAGAATGTCTCTGATGGCATGTAGATATAAGTGTCCCATAGACTTGAGATCACCATAGTAACTTGCAAGCAACTCATTGTGCTTTGGTATCAGACTAACTAAATTTTTAGTTCAATAACGAAAGGCTTCTAGGCACAGTCAATTACTTACGAAGTCAGAGTATGATCAAGATGAAATTGACCACTCCAAGAGTTGGACAAAAATGTACCACTGTATTTCAATATAGCAAAATCTTGGTCAGGATAATCCATCAGATGGATTTGATATTTTGAAATACAATATGGACAACCTTATCAAAGTTGAAAGTTAAACTCTAAGGTATCCTATGAGCATTTTGGTCAAGAAAATGAATTATATAAAAACTATATTCGCATGGGTTCTAAGGATGTTGTTCTACATATTCGACCTATTCGACTGTCGAATACCATTGCTAGATGGTCACTTTGATTAGTATAAAAATTTATTCTTATGCTATTAACTTAGGTTCAGACCTATGAGGTCTCATACATTAGAGTTCATGATCCAATCAAATGATTGATCAATGATTAAGAATCATTCTAGGATTAAACGATCAATACGATTAATGTTTAACCTAGTGCAAGTGTTGCAGGAGGATCGATTAGCAATTGATTGCTAATTGACTTAATTTGATTAAGCCAAAGGGCTAAGATTAAGTTTAATTAAATATAATTTAATTAAATTTAGTTTGAGCTTGATTGGATCAGTTTTAATTGATTTATTGGATAAGCCAAGTGCAAGGAAGAACTAGTCCTAGTTCAACTAGGACTTAGGTCAACCCAATTTACTGATTTAATTAAAAAATTAATTATAATTAAATATAAATTAATTTAATTTAATTAAGTTCTTAATTAGTTTAGGATCTAATTTAATTGAGTTTAATTAATTTTGATTTAATTTTGTTTGAGAAACCATATTGGACCAAGTCAAAATAAGAATCCTAGTATAACTAGGAACTTTCCTCCTTGCACCACCTTAGTCCCAACGCACACCCTTCATGCCCCCTTTGATTTCACATGAATTCTCCATGCCCAAGAGAAGTCCACCATGTTCCAAAGTCCTCCTCTTTCTTTCTTATACGGTAAATTAAGTGTGGACCAAGTCAAAGTAGGAATTGGTTTTGATTTCAAATTCTTTGAGATAGAATTTTAGGAAACCAAAACTCTTCCTATAGTGGACTGATTTCACCCAGACTTTTTCTAGGATTTTTATGGCTGTTAGAGGGGTTTTTGTATGATAAAACCTGGTGGTCTACAGTACAAAAGAAGGATGGGGTTCCCAAGAGTTGGGCACCCCTTGTCTTGCCCATTTTGGATATTCCTTGTCTAGGTATTTGACCTAGATAAGGACTTCTCTATATCTCTCCATATAGGATGAATTTTTGGCTGATTTTTGGATATATTCTAGAGATTTGAGAGACCTTTAGGGTATGTGAAAATCAGAGAGAAAGAGTATTGGGGCTTGGGGATTTCATAGACACCAATCTAGGTGTCTAGGTGAGATAACAAAGAAGAAGAAGGGTTCTTTTTTGAGGATTTTTTTTTTGATCTTTTCCTCCTTTTTTAAAGATTTTTGAAAAGTGTCTCAGGTTCAATATCTCTTCTCTTTCCTTCTAAAAATTAGAGATTCTAAGATTTGAACAAGGTGGTTCTAGATCGATCGTTAAAGAAGGATCAGCACAGTATGAGGATCAGCACAGTACTAGCATACTGTGCTGATTTCCTGCATCGAACTTTTGATCATGGTTCGCGGGCTCGTATGGATGACTTCTCAAGGTCGGATGTGTGTGCAGCTTGCATTATCATCCTCAAGCTTAAATCAGTAAGTTAGAACATCTAACTTGCACTAGTAATAGATCTAATCTATTATTTCCATACCTGCATTGGATGTAACGTATATACATGTTGATGTGATCAACATGTTTTAGTTTCTTCTTTAAATTTTAATTTCTAATTTATTAACATGCCATGATCATGTAATAGATTTTAGATCTAGAATATTTTTTATAATTTATAATTAATTTTTATTAATTTTAGTCTTTCACTATTTGATCTTGAAAAAGTTTCAAGATCTAGTCCTGAAATCCTAGATCTGGTTCCTTCAATTGGTATTAGAGCATAGATTTTTTATTACATAATTATTTGAGTATATTTTGATTATATTTTGAATTAGATCTAATTTATAATCTAATTATTAAATCTAAAATTAAAATTTTTGATCAAATGAACTGCTATAAGGTTGTCCTGCTGTAAGGTTTACTCCTTACAGTGGAAAGATTGTCCTAGTTCGTGTTGATCTGCTTCTAATCCTAAATTTATTAGATTTCACCTAATTTTATTTATGATTTAATAGATTTAAAATAGTTTTAAATCTAAAAATAAAATTTTTAGATTATACGGACTACTATAAGATTGTCCTACTGTAAGGTTTACCTTTTATAGTAGAAACATTGCCCTAGTACATGCTGATCTAAAACATTGATCATAAAATTTTAGATTAGAACTAAAAAATTTTATGATCTAATTAAAAATATTTTAATCTAATTTTAATCATCATAAGTATATTAGATTTGATCTAAGATAATTTATGATTGATTTTAGTTGAAGTTATTTCAATTACATAAACCTATTTAGATTAGATCTAAAATAGTTTCATGCTTATTTTACTTGCATATTGATTATAAATCAAATATACAACTTGGTTGATAGAATCATGTTATAAAAATATTTTACAAACATAAAAATTATTTTCAAAAAGTCAAACCCCAACCCTCAGCCCAAAATTTAACTAAGAATTAAGAAGTTGTTTGATTAGGATCTATGATTGTGAATTGAAGATCCTAAGACACAAATCATAATACATTGGGTTAAATAGATTAGTGAAAATTAGGTCCATTAATTAGGTTAGACCTAGGGTTTGATTAAAGAATAGACTTAATTAGAGAATTGACTAAATCTAATCAATTGTTATCTTAGATTAGGTCAAGGATTCTCTAGATCAATTACAATAGTTGTAGTTGGTCAAGTTCATATCTTTAATGAGATCCAAGATAGACTTGATTCTTAGCTATACGGTCCAGCACAAACTATTAGATTGATCCAATTAAAACTAATTAAACCAGTTGGTATCTAAGATAAACTAGATCGATGGTCTTTAATTGGCAGCCCGCTTATCTAACCATTTTTGATGGTATCTAAGGCAAGCTTTGGTAGACCCTCCCACTAATCGAACTTACCTGACCTCTTGGTGGAATTATATTTTGATCAGGTCACTTGACTATTCAAGCTGACCTATGTCAGCTAGGTAAATTAGTTTGACTGATTTAGGTGCTCTTAGACTAGCCTATTAATGGTCTCCCTTAAGCTGACTTAGTGAAGTCAATTGGAGGATCATGACAAGCTGGTTCATCTGACCTTCCCTCATCTTCAAATTAAATCCTCTAAAATTATTAGATCCCTAAAATGAGATAGTTATTATGATAACTAGATCATAGCCTTCCATTAAAGTTGGTGACAATGGATCCATTAGTTGGATAATCATTGGAGGCCCAAAGGCCTGGTGTTTATCGACTAGTGAACTTATCATTCATTATGTGATTTGTTAGCTGTATCTTTTTAAATGATGGTCAGATTGGATAACTAAAGTTGGGCTTAATCATTCATTGGTTTGATGGACCAAGTTTGGTCATGCTAATGGTTGGACCTAACTAGACCTTTTCAATAGAGGCCAAAGCCTACTGATTAGAAACTATGGCAAAATTTAATTACTAGAAATTATTTAGAGAAATAATTAGTCACGAACCTATCCTTAGATGTACATGGGTTGGCCAACCAAAGTTAGACTCGTGTGTAGTCTATGTAGATTCTAGTATCCACTAAGAAATTAGGATAATTCCTCAAATTGGAGGTAGAGGCTACCAATTCAATTACCATAGTAGAAGAATCTTTTGATTAAAGTCCAAATCTTTAGGTTTAATGAATCAATTATTAATTAGGTTATGATTTTTCTTTGTGTAGATATGGCCACTTTCCTATCACTCTGATTATTGTTGGACAATGATAAGTTGGTAGGACCAAACTTTGATAGTTGGTTTTGAAAATTGATAATTTTTCTAGAGCATGAATGGATCCTATATGTATTTATGAATTCTACACCTGAGGAGCCAGTTGTCAATGCACGTGAAACAGTCAGAGATACTTACCAGAAGTGGCTTAGTGATCAGACCACGGTGTGCTACATTATACTGGCTGCTATGAGCAACGAGTTTAGTCATAGATTTAAGATAGCTTAGCCAAAGGACATGCTTCAAGTGTTGGAGGATTCCTTTGGCACACTCGATAACATGGAGAGGCACAAGACTAGTTATGTCTGTTGAAGAGAAATCCTGATTTCTCAGACCCGATTCGTTCAGATCTGATCGAATCAAGAGATATATTTCAAAATTTTTTTTTCTCTTTGATCCAGATTAGATCTGAAATATTTTAAATTTGATCTTTATTATTTTAATAATTAAAATAAATTTAGATAAATTAAATCAAATTTAATTTATCTTGACGTAGGATAATCCTATTACCCATTGATGATCCTGTAAGCAGCGGAAGATTTAGGATCTAGTCATGCAAGTGCCTGGCCTCGGTATCCACTCGGGCTGGATCTAGAGATCCTCTTCTTCTCTATCATGTCTCCAAAAATTAGATCTAAATATGATTTGGAGGATCTTCAAAACACCTTTTGAAGATCAGTAGTTGTCCTTTGCAGTAGCGCAACCTTCTAGCTTTCTATCACCTTTTTCTCATCTGGATTGCACCAACTTGGATCCCAAACTACTTTGGGCATGGAGAGGAGTGGGAGAAGATGGTCTTGGCATGGAGGAGGAGGAGAGAGGCAGCCTTGGGGCATGGAGAATTTTTAGATAACTTTGAGTTGGGCCTAGGGTCTTATTTATAGACTATGCATGATCCAACTCCTCTTCTTCCCAACCAATCATAACTCTTTATGAAATCAGATCTAAATTTGATTGGTGGGAATAGAGTCCCTTAGATTCCTCCTTAGATGGTGCCTAAGACTAGTCAAACTTGGTTCTTAGGAGAAGTCTAATCGGAATCCAAAAAGGAGATGGAGTTCCTGTCCAATAGGGACACCTGGGCGCCTCCAGCTTGGGCACACGCCAAGGGTGGCATGCGCCCTCCTCCTTGCCAGGTTCTGGTAGGGGGACAAGCCCCTACCAGCTCTCCAATAGGTGCATGACACGTGGACAAAAGTCAAAGTATCAATGGTCAATGTTTGACCAGTCAAAGGTGAACTTTTAACCAAAGTCAAAGGAGGAGAAATGGCAGATGACAAAAAATTATAGATGTTATCTTACAAAATAAGACAATCCTTTTCTGATCTAGACAAGCTCCAGTCAGACCAGATGAAGGCCTCTAATCGAGCACAAACTCCTTTGGCTCAGTCAGGATAACTATTTATGATAGTAAAAGAAGAACGTTAGGTTCAATCGAGTGCTAGCATGATTTCCTTGAACCTAATTGAATCTTATTTAGATCAATTGAACTGGATTAGTTCAATTGATGATCATCAGATTCAAACCCTTGTTTATGTGATCCAATTAGATTCAGTTCTGTATGGTAATGGGATATATCATGATCTCTATCATCAACATCATCGAAACTCCTTTCGATGGATCAGAACTCTTCTGATTCGAACAGCTAGAATGATCGATCATCTAAATCATTCTAATTTCTCCCAAAATCCACCAGTGACACCTAGCAGTATATGGTGGCAACCCATCAGAGCTGAATGCGAACCTCTTGGTGTAGCTACCTATGTGATTAAGTTCTTCTATCTTGAGCTCCGATCAGATTAGGGTTAAGGTGAACTCGTCAAACCCTAGTTTCTGTCATATGATGTAATCATTCGATTCAAGTCTAATGTGAAAACCTAAATAGAAACTCTTTCTATTATTTCACTCTGCCATGGCCATGGGCTTCTAGACTTGATTCTCATGATCATCATAGGGCTGCTCCTCTACCATCGAGGTAGATTGATTCCATCTTGATGCAATCTAGTTCCTACAATGAACATGCTATAGCCAACATACACCTCAGGGTTTCGAATGGCTAGGAGACCGAGTTATGGTATAGTCAAACTATAACACCCTCAAGGTGAACTGTTGATGCACCTCAAGTCAAAGAACTAGACACACTACTACAGCATCGAGTCAGTCATTGACAAGAAGGTAGACTTCCTAATGACTACTCGAGGTGGTCACGCTCAGTGCCCTCGTTCTTTAATGAGTACCTATAATCTGGCTCCGGTGTCTCCACACCATAGACTCAAGACTCATTTACTAAAGAGAGGCAATTGTACACCAACCTTCCAGATCAATCACCATCCTCGTGATGATCCTATGGTCGGGAGCATTTTATGAGTTAATAATGATTATTCATGTCTTAAATTTTCAACTCTTGAAAATATGAATTATCATTGCCATTAACTCAAAGGATGTATCACAGACACTAAATACACATATGTGATAGAAAATAATCTATTTTATTGATTTTAGTCAAAATTATAATTTTGCCCCTAGAAGTGTATTACAAGTGTCAGCCAATTCTGGCTTCTAGGGCACATATATCTAACAATCTCCCACTTATCCTAAAGCCAATTGGCTACAAGTCTAAGTCCCATCTTCTCAAGGTGGGCTTCGATCTTCTACCGGCCCAATGGCTTTGTAAGCAGGTCTGCCACATTATCTATGGAGTCGACTCTCTTGACCTCGACGTAATCCTTCTCGAGATAATCGCAGATGAGGTGGTATTGCCACTCAATGTGCTTGGATTTCTGGTGAGACCTCGGCTCCTTAGCAAGGGCTATGGCGCCATTGTTGTTGCAGTATAGAGGAATGGCATCTGATGGCATTACTTTGATTTCTACAGCAAACTTCTTGTACCAGAATGCTTCCTTCACAGCCTCTGATGCAGCAATATATTCTGCTTCCATGATGGAATCTGCTATCATGGTTTGCTTGAAACTCTTTCAGCTGATAGCACCACCATTGCACACAAACAGACTCCCAGATGTCGACTTTCGATCATCTACATCGGACATGAAATCCGAGTCTGTGTATCCCTGGACTTGGAGTTCTCCATTACCAAAGACCAACATCATATCCTTAGTTCTTCTTAAGTACTTAAGGATACATTTTACAGAAGTCCAGTGTTCTTCATCTGGATTTGACTGATATCTGCTTGTGACACTCACAGCATGGGCTATATCAGGTCGTGTACATAGCATGGCATACATGAGGCTCCCTATTGCAGAAGCATAAGGGATCTTGCTCATGCATTCTATTTCCTCAGGTATGCTAGGGCACATCTTCTTGGAAAGATGAATACCATGTCTGAAGGGTATTAATCCCCTCTTAGAGTTTTCCATACTAAACCTCTTTAGTACTTCCTCTATGTACATCTTCTGTGAAAGTCCTAGCATCCTATTCGGTCTATCCCTATAGACCTTAATTCCTAGAATAAAGGATGCTTCACCTAGGTCTTTCATGGAGAATTTCTTAGACAACCATATTTTGACTGTCATCAGCATGGGAATATCATTTTCAATAAGGAGGATGTCATCCACGTGTAATATGAGGAAGACAACAGCGCTCCTACTGACCTTTTTGAAGACACACGGTTCCTCTTCATTTTTTATGAAACCAAACTTTTTGATCACATCATTGAAATGAGTGTTCCAGCTCTGAGATGCTTGCTTAAGTCCATATATGGACCTTTGCAGCTCGCAAACCTTGTGATCAGTATCACTGGATGTGAAACCTAGCGACTGTTTTATATAGATATCTTCCTCAAGATATCCATTCAAGAATGCTGTTTTCACATCCATTTGCCATATTTCATAATCGAAATAGGCTACAATGGCAAGCAATGTGCGGATGAATTTTAGCATAGCCACTGGTGAAAAGGTATCCTGATAGTCAATGCCTTCACATTGACTATAACCTTTTTGTTAGATATATGTGTCTTAGAAGCCAGAATTGGCTGACACTTGTAATACACTTCTAGGGGCAAAATTATAATTTTGACTAAAACCAATAAAATAGATTATTTTCTATCACATATGTGTATTTAGTGTCTGTGATACATCCTTTGAGTTAATGGTAATGATAATTCATATTTTCAAGAGTTGAAAATTTAAGACATGAATAATCATTATTAACTCATAAAATGCTTCCGACCATAGGATCATCACGAGGATGGTGATTGATCTTGAAGGTTGGTGTACAATTGCTTTCCTTTAGTAGATGAGTCTTGAGTCTATGGTGTGGAGACACCAGAGCGAGAGTATAGATACTCGTTAGAGAACGAGGGCACTGAGCATGACCACCTCGAGTAGTCATTAGAAAGTCTACCTTCTCGTCAATGACTGACTCGATGCTGTAGTGGTGTGTCTGGTTCTTTGACCTGAGGTGCATCGGTAGTTCACCTTGAGGGTGTTATAGTTTGACTACACCATAACTCGATCTCCTAGCCATCCGAAATCCTGAGGTGTATGTTGGCTATAGCATGTTCATTGTAGGAACTGGATTGCATCAAGATGGAATCTATCTACCTCGGTGGTAGAGGAGCAGCCCTATGATGATCATGAGAATCAAGTCCAGAAGCCCATGGCCATGGCAGAGTGAAATAATAGAAAGAGTTTCTATTTAGATTTTCACATCGGACTTGAATCGAATGATTACATCATATGACAGAGACTAGGGTTTGACGAGTTCACCTTAACCCTAATCTGATCGGGGCTCAAGATAGAAGAACTTAATCACACAGGTAGCTGCACCAAGAGGTTCGCATTCAGCTCTGATGGGTTGCCACCATATACTGCTAGGTGTCACTGGTGGATTTTGGGAGCAATTAGAATGATTTAGATGATCGATCATTCTAGCTGTTCGAATCAGAAGAGTTCTGATCCATCGAAAGGAGTTTCGATGATGTCGATGATAGAGATCATGACATATCCCATTACCATACAGAACTGAACCTAACTAGGTCACACAAACAAGGGTTTGAATTTGGTGATCATCAATTGAACTAATCCAGTTCAATTGATCTAAATGAGATTCAATTAGGTTCAAGAAAATCGTGCTAGCACTCGATTGAACCTAACGTTCTTCTTTTACTATCATAAATAGTTGTCCTGACTGAGCCAAAGGAGTTTGTGCTCAATCAAAGGCCTTCACTTGGTCTGACTGGAGCCAGTCCAGGTCAGAAAAGGATTGTCCTATTTTGTAAGACAATACCTACCATTTTTGGTCATCTGTCATTTCTCGTCCTTTGACTTTGGTCAAAAGTTGATCTTTGATTGGTCAAATGTTGACCATTGACACTTTGACTTCTATCCATGTGTCACGCACCTATTGGAGAGCTGGTGGGGGCTTGTTCTCCTACCAGAACCTAGCAAGGAGGAGGGCACACGCCACCCTTGGCATGTGCCCAAGCTGGAGGCGCCCAGGAGTCCCTATTGGATAGGGACTCCATCTCTTTTTTGGATTCCAATTAGAGTTCTCCTAAGAACCAAGTTTGACTGATCTTAGGTGCCATCTAAGGAGGAATCCAAGGGACTCTATTCTCACCAATCAGATTTAGATCTGATTTCATAAAGGGTTGTGATTGGTTGGGAAGAAGAGGAGTTGGATCATGCTTAGTCTATAAATAAGACCCTGCGCCCAACTCAAGGAGTATCTAAAATCTAAGAAAAGAGTTCTCCATGCCCCAAGGCTTCCTCCCTCTTCCTCCTCCATGCCAAGTTCTACTTCTCCCTCTCCTCTCCACATCCAAAAGCAATTTGGATCTTGGTTGGTGCAATCCAGATGAGAGAAAGGTGACAGAAAGCTAGAAGCTGCGCTGCTGCAAAGGACAACTGCTGATCTTTGAAAGGTATTTTGAAGATCCTCTAGATTAGATCCAGATCTAATTTTTGGAGATGTGATAGAGAAGAAGAGGATCTCTAGATCTAGCCCAAGTGGATACCTATAGAGGCCAGGCACTTGCGTGGCTAGATCCAGAACGTTCCGCTGCTTACAGGATCATCAATGTGTAATAAGATTACCCACTTCAAGGTAAATTAAATTTGATTTAATTTATCTAAATTTATTTTAATTATCAAAATAATAAAAATAAAATATAAAATATCCTAGATCTAATCTAGATTGAAGAAAATTTTTTTAAAAATATATCTCTTGATCTGATCAGATCTGAATGTACCTGGTTTGGAAAAATTAGGATTTCTCTTCAACTGGTATCAGAGCCAAGGTTCTAAAAATATTTAGATCTGATTTTAAATTTATTTTAATTAAAAAATAAGTAATTTTAGATGTCACATGAGATGTGATCAGATCTAAAATTAAAAAAATTAAAATTAAATGATTTGGATCTAAGATTAGAAAATATGCATGACTAGTTCTAAAATAGAATAGTTCTATAGAATAGTCTTGCATGTTTTAATTTAATTTGATTAAATCATATTTTAGATCTATTTATTTACTATTTTTTGATATTATAATTATTATAATAATATCTAAAAAATAGTAAATAAAAATTATTTAATTTTAAACATCATATGAGATATGATTGATGCATGTCTAGACTAGTTGTAGAATAGTTCTACATAGTTGTCTAGATTAGAGTTTATTTTGATAAGATCAATTTAAATCTAATTTTTTAGATTATTATGAGATAATTTAGATCTAAAAATATGCATGATTCGATACATGAGATGTATGCAAAATATGCCATGATTAGATCTAATTTGTATATGAGATATATGATATAGATCTAAAACTATTTTGTAGTATTACATGTTCCTGATTAAGGCGTTCCTCTTGGCCGTCCGGTCATAAGAATGAAGAAGGGTTTAAAGGCCCTCTCCTTCCATTCGATGGGGTGTTCTTATGATGTGTAGGGGTGCTGCGCGTTCGTCCTTAATCAGAAATCCAAAACTTACTTTCTGCAAAACCCTAGATCCTGAAACCCTAGGATTTATTGTGCATATTTTGTTTATGAACCCTACTTAATTAAAAATTAAGATTATGAAATATTAATTAGGTCTAAAATTAAGAATTTTAGATCTAAGACATATTCATAATACTGGGTTCGGGCTTGGGTAGCTCAATTAGGTCTAAGCGGTTGATCAAACCGAATCAAGAGTTGGTTAGATGGGATCAACAATGCTTAAATTGACCAGCCTAATAGGATTAAGTCTGGGTCAAGATCGAGTCACGATCAAGCAAGACCTAATTAGGCTCAGAGGTTAGAGTCTGGATTGTAGGCTAACCCAATTGGTTCTGGCTCAATAATTTGGTGTCTAAGGTAAGTTTGGCACATACGACCGACTGATTTTTAATTGGAAGCTACTCGACCTGAATGCATTCTTGTACGAGTTAATGGCATATTCCTTCCACCGATCTCACTTACCTGGCCATATCTGTTGACACAGTTCTGATCTGAGGTGGTCAATAATCCAAGCTAACCCATGCCACTAGGTTAGTCATAATTGTTATGACTATGACAAGTCTAGTTTAATGAGACCTGAATCAATTCTCCCTAAGAAAAGATTAAGTCTGAGGTCTTCCACCATTGTAGATGTGCGGGCCCTTCCCGGGGTTGATTGTTCTCGACTGGATACAGTGGCTCAGTTGCACCGGAAAAGATGCAACCATGTCTATTAGGCATTGGATGCTATGGGCTGGAGGATGAGTTGGGCTCAATATTTTGGATACGGTGAGAGACTCAATTAGGAATCCAGTCTGTGCAAATGGTGGGTCTGACTTAACTAAGGAGTGGATCAATATTTTGGATACGGTGAGATTCATGAATTAGAGACCAAGTTTGGGTGCACCATGATTAGAGAATCATTGAACAAGAGTTGTTCACTCATTGGCTAACCCATCACCAATAACTGTTAGGTGAGGTGATGAGTCAGTTGGTGAGACCGCACCACCCACTAGAAATCATTAATCATGGAGATTTTTGCATCTCTACAGAGGGAGTGTAGGGATCCGAGAAAATAGTGGGAAGCTAATTTATTTTAAAAATAAAATTTCTAAATAAATTGGTCAAGTCATAATTACAGTATCTAACTAGAATCTTTGACTCTCTACAGAAAAATGTCTGCGTCCAACCCATTAGCACGTATCCTGGACACACATAGACTGACCGGACCCAATTATAAAGATTGGCTCAGGAACTACAAAATAGTTTTGGGTTCCAAGAAGTTAACCCATGTATTGGACCAGGACCCTCCCACCTTACCAGCCCGTCCATCCACTGAACAGAGAGCATCTCTGAAAAAATGGATAGACGAAGATAATAAGGCCAGATATTACATGTTGGGCTCGATGTCTGATGAGCTCCAGCGCCAACATGAAGATATCGGGACTGCTCGCCAAATGTTGGCTCACCTGCAGGAGATGTTTGGTGAACAGAGTCGCGCAGCCAAGTATCAAGTCACGAAATGACTTTTTAAGGCTAAGATGCATGATGGGCAGTCAGTCCAAGATCACTGTCTGATGAATGATCAAGGACATGGAAGAGCTTGAGAAGCTCGGTGTGAAGTTAGACTTGGATCTGCAGAATGATATTATTCTGCAATCCTTGACTGATGCATATGGGCAATTCATCATGAATTACCACATGCATAAACTTCAAAATTCCTTGGCCGAATTAATGAATATGCTGGTCACCGCTGAGCTTTCTATGAAAGATTCTAAAGGCTCAGTTCTTGCTATGGAACGGACTTCTTCCAAAAGAAAGTCTTATGGAAAGAAAAAGAAGTCTGTGAAAAAGCAGAAGGTGGAAGGAGGAAAGAAGAAGAAGAGAGAAGAGCCGAAGAAAAGGCCGATGTCAAAGGAAAGTATTTCCATTGCAACAGCGACGGCCACTTGGAAGCGAAACTGCCCTACTTACCTGGCCACCCTGAAGAACAAGAAGGAAGGTCCTTCTGGAGGTATGCTCGTTATTGAGTCTAACCTTACGGTTTCTTCTGCATCCAGTTGGGTGCTTGACTCTGGTTCTAGTGCTCATCTGTGCACTTCCATGCAGGGTCTTGAGGATAGCAGGAGGCTGAGGGATGGAGACATGATCCTACGCATCGGTAATGGAGCAAGAGTTGCTGCAGTAGCCGTGGGAACATACCCTCTTCGATTACCATCTGGTTTAGACTTAGTTTTGAAAGACTGTTATTATGTGCCTGCAGCTAGCAGGAATTTGATTTCTGTTTCATGCTTAGCACAAGAAGGCTATGTGATTACCTTCTTTAAGGACCATTGTAACATTCTTTATGAAAGAAATAAAATTGCAAATGGTTTTCCTTATTAATGGTCTTTATCAGCTACATATTGATGTACCTATTCTAACTATCGAGCAAAACGTGAATGCCAAACGACCTAGGGATAGTCCAAATGATAGATATCTATGGCACCTGAGATTAGGTCATATAGCAGAAGATAGGATCAACAAATTGGAGAAAAATGGGCTATTGAGTCCATTGACTTTCGAGTCATATCCAACTTGTGAATCTTGTCTTCAAGGCAAAATGACTAAACTCCCTTTTGTTGGACATGGGGAAAGGGCCACAGATCTCCTTGCCCTAGTACATACTGATGTGTGCGGCCCATTTGATGTGCCGGCTAGAGGCAATTTTGTCTACTTCATTACCTTTACCGATGATCTGTCTAGGTATGGGTATGTGTATCTTATGAGACACAAGTCTGAAGCTTTTGAAAAGTTCAAAGAATTCAGACATGAAGTAGAAAAACAAACTGGAAAAACCCATTAAGGTTCTTCGATCAGATCGAGGAGGTGAATACCTTAGCCGAGAAATTCCTAGACTATCTCAAGGAAAAATGGCATAGTCTCTCAATGGACTCCACCAGGAACACCTCAACTCAACGGGGTTTCAGAATGGAGAAATCGGACTCTATTGGATATGGTTCGATCCATGATGAGCTTCACAGACCTCCCTGATTTTCTTTGGGGACACTTCATTGTTAACTTCAATTTATCTACTGAATAGGGTTCCCTCTAAAACCGTTCCTACCACACCGTATGAGATATGGCACGGTAAGAAACCAAGTCTGAGTCATCTCAGAATTTGGGGTTGTCCGGCTCATGTCAAAAGACAACAAGCGGACAAGTTAGAGTTTAGGTCCTTCAGAGCTCGATTCATAGGATATCCTAAAGAGTCATTAGGATACTATTTCTACATTCCAGAAGACCACAATGTGATTGTGAGTCGACATGCCATCTTTCTTGAAAAATAGTTTATTCAAGATAGCGGCATTGGAAAGCAGATTAAGCTTGATGAGAAAGTCTCACAAGTACAACGAGCTAAGGACCAATTGGAACCAAATCAGGTTGAGCCAATAAGAACACTACCTCCTCCACCTCGTAGATCGGAAAGAGTTTTCCGTCCCCCTGAAAGATACTTAGGTATTATTTCAGAGGAAGTAGAGAAAATGTTCCTCGTAGGTAATGGTGCTCATGGTGATGATCCCAAAACCTACAACGAGGCGATATCAGATATCGACTCCGAGAAATGGCTAGAGGCAATGCAGTCAGAAATTGACTCGATGCACTCAAACCAAGTCTGGACCTTGGTAGATCCACCAGAAGGTATAGTACCTATTGGGTGTAAATGGATCTTCAAGAGAAAGATTGGTGCAGATGGAAATGTGGAGACATTCAAGGCTAGACTAGTGGCAAAAGGTTATAGTCAACGCGAAGGCATTGACTATCAGGATACCTTTTCCCCAGTGGCTATGCTAAAATCATCCGCACATTGCTTGCCGTTGCAGCCTATTTCGATTATGAAATATGGCAAATGGACGTGAAAATGGCATTCTTAAATGGATATCTTGAGGAAGATATCTATATGGAACAGCCGCTAGGTTTCACATCCAGTGATACTGATCACAAGGTTTGCAAGCTGCAAAGGTCCATATATGGACTTAAGCAAGCATCTCGGAGCTGGAACACTCATTTCAATGATGTGATCAAAAAGTTTGGTTTCATCAAAAATGAAGAGGAACCATGTGTCTTTCAAAAAGGTCAGTGGGAGCGCTGTTGTCTTCCTCGTATTGTACGTGGATGACATCCTCCTTATTGGGAATGATATTCCCATGTTGACATCAGTCAAAATTATGGTTGTCCAAGGAATTCTCCATGAAAGACCTAGGTGAAGCATCCTTTATTCTAGGAATTAAGGTCTATAGGGATAGACCGAATAGGATGCTAGGACTTTCACAGAAGATGTACATAGAGGAAAGTACTAAAGAGGTTTAGTATGGAAAACTCTAAGAGGGGATTAATACCCTTCAGACATGGTATTCATCTTTCCAAGAAGATGTGCCCTAGCACACCTGAGGAAATAGAACGCATGAGCAAGATCCCTTATGCTTCTGCAATAGGGAGCCTCATGTATGCCATGCTATGTACACGACCTGATATAGCCCATGCTGTGAGTGTCACAAGCAGATATCAGTCAAATCCAGGTGAAGAACACTGGACTTCTGTGAAATGTATCCTTAAGTACTTGAGAAGAACTAAGGATATGATGTTGGTCTTTGGTAATGGAGAACTCCAAGTCCAGGGATACACAGACTCGGATTTCATGTCCGATATAGATGATCGAAAGTCGACATCTGGGACTCTGTTTGTGTGCAATGGTGGTGCTGTCAGCTGGAAGAGTTTCAAGCAAACGTGATAGCAGATTCCACCATGGAAGCAGAATATATCGCTGCATCAGAGGCTGCGAAGGAAGCATTCTGGTACAAGAAGTTTGCTGCAGAAATTGGAGTAATGCCATCAGATGCCATTCCTCTATACTGCGACAACAATGGCGCCATAGCCCTTGCTAAGGAGCCGAGGTCTCACCAAAAATCCAAGCACATTGAGCGGCGATACCACCTCATCCGCGATTACCTCGAGAAGGGTTACGTCGAGGTCAAGAGAGTCAACTCCACAGATAATGTGGCAGACCCACTTACAAAGCCGTTGGGCCAGCAGAAGATCGAAGCCCACCTTGAGAAGATGGGACTTAGACTTGTAGCCAATTGGCTTTAGGACAAGTGGGAGATTGTTAGATATATGTGCCCTAGAAGCCAGAATTGGCTGACACTTGTAATACACTTCTAGGGGCAAAATTATAATTTTGACTATAATCAATAAAATGGGTTATTTTCTATCACATATGTGTATTTAGTGTCTGTGATACATCCTTTGAGTTAATGGTAATGATAATTCATATTTTCAAGAGTTGAAAATTTAAGACATGAATAATCATTATTAACTCATAAAATGCTCCCGACCATAGGATCATCACGAGGATGGTGATTGATCCGGAAGGTTGGTGTACAATCGCTTCTCTTTAGTAGATGAGTCTTGAGTCTACGGTGTGGAGACACCGGAGCGAGAGTACAGGTACTCGTTAGAGAACGAGGGCACTGAGCGTGACCACCTCGAGTAGTCATTAGGAAGTCTACCTTCTCGTCAATGACTGACTCGATGCTGCAGTGGTGTGTCTGGTTCTTTGACCTGAGGTGCATCGGCAGTTCACCTTGAGGGTGTTATAGTTTGACTACACCATAACTCGGTCTCCTAGCCATTCGAAACCCTGAGGTGTATGTTGGCTATAGCATGTTCATTGTAGGAACTGGATTGCATCAAGATGGAATCTATCTACCTCGGTGGTAGAGGAGCAGCCCTATGATGATCATGAGAATCAAGTCCAGAAGCCCATGGCCATGGCAGAGTGAAATAATAGAAAGAGTTTCTATTTAGATTTTCACATCGGACTTGAATCGAATGATTACATCATATGACAGAAACTAGGGTTTGACGAGTTCACCTTAACCCTAATCTGATCGGGGCTCAAGATAGAAGAACTTAATCACACAGGTAGCTGCACCAAGAGGTTCGCATTCAGCTCTGATGGGTTGCCACCATATACTGCTAGGTGTCACTGGTGGATTTTGGGAGCAATTAGAATGATTTAGATGATCGATCATTCTAGCTGTTCGAATCAGAAGAGTTCTGATCCATCGAAAGGAGTTTCGATGATGTCGATGATAGAGATCATGACATATCCCATTACCATACAGAACTGAACCTAACTGGGTCACACAAACAAGGGTTTGAATCTGGTGATCATCAATTGAACTGAATCCAGTTCAATTGATCTGAATGAGATTCAATTAGGTTCAAGAAAATCGTGCTAGCACTCGATTGAACCTAACGTTCTTCTTTTACTATCATAAATAGTTGTCCTGACTGAGCCAAAGGAGTTTGTGCTCAATCAGAGGCCTTCACTTGGTCTGACTGGAGCCTTTCCAGGTCAGAAAAGGGTTGTCTTATTTTGTAAGACAATACCTGCCATTTTTGGTCACCTGCCATTTCTCGTCCTTTGACTTTGGTCAAAAGTTGACCTTTGACTGGTCAAATGTTGACCATTGACACTTTGACTTCTCCACATGTCATGCACCTATTGGAGAGCTGGTGGGGGCCTTGTCCCCCTGCCAGAACCTGGCAAGGAGGAGGGCGCACGCCACCCTTGGCGTGTGCCCAAGCTGGAGGCGCCCAGGAGTCCCTGTTGGACAGGGACTCCATCTCCTTTTTGGATTCCGATTAGACTTCTCCTAAGAACCAAGTTTGACTGGTCTTAGGCACCATCTAAGGAGGAATCCAAGGGACTCTATTCCCACCAATCAGATTTAGATCTGATTTCACAAAGGGTTGTGATTGGTTGGGAAGAAGAGGAGTTGGATCACGCATAGTCTATAAATAAGACCCTGCGCCCAACTCAAGGAGTATCTAAATCTGAGAAAAGATTCTCCATGCCCCAAGGCTGCCTCTCCCTCTTCCTCCTCCATGCCAAGTCCATCTTCTCCCTCTCCTCTCCATGTCCAAAAGAAGTTTGGGATCTTGGTTGGTGCAATCCAGATGAGAGAAAGGCGACAGAAAGCTAGAAGGCTGCGCTGCTGCAAAGGACAACTGCTGATCTTCGAAAGGTATTTTGAAGATCCTCCAAATCAGATCCAGATCTGATTTTTGGAGATGTGATAGAGAAGAAGAGGATCTCTAGATCCAGCCCAAGTGGATACCGATAGAGGCCAGGCACTTGCGTGGCTAGATCCAGAACCTTCCGCTGCTTACAGGATCATCAACGGATAATAGGATTACCCTACATCAAGGTAAATTAAATTTGATTTAATTTATCTATATTTTATTTTTATTATTAAAATAATAAGAATCAGATCTGAAAATATCTCAGATCTGATTTGGATCAAAGAAAAAAATTTTTGAAATATATCTCTTGATCCGATCAGATCTGAACGAACCTGGTCCGAAAATCAGGATTTTCCTTCACTTTGGGGGGGGTTCAGGATCTATTCAAGTGGTTATCTCCTCATTGTAGGTTTTGAGATCATCACCATGAGCACCATTACCACGAGGAATATTTTTTTTTACTTTCCTCTAAAATAATACCTAAGTATCTTTCAGGGGGATGGGAAACTCTTTTCGATCTACGAGGTGGAGGAGGTAGTGTTCTTATTGGCTCAACCTGATTTGGTTCCAATTGG
Organism: Cocos nucifera; assembly: GCA_006176705.1. NCBI lineage: Eukaryota > Viridiplantae > Streptophyta > Magnoliopsida > Arecales > Arecaceae > Cocos > Cocos nucifera. Next base: position 197,019 of record QRFJ01000633.1, read on the forward strand.
TCCTTAGCTCGTTATACTTGTGAGACTTTCTCATCAAGCTTAATCTGCTTTCCAATGCCACTATCCTAAATAAACTATTTTTTAAGAAAGATGGCATGTTGACTCACAATCACATTATGGTCTTCTGGAATGTAGAAATAGTATCCTAATGACTCTTTAGGATATCCTATGAATCGAGCTCTGAAGGATCTAAACTCTAACTTGTCCGCTTGTTGTCTTTTGACATATGCTGGACAATCCCAAATTCTGAGATGACTTAGATTTAGTTTCTTACCGTGCCATATCTCATACGGTGTGGTAGGAACAGTTTTAGAGAAAACTCTATTCAGTAGATAAATTGAAGTTAACAATGAATGTCCCCAAAGAAAATCAGGGAGGTCTGTGAAGCTCATCATGGATCGAACCATATCCAATAGAGTCCGATTTCTCCATTCTGAAACTCCGTTGAGTTGAGGTGTTCCTGGTGGAGTCCATTGAGAGACTATGCCATTTTTCTTGAGATAGTCTAGGAATTTTTCGACTAAGGTATTCACCTCCTCGATCTGATCGAAGAATCTTAATGGATTTTTCAGTTTATTTTTCTACTTCATGTCTGAATTCTTTAAACTTTTCAAAAGCTTCAGACTTGTGTCTCATAAGATACACATACCCATACCTAGATAGATCATCGATAAAGATAATGAAGTAGACAAAATTGCCTCTAGCCGGCACATCAAATGGGCCGCACACATCAGTATGTACTAGGGCAAGGAGATCCGTGGCCCTTTCCCCATGTCCAACAAAAGGGAGTTTAGTCATTTTGCCTTGAAGACAAGATTCACAAGTTGGATATGACTCGAAAGTCAATGGACTCAATAGCCCATTTTTCTCCAATTTGTTGATCCTATCTTCTGCTATATGACCTAATCTCAGGTGCCATAGATACCTATCGTTTGGACTATCCCTAGGTCATTTGGCATTCACGTTTTGCTCGATAGTTAGAATAGATACATCAATATGTAGCTGATAAAGACCGTTAATAAGAAAACCATTTGCAATTTTATTTCTTTCATAAAGAATGTTACAATGGTCCTTAAAGAAGGTAATCACATAGCCTTCTAGTGCTAAGCATGAAATAGAAATCAAATTCCTGCTAGCTGCAGGCACATAATAACAGTCTTTCAAAACTAAGTCTAAACCAGATGGTAATCGAAGAGGGTATGTTCCCACTGGCTACTGCAGCAACTCTTGCTCCATTATCGACGCATAGGATTATGTCTCCATCCCTCAGCCTCCTGCTATCCTCAAGATCCTGCATGGAAGTGCACAGATGAGCACTAGAACCAGAGTCAAGCACCCAACTGGATGCAGAAGAAATCGTAAGGTTAGACTCAATAATGAGCATACCTCCAGAAGGACCTTCCTTCTTGTTCTTCAGGGTGGCCAGGTAAGTAGGGCAGTTCCACTTCCAGTGGCCATCGCTGTTGCAATGAAAATACTTTCCTTTGACAGCGCCTTCTTCTTCGGCTCTGCCTTCTTCTTGTTTGCTCCTTCCATCTTCTGCTTTTTCGCAGACTTCTTTTTCTTTCCAGAAAATTTTCTTTTGGAAGAAGTCTATTCCATAGCAAGAACTGAGCCTTTAGAACCTTTCATAGAAAGCTCAGCGGTGACCAGCATGTTCATTAATTCGGTTAAGAAATTTTGAAGTTTATGCATATGGTAATTCATTATGAATTATCCATATGCATCAGTCAAAGATTGCAGAATAACATTGTTCTACAGATCCAAGTCTAACTTCACATTGAGCTTCTCAAGCTCTTCTAAGTCCTTGATCATCATCAGATAGTGATCCTCGACTGACTGCCCATCACGTATCTTAGTCTTAAAAAGTCATTTCATGACTTGATATTTGGCTGGGCGACTCTATTCACCAAACATCTCCTACAAATGAGCCAACATTTGACAAGCAATTTTGATATCTTCATGTTAGCGCTGGAGCTCATCAGACACGGAGCGCCCACATGTAATATTCTGGCCTTATTCATCTTTGTCTATCTATTTTCCAGAGATGCTCTCTATTTAGTGGGAATGGATTGGGCTGGTAAGGGAGGGTCCTAATCTAATAACTGTGTTAACTTCTTGAACCCCAAAATGATTTTTATAGTCTTCGGCCAATATTTATAATTGGATTCCGGTCAGTCTGCTGTGTTAGGTCACGTTGCTAATGGGTTGCGATGCAGACATTTTCCTATAGAAGAGTCGAAAGATCTCTACTTAGATACTGTTAATTATATGAACTTGACCAAATTGTTTAAAGATTTTATTTTTAAATAAATTAGTTCCACTATTTTTCTTGGATCCCTACACTTCCTCTGTAGAGTGCAAAATCTCCATATGATTATGATTTCTAGTGGTGGTGCCAATCTCAACAACTGACTCATCACCTCACCTAACAGTTATTGATGACTGGGGTTACGCCAATGAAGTGGAACAACTCTTATTCAATGATTATCTAATCTGGTGCACCCAACTTGGTCTCTAATTCAATCAATCTCACCATTATCCAAAATATTGATCCACTCCTTAGTTAAGTTCAGACCCATCGATTTGCACAGACCTGGATTCTAAATTGAGTCTCTCATTATATCCGAAAATAATTGAGCGCCAAACTCATCCTCCAGCCCAACAGCCTCCATGCCTAATAGACGATGGTTGCCATCTTTCAGTGCAACGGAGCCACTGATCCGCTGAGAAACACTCAACCCCGAGAAGGGCCCGCATACACAATGGGGAAAGACCTCAGACTTAATCTTTTCTTAGGAAGAATTTGATTCAGTCTTCATTAAACTAACTTGTCAATAGTCATATCATAATTATGACTAACCTAGTGGGCATGGGTTAGCTCGGATTATTGACCACATCAAATAGCAACTTGAGTCGACAGAACTATGGCCAGGATAAGTGAGATCGATCGCTTTAGAAATCCATTAATTCGTAACTAAGAACGCATTTAGGTCGAGTAGATCCCAATATAAAACCAGTCGATCGTATTGCCAGAACTTCTTTAGAACACTAAATTTATTGAAGTCAGCACCAATGGGTTAGCTACAATCCAGACTCTAACCTCTGAGCCTAATTAGGTCTTGCTTGATCGTACTCGATCTTGACCAGACTTAATCTATTAAGGTTGTCAATTTAAGCACTGTTGATCCCATCTAACCAACTCTGATTGGTTTGATCTCAACCGCTTAGACCTAATTGAGCCTACTTCAAGCGCCGACCCAGTTATTATGAATAGTCTTAGATCTTGAAATTCTAATTTTAGATCTAATTATATATTCCATGTCCTTAATTCTTAATTAAGTAGGGTTCTAATAAAATTACCAATAAACCTAGGGTTTCAGGAATCTAGGATTTGCAGAAAGTAAGTTTTGGAGTTTCTGATTAAGGACGAACATGCGCAGCCCCTACACGTCATAATAGAACCAGTCCCATCCAAATGGAGGATGAGGGCTTTTAAACCCTTCTTCATTCTTATGATCAGATGGCCTAAGAAGGAACGCTTAATCAGGACAATAGTCATACTATAAACTACTTTTAGATCTAATACATATATCCTTCCATTACAAATTAGGATTAATCATGGCATAGTTTTGCCATACATCCATGTATCGATCCAATGTATATTTTAGATTAAATTATTCAATATTAATTTTTTTTTTCACATTGTGCCAATACTATAATGTTGGCCTCAATATATGATGAGCTTTCAGTGTCATATGAAGATATCAAGACTGTTCCCACCAAATGTTGGCTCACCTATAAGAGATGTTGGTGAACAGAGTCACGCAGCTAAATAATCAAGATCACTAAATGACTATTCCAGGCTAAAAATGAATGATGATGTTAGTCCAAGATCATTGACTGATGATGTATCAAGAATTTGAAAGAGCTTGAAAGCTCAGAGTGAAGTTGGACCTGGATCTGCAGAATGATATAATCTACAAATCCTTGACTGATGCATATGGGCAGTTCATCATGACTATCTATGCATAAACTTAAAATACTCTAGCTGAGCTTATGAAAATGCTATTACTGTTGGCTTTCAATAAAAGGTTTAAGGCTCAGTATTTTCTATGGAATGGACTTCTCCTAAGGAAAGTATTTTAGAAAGAACGAAGAAGTCAGTGAAAAGGCATAAAAAAAAAAAAGAAGGTGGAGAAGGAAAAAAAGAAGGTAGAGCTAAAGAAGAAAGGGCCACTAACAAAGAAAAATATTTTCTTCAACACTGATGGCCACTGAAAAGTGGGAACTGCCCTATATACCCTGGCCACCGTGAAGTAATATAGAAAGGAGGCAGGTCCTTCTAAGAGGTAATGCTCCAGTTATTGGAATCTCATCTTTGAATTTTTTCTGCATCCTAGTTGGGTGCTTGACTCTGATTTAGTGGCTCATTTATGCACTCATGCAGGATTCTTGAGGATAGCAGGAGGTTGAGGGATGGTGAGATACATCCTATATAGGTGAAAATGGAGCAAGGATGGCTATGTGGCATAGGAACGCCATCCTCTTTCGCTACCATCTTATTAAGATTTAGTACTTAAAGGATTGTTATTATGTCCTGCAGGAAGCAGGAATTGTTTGTTTCAATTTTTAGCACAGAAGGCTATGTAATTAGTTTTCTCAAGGACCAATTGTAACTCTTTATAAAAAAAAAATAAAATTACAAATGAATTTTTCTTATTAACGATCTTTTAACCAAGTTACATATTGATTGTACTACTTTTTAATATCGAGCAACAATATGAATGCCATAAAATCAAAATGACCCAAGGATAGTCCAAATGATAGGTCTCTATGGCACCTTAGACAGGTCAATATAGTAGAAAGATAGGATTAAACAAATTGGAGAAAATCAGGCTATGAGTCCATTGACTTTCGAGTCAATCCTCCATTTGTGAAATCATGTCTTCACCTGACAAATACTAAAACTTTCTTTATGGGAATTAGGGAAAGGGCCATGGATTTAACTTCACTAGGTATATACTAAGGTGCGGCCCATTTGCATGTGCTAGCTAGAGGCAAGTTTTGTCTACTCAATAACCTTTCACCGATGATTTGTTCTTATATGGGATATGTTTTCTTATGAGACACAAGTCTGAAGCCTTTGAAAAGTTTAAAAGAATTCAGACATGAAGTAGAAAAGCAAACTGAAAAAACCCATTAAGGGTTCTTCGAATCAAGATCGAGAAGGTGATAACCTTAGTCGAAAATTCTGGACTATCTCAAGCAGATGGCACTAGTCTCTTAATAGACTTCATCTGAAACCACCTCAACTCAATGAGATTTTTAGATGGAGAAATCGGATCCTATTAGATTGGTCGCGATCATGATGAGCTTCACAGACCCTTTCCTTATTTTTTTTTGGAGATATAGTTTGTTAACTCTATATATTTACTGAATAGGGTTCCTTCTAAAATCGTTCCTACCACACCAATATGAGATATGGCACTGGTAAAGAAATCAAGTTTGAGTCATCTCATAATTTTGGGGTTGTCCAGCTCAATGTTCAAAAGCAACAAAGGACAAGGTTAGACTATAGGATCCTTTAAAGCTTCGGATTCCACATAGGAATATCCTAAAGAATCACTAGGATATTATTTCTACATTCTAGAAGATCATAATATGATTGTGAAGTCGAACATGCCATCCTTTCCTGAAAAAAGTTTTATTTTACAGAATGGCAGCATTGGAAAGCAGATCAAGCTTAGAGAAAGAAAAGTCTCCCAAGAGCAAAGAGCTAAGGATCCTTTGGAACCAAATCAGGTTGAGCCTAATCACATCACTTACCAGTCCTCCACCTCAAAGATTGGAAAGGATTTTCGTCCCTGAGAGGTTAACTTAGGTCTATTTTAGAGAAAGTAAAAAAAAAATACTCCTCATAGGTAATAGAGGTTCATGTTGATGATCACAAAACCTATAATGAGGCAATATCTGATATCGACTCTGAGAAAGTGGTAGAGGTAATGAGGTAAAATTGACTCGAATGCACTCAAAAACGAAGTCTGGACGCTTGATAGATCCACCAGAAGGTATAGTAAACCTATTGTGTGTTAAAGTCGATCTACAAGAGAAAGATTGGTGCAGATGAAAATATAGAGAGCACTCAAAGTTAAGATTAGTGGGGCTAAAGTTATAGTCAGTGTGAAAGGCATTTGACTATCAGGATACCTTTTCGTCAGTAGCCATGCTTAAATCCATCGCACATTGCTTTGCTATTGTAGCCTATTTGGATTATAAAATATGGCAATGGAACGTGATATGACATTCTAAATAGATTCTTAAGAAAGATATCTATATGAAACAAC